>JAPEIP010000114.1:239299-289386 GCA_026120095.1 Capsicum chinense | reverse complement strand
CACTAGAATTTGACAATTGTCAAATAGACCCTTTTCGTGATATGCCAAGCACTAAAATGATGTTGTTTTATGACTAGGACTTAAATTAGCCATAGATTCTTGCCCGGGTATCAGATTTGGGTTAATCATATATCGACGGAAAGCTTATCAAAATTAGGAAAATTCTATATGGTTAAAATGATGCTCACTTAGGAAGTCACTTCTCTATCTTTTAGGGCTGAAATTATGTGTCACTTGACTCTCCCTAAGTCTCATTCAATGAGAGAATTTTACAGGGTCTTATATTAACCATCCTAGAACCACCCACAGGCTATATGGTTTTGATGTAATCGCTTAAAAGAGCCCCGATTCATGTAGCCACATGAATCATATATACCATAGGAGTAGCGGATTCCTGAGTAACCTTCGCTCTCCATGATACATAGGTATAAGTGTAGTTAGGGGATTTTTGTGTACCCAGTAAAAATCATATACGGTTGCCATGACCAATCCTCATGTCAAAAAACATGATTTTCCTGTGTTCGTCTATTGGACTCACCTTCACTATTAGCTATCATACCCTACCATTATTGTCAGCTATAACTATTACCATAGAACAAAACCTCCAACACCATTTATTATTAACCAAAGCTATAAGTAGTGCTATTATTATATTGATTATCGCTTGCAAGCAATGCCCATATCCATCCTTTTTAAGTAAAGGGATCCCCATGTTCCCATGTATTACATTATCAAGTTGAATTGGGGAAATCCTATGTCTCCCACAATTGACATTATTATGTTTTATTGAGGTATTACCTTGTACCCCACAAGGCTATCAATTATACCAACAATAACAACAAAGACCCTACCATTTAAACCATTTAGGGTTCAATTATACAATTATCCCATGCATAGTTTAATAAAAGTCCAGTAATTTAACTAAAAACATTCTCATAGGCATTTTAACAATCATCTTAGGGGAACAGAATTTCAAAAGCCAAAAATAAGTACAAATTAACCATTCCCATGCAACCAAATATTCTAACATATATTTTAACATCAATTGTAACCAAAACCCCTAACATATATTTTAAAACCCAAACCATATAACATTTATGCGATGAAAATAATTCAAAAAACATGGCATTAGTTTGAACTAACAATTATGGAGGAGTAAATGCCTTAGATTACGAAGATGATGTAGTGAAATCATCATTGTAAGCCCTAAATTGGTCATATTGATGAAACCCTAGCCTTTCTTGACCCAAGAGACTTGAGAAAATTTGAGAGTGTTTTAAGAGAGTTTTAGTGATTGCAAATAGGTTAAACGATATCCCAAAAGTGTTATAAGTCATGGGGCCTTAAGAAGTTAAGAGGAAAAATCTCTAAATTATCCCAACTTAAACTGCTTAAAATTCATTTAGTCTAGTACGACCACCCATATCAATCATACCCTAAGGTACAAGTTGTACCCCTTTCTCATACACTGTGCCTTATCTTAGACCCCAATATTTTCCAACATACGAATACCCAAGTTAAAACATACCCTACCATATGATTAGTACAATAAAATTGTACCCTACGTAGAACAAAATCAACTAGACTAAGTTTAGGGCAATATATGATTGACACCTTACTATATGTACCCTAACATATGACTTGTATGTTACAAAAATACCTTTAATTGAAACCAACCAACCTATACTGGTTACCATACGACCAAACCTAACCTATTCATACCCTATCATACGAGAAGTACCCCAAGCTGTATGATGTCCAAAAGCAAAAAATCAAGAGATTTTCTATGGGTCAAATCCTAGAATGTTTCACACGGCTTCATAGATATACTAGGAAACTTGAACTCTATGTAGTGATAACACTTTTATCACAATGCAACCCTGTAGTCATATCATGGTGCTTAGAACAACACGTGATCCAAACATAATTAATGGTATTAGCAGAATGCATGGGTAGTTTACTACAAACATGAATAATAACTAAAAGGACTATTGCCGAAGAAAAATCATAAGATATTTTGTTTTAGTATACTACTATTAAAAGTTGAAAACACTAAAATGTGAAAGAAAGAAGATTTTGAAACTAACCTTAACAAGTATAACTGAATATTTATGAAAACTCTACTAATACTGACTTTAGTTAGCTGAGATATGACCCCCAAGGATCTCTATCAATACATACAAATAAGAAAATGAAATACTACAGTTGATTTAAGTCCTCAAAATAAAAGAACTCATAAGCAGCTGGGCTGATGAAGTGATCACATAAAAAAATATAGGTAAATTAGGTAAGCAATCAATACTTCAGAATGTACTGAGTAAGGAAAATTGCACTACTCAGGAAAATACTTAAAATTTTGTTAAAATTAGGGACATAACATATTTAATGATATATGTATTTAAAATATGTTTTCACATTAATGTGGTGAGACATAGTGATATCACTAAATCGGGAGCTAAAACATTTATGTAAACTGGAAAGCCATAGAATCATACCTTTTGTAATTGATCTAAAATTATTGTTGAGTATCATGTAAAGTATTTTTAGTGAAAATTTAATACTAGGTGTTGACTGTAGTTCAATGAACCTACATAAAATAATTAAATAATAATATGAAGTGATAGTCTGAATAGTTTAGTATAAAAGAAAGTAAAACTAAATTGAGAGTTATGTATGAATACTAATCCCCAAATTGTTGGAATAAAACTAATACAATGAAGAAGTTGATAAACATTTAACGGATCAATACTCTACTAAGTAAACTGGCTATAAGGTTATGCAATAATTGGGTTTGAACCGTGGGAGTGTAACGACCCGAGATCTTATCCCAAGACATCACACGGTGCTTATGACCCCAAAGGACCACAAGCTAACCTTTTGTGATATCTATACCTGTACACTACTTACTATATGAAATAAATGCGGAAACTGGCCATAAGGTTTGAAATATCTATACATACATAAAACTAAAAACTGAAAAATAAGATATTTGTCTAAAAAAACTCTAAACTATCTAAATTGTGGAGTTGATGGGACATGTACCCAACTAACTCTGTCTACTAAAAATATAAACAAAGTCTAATACCATATTAATAAACTGAGATTCATCCTCAAAAGAAGAGGACTCATTGCTATGACTACTACTGGTGACTGGGACTGAACTACTGAGGAAACTCTGGGTCCTGTGCCTCTGAACCTGTGGTTCCAAATAAAACACCATAGCACAAATGCATCAGCACAAAAATATACTGAGTATGTAGACGAGGTAAGGCTAAATGCAAAGGTTCATACATGAGGAATATCTAAACTGAATAATCATGAAAATGTCGTACTAGAACACATGCAAGAATACACATACCATAATAAAAATCATCACAACTCTAAATACTGAAACTCGAATGGCACTTTACTACAGACTTAACTCACTACTGACACTGAGATACTGAATCACTGACTCATCCGATATTTGTAACTGAGGATCTGGATATACTTACATCAGCGACTGAATTCTGAGCTTATTGCTTTTGACTGATAGGATTAGAGATCAACCTCTCTAACAGATGATTTCAGAAACTATTATTAATGATATGAAATATGAATATATCTGAATCTGACAAAAGGATACTCAATAGAATTTAAGACTGTGAATCAAGCCTGTCTAGTGGCATATCTCTGAATATGATATCAAATAACTGTATATGGGACCAAGCCTATCTGAAGGGATGGTCTATGAATCAATGAACTATTTGAGTTCCTCATAAAGATAGACGACTGTATCTTACAGTCATAATTTCTAAAGATTGATACTGAAACTGAGACTGTAACTGAAACTGTGGGAAGTAGTTACTTAACCGACATGCCCTGACCTACCACAGGTGGGGTTCAACGTATAACCCTAGTTTGAAGAGTGTCAATATCATGCCATGGGTAAAGACCATTCCCTGATCAATTCTCTCTGATGGATGACCCTCAACGTAAAGTCGACCTAAGATAATACCATAGTCAAATACTCTTTCTCTAGAGGTGACAACATATACTTATAGAGACTCCTACATCCTATGCTGGCCATGCAGTTTTAGAGGTCAGGAATTATTACTAATCTCTCCAGCCTCTCTCGCTGAGGGGGAGAGTCGCTATCCCTTCCTTCGCTTGGTGCTAGTTTTTACTTCAAACTAAAAGACTCTGACTGAATTCTGTACTGAACACAACGGAACTAAATCTAATACTGATCACATTTCTCAAAAGATCTAACTGAGTTATGTTGATATTACTTGATTCTATATCTGATAGAATACTATTAGATCATGGTATTTGACTAGCGATATAGATGTTGAATAGATTATTCGAATCTCTTATGATATTAGAATTAAATAATTAAGTACTATTAGATCTAAGCTGATTTTAGGACTGATGCTAGATTACTAGCGATACGGAGATTACAGGGATAACTGAGATTACTGAGCTTTCTTAAGTTCTGCAATTGTCTTAGGATACAGAGTTCTATAGTTCACTGAGTTATGAGAATCACGGCTAGACTGGAATTATTGTGAAATTGACACGGGATCTAGACAACAACTAAAATTGTCAGGAATAAATACCCCTAGGACTCGATAATATAAAATAAAGCATAATCATTTCTCCATCATCACAACCATTCATTCATCATCACAGGCATTCATTCATCATTACAGTCATTCATTCATCATCATTATCATTAAAGCATCTCTTCAAGTATTTAGGAAACATAACATACTTTACCTTTGCAATCATTAAGGCATCGCGTTAAGCATTTAGGAAACATAAACATATATTAGCGTAGGGAAACATGCTACTAGGTTATACTTCATTCAACATGGTCTTACCTCAAGTACTTCACACCTAAATTAGTCTTGACATATATTTTGAGATCGCATAATTTGGGGAAAAATTGATACTATCATGTCTCAACTTGCTTACTACCCACTTGACATGTATTAAAATCTTAGATATGTCAAGGTGCACATAATTGGGGAATTTACTACTATCACATCTCCACTTGTTCACTAAAGTCCTTCAACAAACACTAGATATGATTGGGTTCACACTTATTTAGAGATTTCCCACTATCATGGAATAATTCATCCACTTAGGCATTTTATCAAACACTAGGCATGCATAAACTAACTCATAATTTGGGGTTTCATCTTCAACATAGTACAATGGCCCTTTTATGCTTCACCTATGATTTTATCAAACCTATGGGGAACATTTCTACACCCAAATGTCATGAACACATCACATAGAAAACAACATAAGGAAGATTCATCACAAATATCACATGGATTCCACATACAAGGGTCAAAGCTCATCAATCTTATAAACAAACATGAATCAAAATTCAACAACACATCAAACATCAATTTCAACTCACATGAATCATTAACAACTCATAAACATAAAATCTTTGAGTTTTACAAAAGGGTAATTGAGCTTCTTGGATAAAAGGGACCCAAGAATTAACGTCTACATACCTTGGTGAAACACTTTTCTTGAAAGCCTTCAGAAGATTTCTTGATTTCTCTAGATATTTCTTGATCTTTGTTGAGGAATAAAAGAGGATTAAATTTTCTTACAAACCCTAGTTTTTGGTGGAAGAAGAGAAAATGAGGCTAAAATCCCTTGGCCGGGTATTTATAGAGGCTTAGGGGAAAGGGGAAAAGACCAAAAAGCCCTTAAAATAAATCTGAAGAATCCCTGATTTTACATGCTGGCGCGATGCGCCATAATCATGCCAATTCACTTGAATTTGGATAGTAAGAAAATTGCATGACGGCACAACATGATGGAAATCACGTTACCATCTTGATTGCAAATTGGAACTATACCACGACGTGGTGGAATTGTGAAGGTTCATTAGATATTGATAATTGCCATTTTGGATGATTCCGCGATGTGCTAAGGTGCTAGGTGGCACACTGTCTCACTAAAATGGTTCTAAATCTTCACCCGAGTATCCGAATTGGGCAAAATTGGTATCGATAGAAATCTTATTTGATGCTCTATACTAAAAATTATGGAAATTCCACATGATTCAAAGTATTTAGAACTTGGGAATACATTTCTGAAACTTTTGGACTCGGATTTCCACTTTACTAAATTCGCTCTAAGGCTCACACTAGAAGAGGACTTTCCAGGGTATTACAGGGAGATACTATTAACTGACATATAACTAAGTGAGATAAAATAGAGATTGATATATAATCCCTATAAAAAAGTTCCAGATATACCTTTCCATGGTATACAGATTGATCTAATATGGTACCACTAAATTGATGTTGAAAAGAACAAAGGTGTCAAGCTTAGTGTAATGGGTTCCCCTTTAGAACATATAACAAAATTGTAGTTTTGTAACTTTGGGACTTATCCTAAATTTTTTAGCCTAAGTGACCTGTGGGACTTTATCTCTGTGTCTGCTAGGTGCTAAGTACTACTCCCAACATGATACAAGTTGATTACTAAAGACATCAATAGTACTAAAGTCTTCATACTTGAGAATTAGTGAATTATATTAAAGAATTATAAATTATAAAAATCAAAGTATTGAGTATTAATACAAATATGCAAGAAATTCCAGGTAATGTAACTTATACAAATATTTCAATATTTAGAAGGAAAAAAGGGGATTTCAGAGTGCAATTCCAAGTTACTAAATATCAATATACTGAGGATCCATAAAATGATGAGTGTATAAGGAATTATGGAATGTAAACTATTGTATAATGAAATCCATCCAATCATGATAAATAAGCCATATTAGTCTTGAAAATTGATACATCATACATAGCTTGATCATATGCTTAAAATTTTAAGTAATATCATATAGATCATGCATGGACATGGGAATATCATTAATCCTATAATATAGCCCAAATAAATCATGATTAATCATTAAGCATGCTCATGAATTAAAAATATATCATCGAGAACTAAATTTATGCTTGGGGCATTAATATGGTCAAAACCCTAGTTCATGGGAACTGAAAAATTCATGAATGAAAAACCTCAATTTGGGCATGTTAATGAAAAGATATCATCATTGAATAATTATATACCTTAATAATTTTGATTCTTGAACTAAAGTTTTGAGGATTTGAACTTGAAAATAAAGATCCCCAATTTATTGTTTGAGGAAGAAAAGTTGCAAGTTTCTCATGTTTCTGTTTGTATTTTTGTGTGATGTGAAGTGAATGAAATATTAGGAGTAATTTAGGTTTTATATGCATCCTTATAATATTTTAAAAGATATTGTTTTGGTTTTAGAGGGAAAAGACAGAACAATCTCTATGGGAATGTTATAACAGTGCTAAATAGTTTTTACTAATGGTTCAGGTGACAGACTATCAATCCCTTGACTATCTGTTGCTTAAACCATCAAAAACAGCCATATTTTTGTCTTACTATTTAAGCTTGGTGTCCTTCTCAAAAGGTTTTGTGGCGGTTCATCACCCAAGCCATCATACTTTGACAGACAGATAACTTTTAGTAAACTGAGCATAACAATTTACTCCGATATAGGATTAAGGTGAAATGGGATGCATTAAAAATATCATTCAAATATATCTCATTCTGTGCATTTTTGTGTCAAAAATTTCTTAGAATCTAGTCATTATTATCGTTTGAAGTTGTCTATGGCAAGATTTTTCATAAGAAATCAAGCAGTAAGGGAGTTTTTTACTTGTCTATGATCAAGTAGTTACTCGTGGCCTTAATACTTCTCTAAATAAACTATCATACTATAAAAAAATGATATTACATTCTATATGTACTTGAATCATGGATTTAATCTTAGCTTAGATTTTTGGTATGTTACAATAGCTCCTCATTTATCATATTTGTCCTAGAATGAAAACTAGCTAAGACGAAAGGTTAGGAATAAAGATACAATCTGTAGCATTGAATTATAGGAGCTGAATGTTGACATGATGACTGAATTTCTAAGTGACAATTGTATTAGTCTAAAAATTCGGGAACTTACTAGAATTGTCTTGCAGACTTCTAAAGTTGGATAACTTACAGGATATTGATTTCCTAATTTGGACATCTGTTATGGTTTGGATTTATTTAGGGTGGGTGTCAGGACACAAATGTATTTTCTTATAGCATGAATGAAATAAAGAAAATCATGTAAAAACTTAGGATACATATACTTATAGGAGCTTAGTTTTCCAATTACTGAACAGAATTGCTAAATATAAGGAGTGACTCATCCTGAGTGTTTATAACTCAATTAAAGTATTATTATCACGAACGTATATGTAGAATTGTAAATTGATAAATAATGACATGAAATGTCTAAATTCATGAGAAAGGAATATATTTTACCTTCTATGTTCGATGTTAGAGGTTCTAATTGCATTGAAGAGGGAAGAATTTTGGGCATGATCTGAGTGAGATATTTGAATAAATATCCTAAAATGGTGCGAGAATTCTATTGCATTGATTTGAACTCATATAATCGGAATGTCTCATAGCTGATCATGAGACACCAAAATATCTGAAACTATGTATCATGACACAAGAGTACCTTAGGCCTAAAGTAAAGATATAACTAATATACTTTATGCATTGTGACTGATAACCTTAAGCCATGGAAATATTCCTCAACCATTCTCCTTCTTATGAATATACAACACTTAACTAGCTATAACTTCTAGCTCTCTTAGGGGAAACTGCACATTGCTACTAAAGGCTATGTCTAGTCTAGCCGAACACTCTCACTCTATTTAAATTTCACCAAAATACACAAATATCTACCACTAAAAACACAAAATTGCTATTGACCATGAAATCTGTAGTATTCACTTGAATCTATTACCCTCAAAGATACAATTCTTACAGCAACCTTAAACCATCAACCATAAATTCTAATCATAAAGTCAATGACCATCATAATATATCATCTACATTTACATCAACATAATATTTAGGTATATCAATCAACTGCTTCTAACATCACCCTGAAATCATAAGGATGGTCATATGCTTCTAGGACATGAAGATCTAGAATATAAGGATATTGTGAAATCTAGACTAGACAATTTTCATAACTTTGACACTCAAATGGGTGTGTTGTATAAAGTATATTATTAATAAACTTGTTTGAGTGATCTAATTCAGAAGGATACATATCATACTATAAGAACTAAGTGCATGAGTCATGAGCTTTATGTCATAGGACTGAAAATCATAGATACATTGAGTATTACATATACTACTAAGTGAACTATTAAGCCTTATGTGTGGCATTAAGAATAACCATGATTTTCTATGGACTACATGGATATATCTTTCATTAGTAACTAATATAAAATGCATGAGTAGAGTTTTGTACAGACTAAATTATAATAAAAATATATTGAGATAGTAAAATGCCAAGTATTTTCCTTCCCTAGTTCTATACGATAACTCACTATCATCACAACTAGAATTTGAAAACATGAAATAGTCCTTTGACCGATCATCTCCCTCTTAGACTTACACTATCATTCTAATTTTGTGAGCCTCTTCTATAAACTCTGAAATGAAATGTAATCATTTCAGTCTAATTGTTCAGGAATATATATATATTAATTATTACACTAGAAAGACTATATCTGAAAGTGTAAAACCTGTTGCTGTACTTCTTTTTATGATATAACTATTAACTTTCTCTAGCCTCAACAGTCATTATAATATAACTTAATCTCTTGCGAAGATAAAATCTTCTAAAGTATCACAATAACCTGAGTACATACTTTTTGCTTCTAGAATTCAAAACTTTTTTTTCAATTAACCTAATCATCCACATTCTACACAAGGGGTGTAACACTCAACATGGATATCTACAAAATTCCTCATACACTATAAAACTAACAAAATTATAGTAGGTTAGGGAATGCTAGTCTAATAAAGATCATATGAACATATTTAACCTTAAAACTATTTTCTATATATAGGATCACTATCTAGGCTTGATCCTTTCTATGGCATTGACATTCTTTATGTCCTCATAACTAGTAAATCACTCACAAAATTCTAACATAAAATCTACACAATACATTGTTGGCTCAATAGAGACATAACTTTCTCTACTAAATCCATATAAATATTATCCCACTCTACTCCTACTACACTTCTAGACTCACGCTTCACACTTTGGGTTATTCTTCCATAGGATTTGGAGTAGGGATCTAAAAACACATCTAACTTTATCTAACAAGATAATGTTCATGAGAATGATTAAAATCTTTAAAAATTACTAAACTTAATACCGATGGGCTCCTCTGAAGCCATTGTGCGGTCATATAGTTATCTATCGACTTTGTTCGAGGCAACCTTATCACTAGAAGCTTAAACTTGACTGTTTCAATTACCTAAAAAATAAGTCACAATTTGAGGGAATGTAGAAATGCTTGGATATATACAAATTTCATAGAGAATACCTCCAATAAATGATATGCAACATTATAATAGAAAAACATTTCTTAATTTTTATGTAGCCTCTCAAAGAAAAGTACTAACATCTCTATGTCGTTCTGTATGTCTGTATTAGATATGGATTCGTAGACACCCTATGACACTTGATATCTATTGTTTGATACCATGTATTTTACGACCCAAGACTACCCCCTAGTTTATCAAGATTCTTAGGTCCTTTTATTTAATTCAACTTTCTTAGATCCACAAGTGATCACAAGATAACCCATGGAATGAGAATAATGCAAGAGCAATTGTTATGAACATGAATAAGAGCATAAATGACTGAGTGAAAGTATAATATGAGATAAGTTGTTTTATTTTTTTACTATTAAATGTTGAAAATATTGAAATCTTAAAGAAAGTAGAACTTAAACTACATATATTAACTCAAACTAACTATCTATGAAGTCTCTACTAATACTAACTTAATCAAAACATACAAATAAGAAAATGAAATACTGTAATTGACATATGTCCTCAAAATAATAGAGCTCATCGCCGATTGGATACAGTAGTGATCTTCTGTATTATAATTCTAATAATAAGAACCTAAATCTATATCACATGAAAAATTGATGTAGATGAGGTATGCGATCAATACTTTAGAACATATTGAGTATGTATGATTTGCACTAATCATGAAACAATTAAAATTTTCTTTAGAGTCAAGGAAATAAAAAATTTACAAAAGTATGAATAATGCATAATTTTTGAGGCGCAGTGAAATCTCTAAATGATGGGCCAAAACATTTATGTAAAATGGGAACCAATAGAAGCATAACTATTATTTTTAATTTAAAGGAAATATTTTTAGTGTAAACTAAATGTAAGGTGTTGACTGTAGTTTAATGACTCGACGTAAAATACATAAATACTGATTTACAATGATAGTTTGAAACTGTGGGACGCTATTGAATGCAATGGAAAAGAAAATAAATATATAACTGATAATTATTGTACTAAGTAAACTTATTATGAGGTAATGCACGAACTAAGTTTAAACTATGGGAGATAATAGTAATCAACATATAACCTTGTTAGATAAAAATAGAGTTCGATGTATAATCCCCATCGAAAATTTAAAAAGATACCTTGCCATTGTATATAGGTTGATTTAATATGCTACAACAAAACAAATGTCAAAAGGTCAAAGGTGTCAAACCAACTCTGACGTGTGAAACTTTAGAGCCTGCGGTGGCATTATACTGGGACTTAGCAACTTCTACTACAGGTCTCATCCTATGTGATGTGTGGGACATCATCGCGATGTTTGATTGGTGCTAAGCACTACTCCAAACAGAAATTATTTGTTATATTAAATAGCTCTAGAAAAACAAAACTTTGAGACTGGAGTATAAATGATTTTTCTAAATGCATTTTAAATCATAAAAATTAGAGGTTTTAATATTTACATAAAAAATTACAAGAAATCCCAAGTTATAGGATGGTCATAACCCACCATCTCTGACGAATGTAACGAATAGTGATAATTTAATAGTAGAAAAGAAAAAAAGGAAATTCATGAAAAAGTCAAAGATAGTAAATTTCAATATACTAAGGATCTATAAAGTGAGGATTCTCTAAGGATAATTAATTTCATGGGAAAATATGATATGTTAACTAATATAGGAAGAAGTTCATCAAATCATGATAAATAATGTGTAATATTCTTAAACTGATACATGATATATAGCTTGATCATATGCTTGAAATAATAAGTAATATCATATAAATAAAGCATGGACTTGAGAATATCATGAATGATATAATATATCCCAATGAAATCATGAATAATAATTAAAATATGTTCATTAATGAAAAATATATCATGGAGAACTAAATTTAACCTTAGGGATATAATTAGATGAAAATCCTAGGTCATGGAAATTAGAGAATTCGTGAATGAAAATCATAGTTTAGGAATGAGGATGAAAAGAGATCCAATATCCACATACCTGATTACTTTTTGTTATGACCCAAGGCTACCCCTTTATTGTAACACGGTGCTTAAGGCGACAAGTGACCCTAAGCTAACCCATATTCTGATACCTGCTGTAAGTACTGAATAAAATAATAATACAAATATCATATGCAGAACTAAACATATTAAACAACTATGTCAAGATGAAATACTAAAACAATACCCAACGAGTCTAAAACTGCCAATAAAACTTAAAACAAGTCTAAATATGTCAAAGCTTCTAAAATATGAGGAGTTGATAGGACAAACCCCCAACTAACTCCAACTGTCTGAAATAAATTAAATACTAAAAATAACTGTAAATAAATTGTACTCAAATAATGAGGAATCACTATAAATACTACAGAGTGCTACTGAATTGACTAAGGGAGATTAGGGAATTGAGCTGCCGAACCTATGTTATTAGACAATATAACTTAACAGACAGTATGCGGTTATTACATTAAATATACTAATATGTTAGATTTTAACTAACTAAAATACATACAGATACAGAACATGAATGCATGAGCATGTCAAACAAATGCAAGATACAATAAAGCATGTACTAAAATATTTTGTAACTTGACTAACACACTAGTTGATAAAATGAACACTTGGTCATGTAAACTTGAGCTGATAAATTATGAATACAGGACTGAAACTGTTGGATCTATCATGTAACTTATACGCCCCAATCTGAGCTAATCGGGGTCAAACTTGTAAACCTAGTTGGAAGGGTGTCAGTACCTTGCCATGAGTACAATCAGATGCTATGTGGATCCACTAATGTGATGTCCCAAAGGACTAAGGATTTAGTCCTTTACTGGGGAGTGAAATCTAAGAGAGTTTCATTACACTATTGTCCGGTTACATCTCACGTCCTACAATGGTTACATAGTTCGGGAACTTAGGGACTGCCACTAAAGGTCTCAAACTTCTACTAGTTGGTGAGCCTTCATCCCTAGGTTCACTCGGTGCAAAATCCTACTCCAAACTAAACTTACAGTGGTAGTGATTTATTTAAAATAAACTCTTAACAAATTGTTGCTCAACTTGAATATGATAATAAAATCATGATCTGACTAACTTATAACTAGAAAATCTAAAATATGTAAATACATATAGGTATCGGGTGTTCGTAACTCACCAACACTTAACAACACTTTAGTACAATAAAATCCTCACAATCTTATAAGAAAATTCATGAATCATAACGAAAAACATAGTATATTCACTAAATCGATTAAATCTATGATTATGAGCAATGGAACATGTTAAACTTTTGAGGAAAACATGTTCACATGGTTTATTTCTTAAATTCATAAATTAACATGGTATTAGCTAAACATGATATGGGTGCCCGAGATTATAAAGTGTGTAAGAGTATAATTCACATAGGGAAACACAATGTAATGGTTTTATTCAAAACTATTAAGAGCAAACTAAGTAAAGTCATTCTTAACATTGAAATTTTATGAAAAGATGTAAAAAGGGATTATACTTGAAAACAAGAGATTTCTTCTGACTCAATGGATGGAAGGAACTCATTGATTAATATACCACATGCCTAAGTTGCTAGAATCCTTGAAAATAATTTGTAATTGGGACCTTGAATAGTGAATTCATGGGAGAAACTTTCAATATTTGTGTACTTGGCATAGGGGAATGATTTTGTATTGTTACCTAATAAAGAATGGGGGAAGTAATGCCCCTTTTGTGTTTTAAAATTTCAATTGGGTATTTAAGGAAAGTGGAAAAATACCAAAACGACACTCGAAGCTTAAATGAAAAAGTAGTGTGTCACAACTTCCTTAACACAAAGGCTATCATGGAGGCTAGCCTCTGGGACACGACATATATCGTGGAGGCTAAATCTTGGACACGCCATATATCGTGGAGGTCCAGTCTCCATGAAATGTTAAAATTGTTGAGGCATTATATCTCTGAGGTCCAAAAACACTCCAAACCCCTTCCAAAAATTCTGAAACTCTATTGGATGACCCTTTTACCATCCCTGAACATATTTCAACACATAAACCAATGTTTCAAACTTGGGAAGGTGAAAAAGATAATGTTTGAGTTCTTATGGTCATAAAAGATCCATGTCACTTGTACTTTGTGTAAATTAAATATCATTGGGACATCTGAACATTAGATGAATAGCTGGAAACTCATCTATAATCTTGCAGGGTATTACAATATCTCCTCATTTGAATTATTCATCCCCCAATGAAATTGTCTAAGTTGAGATACTAAGAAGACTGATATCATGTAAGGAATCATGATTAACTAAATCTGAAACATAATACATACATCGAACTTAATTCACAAATACAAGCTATGAGAAGAGAATGGTTTGAAGCTAATATAGAAAAAGAGAGAATCAATTTAAGGGAAACTATTACCTCAAGTTGACTTTGAATTTATATAGTAAATATTGGGTTACTTGGTTTTCATATTTTCTTCTGTTTCCCAAGTAGCTCCTTCAACGAACTGATTTGTCCATAGATCCTTAACCAAAAGAACTTCTTTATTACTCAACCTACGAATCTGATAATCATGTTTCTTAACTGGGTCTACTTAGGAGAAAAGGCTATCTTTCACATCCGTACTATCTAAGGGCATGACTCAATCTAGGTTGACAATACATTTCATTAATAAAAAGACATGGAATACAAAATTCACTGATGCTAACTCTACAAGCAAGTCTAATTCATAAGCTACCTTTCCAAATGGACTTAAAATATCATATATGCCAACATAGAATGGACTGAGGTTCCATTTCTTACCAAATATCTTTACCTTTTTAATTGGTGAAATTTTCAAATAAATCAAGTCACTAATGTTAAATATCAGATCACTTCTTCTCACATCAAAATAAGATTTTTGTAGGCTTTATGTTGTCTTCAACTGAACTTTATCTATCACATCATACACTAAAGCTGGCGCAATCAAAGCAACCTAACCTATTTCAAACCAACCAATAAGATATCTACACCTTCTTCTATAGAGAGCCTCAAATAGAGTCGTCTAAATACCAGTGTGGTAGTTGTTTATATGGGAAATATTTGTTAAGGGTAAGTGGTCATCCCAACTACACATGAAGTCAATAAAACCATCCCTAAATGTATCCTCTATTGTTTGAATAGTCCTATATGCCTGACCATCTGTCTTGTCTGAGGATGAAAAGTTATACTAAGATGAACTAAGGTAACAAGACCCTTCTGAAAAGCCTCCTAAAATGAGAGGTAAATTGAGTACCTCTATTTGAAATAATGGTAAATGAAACCCTATGTAACTTTACCAATTCACCAAGATAGAGTCTAGAATAATTGGTAGTTGAATAAAAAGTATGATCTTGTAAGAAATGAGTTGACCTGGCTTTTATCTATATGACCCAAATCAAATCATGTTGACAACATGTATGAGGTAACCCTATAAAAAAATACATTATCACCTCCTCCCACTTCTTAGTGGGGATGTTAAACTTTTAAAGCATACCTCTCGTACTTGCTGCTCAATAATAATATGCTGACAATTCAAAAACTTAGCCATGAATTTCATAATATCTTTCTTCATACCATTCCACTAATAGATTTCTTGAATATCAAAGTGCATTTTAGTGGCGCTGGGGTGAATTAAATCTTATTCACCACTTACTTATACTAATATTTGTTATATCAAACCATCCACACTTATAACACATAACTTTCCATGATAATGAAGTACACCATCTCCACTTTGGGTGAAAGACTCAACCTTTTGATGCAGAAATTCCACCTTAAACATGACCAAATAGGATCCTTATCTCTCTATTGTTTCAGTTCAGCCACCACTGAATATTCCAAACCATTCTAAACCAATATACTTCCTATGGTTGTATCATCTTACCGAACACCTAATCTAGCAAGTTAATGTAACTAAAGAACTAAATCCCTTTTATCCTTCTCAATATGCGCAACACTTCTTATAGAGAATCTACTAAGGGCATCACCCACCACATTAGCCTTACTCGGGTGATACAATACACTCATATCAGTCCTTAAATAATTCAAGACATATTATCTGGTGAAGATTTAGGTCATTCTACTTGGAAACATAGTGTAAAATTTTGTGGTCCATATAATGAATTAATATGAACCCCATAAAGCTCATGCCTCCAAATCTTTAAGGCTAAGAAAACTACAGCCAACTCAAGGTCATAGATTAAGTTATTGTTCTCATAGGGTTTAAGCTATCTAGAGGAATAGGCTATGACCTTACCAATATACATTAATACACCACCAAGAAAAAATCTAAAAGAATCATAATAGACTACCAACCCATCAGAACACTCTGTTAGAGTCAATACCAAAGCGGAAGTGAGTCGAGCCTTTAACTCCTAAAAACTCTTCTCCTAAAATTTGACTTTATTTTAAGTCAGTCGAGACATGGGAGAAGCATTAGAAGAAAATCCTTTAAAAAATTATCTATAGTAACTAGATAGAACAAGAAACTCCTAGTATTTGATGGAGAGATAGGTCTAGGCCATTTTTTTATTGGAAATTATATGACTAAAAAAATCTATTGATATCAACCAAAATTCCTGATTACTGAACTTAGCAAATAACTGGTGATCTATAAGAGTCTGTAATACAATCCTCAAATGGTATGCATGATCACCTTCACTATAATAATATATGAGGATGTCATCTATGAAGACGATGATGAACATATCCAGTACTTCTTGAACACACTGTTCAACATGTTCATAAAAGTTGCAGGAGCAATAGGTAGTCCAAAAGACATAACTAAAAATTCAAAGTCACTATATGGAGTTCTAAAAGTTGTATATGGGATGTCACATTCTCTAACTCTAAGATGATGGTAGCCGGATTTGAGGTCTATCTTAGAGAAATAGCTTGGACCTTGATTTTAATCAAACAAGTCATTAGTCTTGGCCAGAGAATACTTATTCTTAATTGTGATTTAATCAATTGACGTTTGTCAATTTGTGATTTGAAGGGAACCATCTTTCTTTCACACAAAGGGAACTAGATCACCCTATGGAGAAACACTAGGCCTGATGGAACCCTTGACTAAGAGATATTTCAAGTGATCTATCTATTCCTTAATATCATATATAGCCATTCTATAAGGTGGAATTAAATGGGATAGATATCAGGGAGAAGATCTATTTTGAAGTCATATTCCCTCTCAAAAGGAAATCTATGGAGATCTTCAAGAAATTTTTTGGGGAACTCATTCTCTACTAAAAGTGACATAAGAAATGGTGTTTTTGAATTTGAGTCATTGAATCACATAAGATGGTAAATAAAACCCTTGGATTTGATCTTTATTTCCTAAAGATAGAAGACAAATTGAACTACATGCACTAAAGTACTACCCCTCTATTCTACGACTGGTTCATTTGGAAACTACAATTGTACTATACTATTTCTATAGTAAACTAAGGCATAGAACGAGTTGAGCCTATCCATTCTAAGTATGACATTAAAGTCATTAATCTCTAACGCAACAAAGTCAACTGAATTAACTTTCTAAACAATGTGATTGGGTAATTTTGTATTCCCGTATAGATGTAATAGAACTACCCACTTGGGTAGAAACTAAGAATGGTAATGCTAACATTTTGGGACTGACAACAATGTATACTGCTAAATAGTGAGTCATAAAAGAAAGTTATTCTTTGGGGTCTAACAATGCATAAAAATTAAAATAAAAGACTTATAATGTACTCGTA
Source organism: Capsicum chinense (assembly GCA_026120095.1). Taxonomy (NCBI): domain Eukaryota; kingdom Viridiplantae; phylum Streptophyta; class Magnoliopsida; order Solanales; family Solanaceae; genus Capsicum; species Capsicum chinense. Next base: position 271,183 of record JAPEIP010000114.1, on the reverse strand, counting down.
ACCATATTAGGAGAACTTTTCAGTTCATGTTGAGTGTGGAGAGCCTAAAGTTTGTTTTGATTCTACCTACTGGTAGCACTAGAGATGGCACCTTGCTGAGTCAGCCGACTTAATATAGCAGATGAAAAGTTAAGTAAACCCTGTAGACAAACATTCTTTCCAATCTGAGCAACTACAAGGCAATCCCTATTTTATGGTCTGGCTAGAAACATCCAAAATATACATCACTGCCTGCTCGGCATTCTTCCTGATGGTTTTTACCACATCTGCTCTAAATCAGATTGGTAAGACCGCTATTCATTCTACCTTAGGACTTCATTCTGAAGCTCTATTCCTATCATCCTTCCTGAGCATAGGCATTGGCATACTAGCTTAAGATGGGGTAGGAGCTGAAGATTTTTTCTTGAATTAACAATGATTCCCACTATCAGACGTTTTTTATGAGAAGTTGAAGTAACTAGTTCGTGCCTTCTTATTCTCCCATTCTTTTTCTTTGAGATTCTTCTTCTCAATCTACTAAGCATGGACTATCAATCTAAGACGATAAATCTCTTTAACCAACATAGGTGTTTTGTACTTTTTAATAAACATCCTTTGAAACCCTAAACACAAGCATACTCATTTTGAACCTAGAATCAGCAACCATAGTTTAAGCATACCTTAACAACTACGTAAAATTTAGTGAGTACTCCTTCACACTCATGTTACCTTGCTTTAGATTTATAAACTACTGTACCTTAGCCTCCCTTAACTCAAGTTAGAAAAACCTATATATGAAGACCACAACAAAATCCTTCCACTCTATAGTCCCTGCCTCAACTTCTTTATCTTATTTCCCTTACTTGAACCAAGTATGAGACACTCCTTGAAATTGGTAAAAAGGTCAATTATCACTCTCACTAGAAGTAACACCTATGATGTCTGTCACTTTCTACAAATCATCAAAAAACTCATGCATATCCTCCTCAAACTTGGATCCTAAAATAATAGAGGATTCATTCGAGTAAAGTATCGAATCCTATCTTCTATCGTGCACACTTATAGATTGGCTGGGGAAACAACCTACTATTTATTCTGAGCTACCATCATCTTACAACAACAGTAAAGGTGGTCGTGAATTAGACATGAGAGACATGTTCGTTAAGAGGGTCTTCCTAAACAGGTGGTGGTATGGGTTGATCCCCATTCCTTCTTCCATTATTTCTAATAGGATGCATTTTTTGTAAACAAATAATGGATTGTTTATAAAAAGGAATTCAATAAATCTCATACTCTTTAGAAGGACATGAATATTGAAATAAGGAAGTCTTTTCTAAATGTCTCATAGTCTCCTAACAATAAGTGTTGCATGCTTCATACCCATGCACAAAACTCTAATAAATGCAGATTTATTATATCCTAGGATACTTTAAAACCTTAGGATCAAATTCCAATATTTGTTATGACTAGAGGATGCTCCCAAGTTATAATACTGTGTTTAAGGCCACAAGTGACCCCAAGCTATTCCATGATCTGGTACCTATTGTGAGAACTTAATAACATAATAATATAGGCATCATATGTGCAAGTTAAACTACTAAAAATACTCTATCAAGATGAAATACTAAAGAAAACCCAATGTGTCTGTAAGTGCTAATAAAACTAAAAATAAGTTTAAACATCTGAAAATCTCTAAAATATGAAGAGTTAATGGGACAAACTCCCAAATAACTCTAACTACCTAAAAATAAAGAAAACTCTAAAAATAACTATAAATAAGTTGTATTTGATGGAAGAGAACTCACCACAACTGTTGATGAGTCATATTGGACTAACTAAGGGCGATTGGGGAAATGAGCATCCAAACCTATTTATAAGTCAACATAGTTCAAATAAGAGTATGGAGTCAATACTTTGAATATATTGGTACGTAAGGAAAGGACTGACAAAAATATGTATGGATATTAAACATGAAGGCATAAATATGTAAAATGAATTCAAGACCAATTGAAGCATGTACACAAATAATATGTAAACTGACTAACTGAATAACTGCTAAACTGAAAACATGGTGATACAAACTTAAGCTGACATAATCTAAATACTAAAGAAAAACTATGGGAGCTATCATGTAACCAATATGCCCCAATCTGGTCTAACCGGGGTCCATGTTTTTACCTAGTAGGAAAGGTGCCAGTACCTTGCCATGGGTATAACACTGGCTATGTGAATCCATTAATCTGATGTCCCAAAAGAATAGGGTGTCAGTCCTCAACTAGTGGGTGACCCCTAAGAGAGTGTTAATCATCTACTAGTGGGTAATATCTCACAACCTACACTGGATATGTAGTCCTAGAACTTAGGGACTATTGCTAAATGTTTCAGTCCTCTATTGGCAAGTGAGCAGTCATCTATAGGTTCGCTTGATGCTAAATCCTACTCCAAATTGAACCAACACATTTAAAAATTTTAGTTAAGTGGACTCATAAATAATTATTGCTCAACATGAATATGATAATAAACTCATGATCTGACTAACTTGAATCTTGAAAATCTAAAATATGTGTATACATATAGGTATCGGGTGTTCATAACCCAACAATACTTAACAATTTAGTTAAGTGGACTCATAACTAATTATTGCTCAACAAGAATATGATAATAAACTCATGCTCTGACTGACTTGATTCTTGAAAATCTAAAATATGTGTATACATATAGGTATCGGGTGTTCAGAACCCACCAACATTAAACAATAATTTAGTACAATCACATCATCATAATCTTGTAAGGAAATTCATGATTCATCACCCAAAACATAGTATATTTTAATAAATTGATGCAATCCATGATTATGAGTACCGGAACATGTTAAGCTTATTAGGACAACAAGATCATATGGTTTATTACAAAATTTGATAAATTTACATGGTACCAACGGAACATGTTATGGGTGACTAATATTATAAAGCATGTAAGAGTATACATAAAATGGGGAAGCATAATGTGATGGATTTTATTAAAAACTATTAAGAGAAAATTGAGTAAATTCATACTCCACATTGAAATTTCATGAAAAGAGGGAAAATGGTCTATTAATAAAAACAAGGGATTTCTTGGGACACAATGGGTGGAAGGAACCCATCGATGAATATCACATATACCTGATTGCTTGAATCTTTAAAGAAAACTTAGAATGGTGAATTCTTGGGAGAAACTTTAAATTTTTATGTTATTGGGAAATGGGAATGACTTTATATTATTAATTGATGAGGAATGCAGAAAATAATGCCCTTCTTGGGTTTTAAAACGTTAATTTGGTTTTTAGGGAGATGGGGAAAGACCTAAATTCCCCCATGAACCTTAAATGAAAAAGCATGATTTCAAAGCCTCCTTTGAATAAAGGTTATTATAGAGGCTAGCCTACATGACTCGGAGCATATCATGCGGACTAACATCCATGACATACAATGAATCACCGAGTGACATTCTCTATTACATGTTAAAAGCGTGGAGGCATACCAAACCCTTTTAAAAAATTCCACAACTCTCCTAGATGACCTTTTTAACATCTCTGAACATATTTTAACTCATAAATCAATATTTCAAACTCGTAAAGGAAAAAAATTTAAAACTCTTGGGGTTATTAAAAGGCTATGTAACTTGTACTTATAGTAAATTAAATGGATTTTGGACTTTTGAACATTGGACGAATAGCTTGAAACTCATCTAGAATTTTGTAGGGTATTATACTTTTGTATGTTGAAATACTATTTGGAGTATTTGAATTTGATTATGAAGAATTGTAATTTCTTATTTGATGAAGAAAAGTCATATGTTTATATGTTTCTCTAAGTATTTTCTTGTTGTGGATAATAAATAGGGTATTAGGAGTAGTTTATGCATTATATTCAGCCCTAGATTACCTTAACCGACATAGTTTAAGTTTTACAAGAGTGGTAAAAGACTTAACACCAACTACAGAAATGTTATAATAGTGCTAAACAGTTTTGGCTGACAGGTCAGCTGATAGACCATCATTCTCTTGACTCACCATCACTATAACCATAAAAAGAATAACCATATTTTGGTCTTACAATTTAATACCTATGGCTTCCCTTGATAGGTTTTCCCAGTTATTATGGTTTATCACTCGAGCTATCACTCAGGAAGATAGACACCCTCTGGTAAAATGAGCAGAACTCTTTACTCCGATATTAGATTAAGGTAAAACTATGTGCATTGAAAAGATAATTAATATATCTATACTTTGTGGTCTTGATATCAAAACTACTACATAATATAGGAGTTATTCTTGTTTTAAGTTCACTATAGTAATGTTTTTCACAAGAAATCAATCATTAAGGGAGGTTTGGACTTTGCTATAAGTTAGGAGTTACTTGTGGCCTTTTTACTTGTATAAATAACATATACTACTATAAAAAATTGATTTTTGGTTATATATGTACTTGAATCATTTCCTTAATTTTAGATAATATTTTTGGCATTTTACAAGGTCACATTCAGAATATAGGATAATGTCAAAATGCAAACTATCTTGGTTGTAGTTCTTTACTAAGCGTTATAATTTTCTAAATATTAAGTAATTGGATGATATTTACTTAGTATAAATGGGGGTATATAGTGCATTGGTTGTATGAGGTGATTCTATGTGGTTTTGAATGGGGATGAACAGTTGGTGGACATTCAGTGGATGGTGCTGATATTGAGCATTTTAAGAATTGTATTGAATCAAGTGATTTTTTTAAAGTTTGTTGCAAGGGTAGTCCATTTACTTGGTGGAATGTTAGAGTTGATAATGATTGTATTTTTTCAAAGTTGGACAAACTACTGATTAATGTTAAGTTACAGGGGCTATTTTCACGTTCAAAGGTGAAACATCTTCAAAGGAATATTTATGACCATGCTCCTTCATTACTGTGTTATATGAGTAGACCTACTACTTCTAAGAAGACTTTCAGGTTTCTTAACTTTTTGAATAACCATGAGGATTTTTAATTTATAAGGCTTAAATCGGTTATTGAGTTTTCTAATAATCCTAGAAGAAAATTAAAATGATCAAGATAGTGTTTTTTTTAGTCGAGCTATATTTGATGACAAATTTCAGTAGCTTATAAATAGAAAGGAAATTTCCAGAATCAAATAAAATTAGTTTAAAGAAGATCCATCCATGGACAATAAAGTTGTGATGCAAAAGACAAAGAATGTTATTTGAAACAACAAGTAGGGTATAAATGGATTTTTTTATGGAATAGGACAACAAGATTCTTCAATATCCTGTTAAAGAGTAGAAGACTAAGAATAAAAGTAATGAGGATCTAAAACTATAGAGGTGATTGGTCAAAAGATCAAGAAGAAATAGGAATAGAGGCAGTACAGTTTAATCAGAGATAGTTCAAGCAACAAGAAAGTTGTTTTTAATTTGAGAAGGTGTAGCTTTGGGGGTTCTAGATGATTTACCAAGAAAATTTATCAAATGTATTAGGATATTATGGGTACCGATATTGTAATGATGGTCCATGAATCCTTTGCTATAAATTACCTTTAAAAATCTATAACCACACTACCTTAGTTCTCATACCAAAGAAGGATATTATTATATCCTTCTCTAACATGAGACCAATTAGTTTGTGTTATTTTATTATTAAGGTGTTTCCAAGAATTATTCATGATAGATTGTAAGATATATTTTCTAATCTAACTTCTGGAAATCATTATGGACATTATAAAGGGAAAAAAATTATAAAAAATGTTCTTTTTACAGAATATTTGGTTACTGATATTAGCTAGAGCGGAAAGCTATCAAATATTGTTATGAAGTTATACATGGCCAATTCTTGTGACAAGGTTTCTCTGTTTTTACTTATGAAGGTATTTAGAGAGATAGGGTTTTGTTTTACTTTTTTTTATATGATTTGGATACTAGCTTCAAATAATTATTACTTTGAACGAATACTGGGGTATTGTATAGTTTCTTTTACTCTACCGAGGGAGTCAATCACGGTGACCCTTTTCCCCATCTCTTTTTTTAATATAGATAGGGATTCTCACTAGCCCTCTAAATGCTTTATTAAGACAATAATTATGTGGGCTATGGTATGCCTAAATAGGTCCGTTATTTAAATCATCTAACATAGGAAAATGAACAATTATTCTCTCTACTACCGATTAATATTCTTTAGCATAAATAATGGTAATACGTAGGAGTATGAGAGTCAATCTGGAAAACAATTAAAAAGGGAGAAACAATTCCCTTATCTTTATCAAAATGTTGAAGAAAGTATTTCTTTGCACGTTGAGGAAATTGCTGGAGTGACAAAGGGTTCTTTCCCAGTGAATTACTTAGGCTATTAAATTACTCATAAGAAAGAGAGAAAAAGACTATGCAGAACTGATAGAAATAGTGAAGGAGAAACTCTAAGCTTATTACTAGTGTGCTATAGAGTTTTCCAATTTAGGTTTTATAAAGTATTATTGCCCCTTATGTGTTATCAAAGAGTTGCATAAGATTTTTGCTAAATTATTGATGAGTAATATAGAGTTAGGAAAGAGCAAAAACTTGGAAACATTGAATAAGGTAGGTTTACCTTAAGAAAAGGGTGGAATAGGATTCAAATTTATATTTGATGTCTCTAAGGCCATGTATGCAAAGTTATGGTAGATATTTAGGACTAAAACTAACTTATTGTCTGATTATTTGTGTAATGAGTACTAAAAAAATAGATACCATATCTTGTTCAGTGGAGTTGAGGATAGAAAGTATTGAAGCATATATGAGAGAAAAGAGAAAAGGTTGAATAATTTTTATCATAGAAACATGATGGGAGGCACATCAAATATATGGTATGACAATAGTATAAATTTATGTCCTGTATTTTTGGATCCTACAGATGCTCAAATTAGTCATAACATGCATCATATAGGTGAATTGTTATTAAAAGAATGTTATGTAGGACAAAATTTAAATATTTAATCCCTAATTATACTGTGGATCATATGAGAGAAAATTCGGGCAATGCTCAGATCACAAAATTACATGACTAGCCATGGTAGACAAAAACTAACACAGTTTTTTCTATATTAAGAGTGTGTGGTTAAGAAAAAATAAATATATTAAGAAGAATTCAAGTAGATGTGTAGTAAGGGACTACCTTCAAAAACCTATTTCCTTTCATGTAGTGTTTGACAAGGGTAAGTTGTTATTGCTTATATGTTAAAAATTGAATCTAAATGTCTCTTGTGATTGTACTTGTTGCGCTAATCCTCTGAGAGAAGCTATACATCATATCTTCTAAAGGGAGAAACTGGTGTGAGGATCTAGCAGTACTGTAAATGGATGCCACCTTTGGAGAATTCGTTCAAATACAACTCTGATGGTTCATCTAAAGGAACCCAGAGCCTAGTTTTGGAGCTTTTTAATTAAGAAATTCAATCAGAAAATGTGTGATTGCTACATTAATTAAATTTCCAAATAATAATAATCTAGTGGCTGGTGCAAGGTCAATTACAAAAGGATTAAACTACTATTAGAACCAGGGATGAAAACATGCCATTATTGAATCTCATTCAATTATAATGGTTTATATTTTTTAAGGCAGGTGGAAATGTCCTTGGCGTGTTGTGATTAATGTAAACCACATAATAGGATAAGAAATAATTAATCAGTTAGTGTATAACATTCTCTTTGGGAAGGAAGTACTCTTGTTTATTTTTTTCAAACCTTGTTTTTCTTTTGACTGGTGATTACATTGTCCTGCATTATCAGGACATTCATAGTTTAGGAAAGAAAATCTACACTTAGACAAATTAGGGACTGCACATATTAGAAGAAAATTGATGGATCATGTATGAGTTTATGTGGCAATTTATTGCTACTTTTAACAGAAAAGAAAAAAAGTGGCAAAAGTATACACACACATTGTTCAATCCAAAAACTATTTATTTTTGTTTTACTATTTGCACATATTAGATTTCAGGAGTCACTCGATACCAAATCATCACATTAGAGGGATTGAAGAAAGGTAGTGTTTCCTTTGTGATTTTAAATTCTTGAATATATAACAAGTAAATCATGATTAGTAAATTCATTAATTTAGTGCTTTATTTTCCTATCTCCTAGATCTGGTGGTGGTATTAATCTTACTTTAGATTTAATATGTCAATGGAAGGAAATGGGAGTAGACTGATGAATTTAATAACTGTGAGATTTGTATACCTCTTAGAATTGAAAGAGGAGATGGAGATTATGCATCTATTTCAGTGTAGATGCTCAGATGATATGCAACCCAAAAGGATTGATCTTGAACAAAGCTTATGCAAATAGATTAACACATAAATGTTGTGTTATGTTACTGAAATCAATAGATCTATAGATGTAGAGAAATGATAAAGAAACACATATTTAAGGAAGATCTTGGACCAAAAATTTTATGGGAGATATTTTTAGTGAGGAGAGCATTGACACCAACAGTACAACAACATATAATACTATTATTGATTGTCGAGTTTTCTTCACCTAGAATGATCATAGAATGAACTAGAAAAATATTTTAGATTTTTTAAAATTTTTCCTTTTTGCTTAGTCTGATTTCTAAGAAGACAATGTCACTCTTGTTTTGCTTGACACTTTGATCGGGACACTTTTTGGACTGTCTTGTAAATATCCTTTGAATCTTTTTATTGTAGGGCCTTTGAGACCATACTCTTTTATTTACAAAATCATATACACATGAAGAATAGATATACTATGTCGAACTTCAAATATATTTCTACCTCATAGGATACTTCACCAACATTTTTTGTATTTTATAAGGCCCAATAAACCTAGATCTCAATTTTCCTTTCTATTCAAATCACATGACACCTTTCATAGGCAATGCCTTTATGATAAAGAAGTTATAAGTCTGGAACTCTAAATCCTTATGATAGATATATGTAGGATATTATCGACTAAGAGCATTCTCTAAGATCTCTTGTATCAGATTCACATTCTCACCTACATAATCTATGAGATCTATCTAAATATGTATACTCTTCATACTTTGAACCAATCGATATGCAATCTACATAACATTGCAAGGATTCAAATAGATTTATGCCAATACTAGGTTAATAGCAATTATTATATGCAAACTAGGTTAATAACTATAATTTTAAGCGTACTCTATTACGGGAAAATATAAGTTATCTCCTATGCGCAAGAACATAGTGAGACCATGTGTCCTTGACAATCTTAATAGTGACCTCATCTTAACCTTTTGGTTGTGGATTGACATGATGCTAAGGCTCACCTGCTTTCCTAAACTATTCTTTAAGGACCTCGAAGATATGTTGTAAATAAGACATCTTTATGTGAAATAATGGTTACTAAACTCCCTTTCAAGAACACAATATCTTTTATATAAAACTTAACATAATCCTCGATTGAACTATTTGACTTAACTAGTAGAAGAGGTGTGATTTCATGTATCGATCAATATCACCCAAATAAAATCATGCATAGAAAATGAGAAATTAAAACCTATAACAAAATTTATGTTAATATCCTCCCATTTCTATACTAGACTATCCCATCTCATACTAACGGAAGTCTCATAGTTTTGTAATGCCAAATCCCATATTTGTTTTGGAACAATAAGGGATCAACATAATATCACTAATATACCAGTGCAACTTAAGTTGACTCTATAGTTGTCATGACCCAATTTATTAGTCATGATGGTACCTGCTTTATCCTGCCAAAAGGTAAGCCAAACCATAACCCAAATCAATATAAAATGGGCTAACTTTGTGGAAAATGGTCTAAAATCTAGAAATAAACATTTAATGTGTTAAAACTATAATAAAGCAGTCATAACAATCTTATAGATAGATGAAGGAGCTATAACCACCCCAAAACAGAGTATTATCGGTACAAGAGTTGTTCCAACTGAACTATAAGTGTTGAATAGCCAAATACAATTTGTCTCAAAAAAGAAAAGACTTGACATTGATAGATAGAAGGAAAAAGGGAAACTCTGACTCCGAGAGTCATCCTATCCTCGAAATTAACTCGGAATTATCATTGAATTAGTGACGACAAATAGTACTCAAATATGCACCACAAATATCGAGAACTATAGTATGCATACTAAAACCGCAAGTATTCAACAACATCATAGACAAATTGAGCTAGATCATTATTCGAATACGACAAGTTAAAAGATAAAATATCTAAGTCAAAGTAAAAGGAAAACTTTGGAAATAAGCTCTGACCACAGCATACATAAGTAAATAACTAAAGATAAAAAATACCGTAAAGATCATACCATTATAACAACTAAATTAGCCCCAATAAGCCAATAAGTGCAGGTAAAGTGAATAACCGAACGCATGCTCGCATGAACCTATAGAGTACAATCAAGGAAAGTAATAACCCAAAACCATAAATTACAAATTACCAAGCCATGACGTACATTCTATCCGAACCATATCATATCTTGCATAACTCCCATAAATGTCGAACTTGACAAGAACTCATAGTATCAACATCAACATCAAATGTCGTACTTGAACCAAGACACGAATATATATATATATATATATATATAAATATTTAATTACCATTAACAGTTGCAGGACTCAAAGTAAAGTGCATACATCATTAGAACATATCAATAGACTATGTAAATAAACATTAATCATAAGGCATATCACTAAATCACAAAAATTATCCTCCAAAACTAATCCGAAATTAGCACTAACTCTCACTACAAAAAATGTGTATTCAATAACCATTTAATATCCCGAAGCCCCTAACTAAGCATTAATATGCTTATAAAATGCTTTTATAAGTCTACAAACACTAACACAAATCTATGCCTAAGGTGTGTCGGAGGGGACCACTTTTAATACCTGAAATCCAAGGAAAATTCTAGCCCGATCTTGGCTATAGTATTTTAAATTTTTTTTAGATGTTACACAAGACATAATTATCTCTAAGATCAAAATTCTCCCTAAAACATATGCAGCTAAGACAATAATGCCTAACTTATGTTTTTGAGATAGCTTAAATACTCCAACTAACCCAAATATTTTCAATCATACCTACAACACCTAATTCCCATTCCGTATCGAGCATATAATATTAATCACACTATGAAATAACTCAATATATTAAGAGGGTAAACCTAGTCTACTTTGATGCCAAAGAAAAGCTTGATGGATCTGCTAAACCACTGATTTTCCCTTTTATAAAGTATCTGCAAGATTCTAACTTATAAGAATCCTAATCTACTCATCAAGATGAGTATAATGATAATGATATTGAACTATTGTGCTACAGGTCCAAAATTACGTAAGTAATCTAATGTGGGTCTCATTTATGGAATCTTACTTATAAAACCAACACAACTTCCTACTATGTCCAAGGAAAATTTATGCTAAAGATGAGTGAATTTTGAGCTCTAATGGTGCTACAATCAAGCCACCAAGATTTAGGAATTTTAGAAAAAGAATTAGGATTATACTAAAAAAGTAATGGAAGTTAACTATAAATTCGCATAAGAAATATGTAAATTAATTATACCAAAGCTCCACAATCATCCATAATTGATTTTCCAAAATTTTCCCACCTTTTATGGTTCACAATTCTAGGGATTGGGTGAAAAATTATGCTAAGTGTGGGTATACCATTCCCAACCAAACAGATGTTGGTTAACCAAACACCGGATCACTAAAGGGAACATTAGTTATGCAACCTAATGTCACTTAAGCGATGCTGGTCCCCGATGCTAACTATCACTTAAGTGACGTTTGGCTACTTAAGCTGCCATCATTTAAGAACAAAATCCACTGCTTAAGCGATACCTGCTAGGATTTCTTAGGTCGTCTAAGTGCCTTCCATGCCTCTTAAGAAGCATTTGTCTAAGTCACCCATGGGGAACTTAATCGATGCACTTACACTAACTGAAAGCTCTGCTAACCCCTTGGGATTTATCAAAAATTCCATATAAGTAAATAAACTATGCTATACAATCAAATTTGACATTCAGAACTCAATAGTGCAGTAAAAATTTCCATCTGTGGTTGTTTTAATAAAAAATAGGTCCCACACCCACTTATCATTTTTCTTAGTTTTAACCAATAGCTCAAAATGTGTCTAGAAAACTCAGGACTCAAACTAAGGGTCCTCCTAACCTAACATCGGCATTCTCGAGTCATTGGAACCCTAATAAGTTGCATAAAAGGTTGTTCGACTAACATTTTTTCTCGGTAGCCAATTTGAACTAGATAAGATTTCAAAACATTGAATTGTCCCTGAAAAACTAAAAAACTTCCTGGTAATCGAACTATTTGTTCCAGCAAATCTTAAATGACTTGGGGCAGCTATAGGAAACCTCTAAATGGTGAAAATAAGTGAAAATACATAAAATGACCTTGAGGGTTATTATAATATCCAATTTTGAAAGAACTTTTTTTTGCAAAAGTAAATGCTTAGGATGTAACTGAAGCATCGAACAAGTGTGGACATTAGGTCTACATCTCTCCCTTAATCAGCCAAGTAGCCTCCTCTACTATACGGTGTTTCCATTGATCCTTAAGTATTAGGATCTCTCTTGTGCATAACTGTCTCACATTACTGGCCAATATGAGCACAAGATTCTCCATAAAGGTACAAAAATGTATTGTATATCATCATATGAGAAGGGTAGGAATGTATCACCAAAACATTAAAACATAGAACATTGAATGGACAACAAAAAAATATAGGGGCAAGGTTAACTCAATAGCCAACTCACCAACTGTGCAAAGAATCTCAAATGGTCCAATATATCTAAAGTTGAGCTTTCCTATCTTCTCAAACTTCATCACACCCTTCATGGGCAATACACAAATGAATATCCGATCACTAACTCCAAATCTCTAGGAACAAAGTCTACAATATATATAAGCATTCTTCATATTCTAAGTTGACCTTAACCTATCCGAAATCACACTAACTCTATCCAATGACCCTTGAAGCCAGTTGGTACAATGGGGTCTAATATCGGAAATCTCAAACTACCCAATAAAAGAACAACATCACCTACCACACAAAGCCTCAAAAGGAGTTATCTCAATACTCGAATGATAAGTATAATTATTTGCTAACTCTCTAAAAGCTAAGTGATACTCCAACTGACCTACAATATCCATAACACATGATTTGAAAATATCATCAAGAACCTAAATAGTCCACTCTGACTTACTATCAATCTGAGGATGGAGAGCTCTACTATAATCTACCTGAGGACTCAACTCCTCCTAAAAAATCTATAAAAGCTAAAGGTACACACTGAACCTCTGTCTCAAACAAGATATATAGGCACACCATGAAAATATATGATCTCACTAACATAAATACAAGCCAATATCTCAGCACTGACGGACATCTTTATCAAAATAAAGTTTTCCAACTTGGTAAATCAATTCACAATGACACAAATTCGAATGGAAACATGGGAAGTATGAGTCAACCAACTAAAAAATTCCATGGTTATTTGCTCCCATTTTCACTCATGAATGGTCAACCTCTTAATCAATCCACCAGTTCTTTGATGCTAGGCCTTCACCATCTGATAACATTGGTAAAGTACTACAAAGTCTGCTACATCTATCTGCATACCAATCCACTAATAAAGCTTCCTCAAATCTTTTTATATTTTAGTTGTACTAAAGTGAATAGAATATCTGAAGTTGTGAGTGTTTCTCACAAGATCAACTAAATCATGTCATCAACCCTGGAAACACTAATATGTTGATCAAATCCCAAGACACCCTTAGTATCTATAGTAGCCCTCTTGGACTCACCACAAAACAGTTGATCACGAATTATGTAAAACTTTTTATCCTCAAACTATCGACGCTACATCATCCTAAATAGTAAAGGCTTCTCCTCAACACCAGCAAGAATCCCACTATGGCCTGGAATAATAATTTACACCATTAAGTTGGATATGGACTAATTGTCTAGTGCCAATGGTCTATAAGAAACTAAAATCAAAGCCAAGCTACCCATACTCACTAACTTCTAGCTCAAGGCATCTACTACCACATTCAACATGCCTGGGTGATACAAGATTAATATGCCATAATTCTTAAGAAACTCCATCCATATAAAATGCCTAGAATTAAGATCTCTTTAGGTCAAAAGATATTGAAGACTAAGATGATCCGTGAAGAGCTCACAATGAAAATAATAAAGATAATGTCTCAAAATATTAAGCGCAAAAACCACCATCACTAACTCCAAATTGTGAGGATAGTATTTGATCTTGTACACCTTTAACTGCCTCGATGCATATGTAATAACATTATCCTACTGCATTTACACATAACCAAAACCAATACCAAAAGCTTCCCAATATATGGTAATATCTGTCAAAACTCTCAATAAATTGTCTATAGTAATATGCCAAAATCTGAAGCTACAAATTTTAGTTGGAGAAGTAGATCTGGCCCAATCACGAATAACCTCAATCATTGTTGGGTCTACCCTAATCCCATTCTTAGACACCACATGCACAAGGAAGGTCACCGACTCAAGAAAAAACTTATCAATAGGGAATTTGGCAAAAAGTATATGAACTCTTAAGGTTTTGATCCAATCCTCAAATGTTGCATATGCTCATGTTTACTCCTTGAAAACATAAGGATGTCCTTAATGAAAATAATTACAAAAGAATCAAGATAAGGTATTAACACACGGTTTATTAGATCCATGAATTTTGTTAGGGCGTTAGTCAACCCAAAATGCATCACTAGAAATAGATAATGTCCACAATTGTTCAAAAAGGTTATCTTTGGAATATCCTCAACCCGAATTCCATTACTAATGCTAATTGGACCTCAAATCAATCTTAAAGAACCCTGATACTCTTGGAAGTTGGTCAAACAAATCATCAATACAGGGCTTAGGATACTGATTATTCATCATTGCCTTATTAAGCTTCTTAATATTTGTATACATAAGTATGGAACTATCCTTCTTCTTAGCATACGACCTAGGAGATCACCAAAAACACCAACTCGATATAATGAAACCCTTGCCAAAAAGATCCTAAAAATAAAAATTTAGTACCTTTAGCTCGACAAGAAACAAATAATAAGGTGCCATAGAAATTGGTCTGCTGACCAGCTCAAGGTCAATAACAAACTCAATATCACACACAATAGGAATACAAGGTAAATTCGAAGGACAAACATTAGGAAACTCAAAAGCTATAGAAATAGTGTCAAGAAACAAACTCTCTACACTAACTTCATGAATATAAGTGAGATAAGACACGCGACCCCTTGAAATAAGACTTTTAGCATGAATATAAGAAATAATCCCTATTGGGTTATGGATAACTACTCCCTGCAACACAACTGAGGGTATGTCAAACATGGACAAGGTAGCGGTCATGGCAAAATACTCTAGGACCGTATGATAGTGCAATAAAAAGTCCACGCAAAGAATCATATCAAAATCAACAATGTCTTATATAATAAGATCAATATGAATTTTAATCCCTTGTATAATCACAACACATAATATGAAAACTTAATCCACTACTAAATAATTGACTATGGGAGTAGTTACATATAATGACATAGATAATGAATCCCAACAGAACTTAATCGCCTAGAATAATAATCTGACAAATAAGAATATGTGGATCCCCAATCAAATAAAGCAAAAGTCGACTGGCGGCACAATATGATTATACCTATTATAGCAATATCTAAAGAGTTAGCCTCGAGTCTAGTTGGAACTACATACAACTGACAACACCTATCACATGATTGGGATCCTAAGCAATCTCATGTCCTACATGTTTGAGAAACTCCATGAACACACTGAGGACCACCCCCTATGAATATATATACCATCTTGAGCTAGGGGTAGAACTGCCCAAATTATTGGAACACTCTAAATTTAAGGACCTATTGATCCATAGTTGGGGCACTCTCTTAGGAAATAACCAAAAGTTCAACAACCATAACATGCCCCAAGCATAGTACAAAAGCTATAAGATCTGGATGACCTAAATTAACCACCATGACTAGAATAAGTGAACGACGATCCTTTTGATGATTGACCACTACTTTTTCTAGGACATTACTAAAAAAAGATTATCCTCAATTTGTATTCTAAAGTGTGACCTAAACGGGCCAATTAGACTTGCCTTAATGCTTATATGGCTGACATGTCAGGTACATAACATGAGAACCACTGCCTATAAATTGTAAGATACTATGATTACTACTGAAATTTCATTGATATCTAGACCTCTTATCACTGCCCCTTAGGTCTAATAATGCTTCTTCTCCATAACCTAAGCCTGATCTGAAAGCTCAGCAAAAAACCTACCCATATTCACCAAACTATGTGTAGACATACAAAAGGGAAGTCTAAATCCCCAAATAGTTTAATAAACCCTCTCTTAATTAATATTAATAATAATAAAAGAATGCCTAGACAACTCATGAAATCAGGTCTCATACTCCACTACAGTCATGCATCCTACTTCAACCTCGAGAAATGGTCCCTCTAATATTTTCTAAGACTACGAGGCATTGACTTCTCTAATAAGTTAGAGAACAGGCTTCACGTCAATATGGATGATACAAATGGCTTAGAATTAGGATGACCTCCTCACCAATGTTGTGCTACCAAGTATATTTGAAAAGAAGTGTAATCTATATAATGAGTTACAACAAGGCAAAAATTATGGAGCCTATCCTCACAAGCAATCAAAAACTAATATGTATCCTTTCATGGTGAGTAGAAAACCTAGACAGAGCCAATCTCAAGAACGTACCTGACATATTTTTCTCCTCAACAGATAGAGAAGATTGGGAAAACACTAATTGAGTAACTATGGATTAGGCAACAACCGTCTAGACAACCATTGACATAGGAGGGACCTCAACTCAAGGAGCCACAACTATAGACATTGCCCACACCATAGTACTAGTTTGATCCCTAGACTATGCACCATTAGATGATGTACAACCAAGCAATCCTTTAAGCCAAACAAAAGCATCACTTAGCATTAATGAAAAAATAAACCATGAAAGAGCCTAGGCTGGTCCCCATGTCACCGTTGCCTGGGGAGAAAAAATCTCTAGCTTAAGGGCAGGAATAAGGTCTAATGAAGAACCCTATCCAGACCCCTAGCTAGGGATACATGTCTGTAATGTTCATGACCTTTAGGTCCTCCACAAATAATGACAAGATCCCTAGGCTTGATTTTGAGACCCTCATCTAATGTAGCATAGCACGTGTGGTAGCCATCTACAAAAAAGAGTAAAACCAAAGTAATGCTTTAGAAACCAACTCAGACTCTTATCAAGAACTAAGTTAAATAATTTAAGCACTCACAGAAATGTCCAACAGCCTCCGAAGATAAGAAATAAATGTGTTCATTCATATTTGTAGGACTCAATTAGACAATTGCTCTTATACCAACGATATCAGTGAAACCTTTGCTCTGATATAAAATTTTCATAATCTTATTTATGAGTCTTGATATCACTTATTTTATTCGCCAGTAGGTATACCAAACAATAGCCCAGAGACAAGCAATTGGCTAACTTGGTGAAAAATGTTCTAAAAACAAAAAGCCACCATTTAAAGTGTTAAAACAACAATAAAGCACTCATAACAGTCTAACAAATAGATAAAAGAGAAACAACCATCCTAAGACTCGTAATGCTAGTACAAGAGCTACTACAACTAAACTATAAGTGTTAAATATCCAAATATAATATGTCTCGAAAAGGAAATACTAAAGATGGATGAATAGTAGGAAAATGGAAGCTATAACTCTGAGCTCACCCTATCCCTAAAATTAACTTAGCACGATCGTTGAATTAGCCATGACTACTAGTACTCAGATTTGTATGAAAATGGTACAATAGTATAGTATGAGTACACAAACTACAGGTACTTAGTAGGCATCATCGGACGATTGAGCTAAATCATGATTTAAATATGATAAGATTCAAGCAAAAATAACTAAGTCAAGGTTAAATGGTAAACCTAAAAATATGCTTTAACACCACAATACATAAGTATACTTTAATATAGCTTAAACAGTCCAACCAAACCAAGTATTTTAACTCATATATCCACTACCTAAATCCTATCCCATATGTATCATAACATCAAATTCATACTATAAAATAACTAAATCCATTAATAGTGTAAACCTTGCCTACTTGGATGCCGAAGAAAAGCCTAAAAAATAAGCCGGACTACCAATTTTCCATTCAAGAAAACTTTTGCAAGATGACATACTATAAAAATTACAATCTACTCATCAAAATAAGAACAATAAAACTCATATTGTACTATTGTGTTTAGTGTCAAAAATTACATAAAAAATTCCATGTGGGGTTCATTTACATAACACACTTTTGAAACAAACACAATGTCCTATTATGCCAGAGAAAAAATTACCCTGATATGGGTGAATTTTATGATCTAATGGTTCTACAATAATGTCACCAAGATTCTTGGGGATTTAGAAGTAATATGAAGGGTTATATCAAGATATTAATAGAAGATTACCACAAATTCAAAGAAGGAATGTGTAAATTAATTCTACCAAAGCTTCACAATAATCCATAATATATTATCCCAAGTTTTCCCATATTTTAGGGTTCACCATTCTAGAGAATGGATAAAAATAGGGAAAATTAGGAGAAGTGGAGGTATTTATACCATTCCATACCCACATTTATCGCTTAAATAGACATTGCTTCGCTTAAGCAATAGTGGTCCCTAATGCCAACTATCACTTAAGCAATAAAAGCATCACTTAAGTTATACCTGCATTCAAACTCATGTTCACCACCTTACAAAGTCAAAGAAAAATCCAACTTATAAGCCACCTTACCCTCTCCCCTTAAAATACGATATGAACCAACATAATGATAGAAGACCTCATAGCTTCGCATACAAAGACTCAACTGGAGAAATTGCTATACTAGAATGATAACTATTATTATCCATCATCTCTACAAGAGGCACATAATAAATCCAACTATCACCATAATCGATCATACAAGACCATAGCCTATTCTCAAAAAGTTGTATAATCCTTTTCACTTAACCATCCATATGAGAGTGGAAAGCGGTGTTGAGGTTCAACCTTACTTCCTAAATCTCTTTGAAAGGAATACTAAAAGTAAGGTGAAAACTGAGTACTTGGATTAGATATGATAGAAACTAGAGCACTATGGAAATTCACAATCTCCTGAATATATAGCTTAGCATAATCCTCTGTAAAAATAATAAGTCTTTATTGGTTTGAAATAATTGTACTTGGTCATTCTATCTATTATGACCCCAATCAAATCAAACTAAGGGAGAGACTGCCGAAGTCTAATAACAAAATTCATATTAATCATTTCCTATTTCCCTACAAACATCTTAATTTCTTGAGAAGAAACACCACGCCTCATGTGCTCAGCCTTCACTTGTTGACATACTATCCACTTAGCCAAACAATTAACCGTATCCCTCTTCATGTTACTCCATCAATAGATCTTTTTTAAATTATGGTATGTCTTTATCGTACCAGGATGAACAATAAATATCAACTCACGAGCATCAAGTAAGATTCTTACTCATGGACTATCTACATTTGAAAAGCATAATCCATCTTGATACCGCAAAATACCATCCTAACTAGTCTAAAAAGCCATCACCTTATGGTTCCCATGTTATCCTTGATCTGCATCAAAATATGGTCAAAGACTTGATTCTCCTTCACCTAAATATCAAAAGATGACTTTACAACCTCTTCCAGAATCATACCACCATCCTTAGAGTGCAAAAGATGAACTCAAAGATTATCTAAATAGTGAATATCCTTCACCAAACCTCGCTTCTCCTCATCAACATGAGATAAGCTCCCCATAGATAACTTTCTAAGACTATTAGTAAGCACATTATCTTTAACTAGACAATAATGAAGACTCATGTTGTAGTCCTTGAGAAGCTCAAGCTTTTTCTTTTGCCTAAGATTCAACTCTTTCTGGGTGAACACATACTACAACTCTTATGGTCTACGAAGATGATAGTGATGCCAAATCTTCAAATGAATTTCCATAACAAACAATCCCAAATCATGATTTAAATAATTCTTATCATACACTTTTAACTGCCTAGGAGCATATGCAACCACCCCACTATGTTTCTTCAACACACAACCCAGTCCCATCGGGGATGCTACACTTTAATCAATGAAATAATCAATACACCTGAGCAGAGTCAAAACTAAAGTTAAAGTTAACTTATCATTCAACCTCTCGAAATTACCCTCAGAAGTATTAGACCATATAAACTTTACATTTTTTCAGACTAATCTTGGTTAATAGGGATGCAATGGAAGATAAACTTTCCACAAATCTCCTATAGTACTCGGCTAAACCCATGAAGCTTCAAATATTGGTTAGAGTCATGGATCTAGGGAATTCATCAACTGCCATAACTATTTCAGTATATACTATAATCTCTTCACTAGAAACAAGATGGACCATATTGGTCACAAAATTCAACCAAAACTCATACTTCATGAATTTTGCATACAACCAGTGATCCTTAAGGGTCTACAACAATATGTGGAGGAGATATTAATGATCCATCTAACTTTAAGAATACACCAAAATATCATGAATAAACATAATTATGAATGAATCCAAGAATTGGAGGAAGACTCATTGGATATAATCTATGAATGTCGCTGGAGCATTAGTTAAAAAATGGACATCACCAAAAACTCCAAATGACCATACTAGGTTAGGAAAATAGTCTTAGGTATATCTAACTCCATAACATTTAACTGATAATACCCAGATAAAAGATCAATCTTAGAAAATTATTTATTATATTAAATATGGGCAAATAGATCATCAATCCTTGAAAGAGGGTACTTATTCTTCATTATTACCTTATTCACCTGGTGGTAATCAATACATATCCAAAGGGATCTATCCATTTTATTCAAAATAAGTAGAGGAGCACCCCACACAAAAATACTAGGACAAATGAAAACCATATCAAGAAGGTCTTTCAACTACTCCTTGGGTTTTTTCAGAACTGATAAGGCAATTCAATAAGAAGGGATAGAGATAGAAAGAGTGTTCCATAAAATATCAATCCAAATATCTATTTCCCTATCGGAAGGAACACACAGAACATCATTGAGAAATACTTTAATAAATATAAAGACCGCAGCAACAGATTGCAAAGATGATTATGTATGACTCCAATAAAGTCTAAGAATTCAAAAACCAATTTCAAATCTATAGTAATATCCATAAAGCCTCTTCAAATTCAAAAAAACAATCGAGGTTAGGACATGCCCCCAATGCTGACAATGATAATGTGAACTCTTCAATTCTTGAGTGTGAAAGAACTCTGATGAAATGATCAAGTCTTCTTGAGAATGGATTATTACCAATTCACAACAACAACTGATGAACCAATTTGATCCAACCAACATAGTGTAGCGAAAGTAGAAGTTCATTGGTGCCTACATTGCGTAGGGATACTATGTCTGGAGATATTTAGTAGTTTGAGCACTAGCATGTAATATAAGGATAGGGGATAAAATAATACCAAGTCAAATCCAACTCAAAATGATATGAACATTATCATGTACATACATAAATAATATGATGGGATAAGGAACAAGGCTTAGAATGATACAAAACAAATCCTGGATGATGTAGTTCAACCTTTTTAAATAGGCACCCATGGGCTATATGGGTTCAGTTACCCTGCTGAAAGGTCCCCAATATGTGTTAGCCATATGAATCGAAGGAATCAAGAAAGACTAGGGAATACCCCAGCTGAACGTAAAGTTAAGACACAAATATATCAATATTGTGAACTATGCACACAGGTTATAAATACCAAACATCACGTTAGCAAATGTGAGATTACAGTACAAGTCATCCAAGACCCACACCTTCACGACTTAGATACATAAATTCTATTATTTCCAATTTAAAATAAGTTTCACATAACCCATTTATTAACAAATGAATCAACTGTTAAGGCACAGAATAGGTATCATTATACCCCTTCACTTGCAAACATATCTCTATGCCAATACAATTGCATTAACTTAGGGTTTTTTCTAGAATAAATTTATTTTATCAATTTAAATTGGGGGAATGCCTCGACCCCCTTTTTTATTTAAATAAAATAATAGCCAAAAAGGCTTTAAAAATCCATGTTCATTGTTTAATCATTTATGCAATACAATAACATAGGTTATTAAATCATACCAAGTGATAATTTTACAATTCTAAGCAATTTAAACAAGTGGGTTGAGGCAACATAAGTATTCAAAACTAATTCCAATCTCAAAACACCAATTTGTGTAAAACCATGACCCCTTTATTTATTCACCATTCCCATACACCCCATAAGTTCAACACTATTTAATAAGCATAAACATTCCGTAATATATCATGATAAAACAATTTAAGAATCAACCATATTAAAAACTCAAACATATCAAAACCCACATACAAAACAATCCAATTAAATATTTAAATACATGGATTTCATAATGTAATAATTGGTGAAGAGTAACACTATTGAAATACCAAACTGTATGCAGAGAAGTCAACCCTTGATCCCTTAGATGACCAAGTTTTTGAAAACCCTAAGTATCTTAACCGTGGAGACTTTAGAAAGTTTTGAGAGAAGAGAGTGTGTCTTTATTATGTTATGAATGAGGAATAACCCCCTTGCGTTCATTATGGACATGGGGTCTAGTATGTAAAAAGGGGAATTGATCAGATTTCCCTTAGTAAAAAGACTTAAAATTAACCGCAAAGTCACTACGGGTGACCTTAGTACTCATAGGGTCATCTTACGACTCATAAGGTCCTACTTGTACTCTAGAAGAAATAATTAGGCATCATACTAGTTAGGCTATAAAAGATACCATATGACTTGTTTTGATTCTTTACGTCTCATAAATCCCTAGTTGTAGTCATAGTCGAAACTCCAGGACTACCTATTGGCCATGCTATAATTTGGTCCTTAAGACCCATCAAGGCTCCCTACGACTCGTATTGAGAATCGTAGTCAGAGCAGTGAGGATGAAATGTCAGAAATCTTTAGGGAACAAAATCTGCAATGTTAAAGTTTAGGACATAAATACTTATAGATTTGATATCTTAAAATCAAATTTTACTATAGAATTGTAAGAACAAGTCCATAAAAATTCAAATCAAAGATCAAATAAACTAGGGTTCCTAATAAAATATGTTTATCTAGTTTCTTTTGTGAGTTTCTTATCTTTATTTTGGAATGCAAGGTTCAATGGTTGATTCCTTTTATTCTATAGCCAAATTACTTTGATGATATATGATATTTAATTTCAAAGCTATGGTTCATACCCAATTTATTAATTTTTTATTATCTAGAAGTTTTATTTGATTTTTATGAACAAGCTTTTCTCATGTCTTATGATTTTTGTCTAATTTATAATTTATGCATCAAAAGTAATGCTTTAAGAAATTTTTATAGACAATGAACTCTATATTGAAGATACATCCTTTCAAACACCTGATTTTCTACATATGATTTATGACATGATATGGAGCTTAGTTAAAAATATTAATAATTTGTAGACATGTTGAGAACAACTCAAACCCATGATTCCATCCATGATATAGCGCATAATTGTGTTTTGGAAGGATTATTTTGAACTAAAAGAATGAGTGTTTATATCGTCCAAGTTCTATAACTACATTTCAAACCTAAGTTTTTCCCAAGAGGCATGTTTATAGGATCCTCATATATACGGTTCTAGACTTTAACTAATCAGAACAATCTATTTTAGTATGGGTGCATGAAACTATGTATCAAGAAATATCTTAACAGTTTTTCATTTAAAATAAATTCACCATATTATATAATTTATGAAAATTATTATTTATGTACTCATGAACTACTTCTGTACATATTTTATCTAGCATGATTTTACTTCTCAAGTTTTAACATAGTTTAGCTTTCTCAATATGTTTCTATATTACATTGTTTAGTATATATTATTTATATACCTGCTTACCAATACTTACTATTATACTGATTGCATCTTTAACTATAATTTTCATATATTATAGGTCTAGGTTCTTGAACTACTAGGCATCTTGTAGCACCTGAATCTAACTAATTGGTAAGCACTCCTATCATGTATGAGGTTTTTTTTATAGTTATTTAGTTTTTTTTAGACTTTTATTGAATAAAGAATGAATTGTTAAACAATATTTTGTGATGACATTATCTTATTCATTCAAGTTACGTCTTAATAAAGGATTATTCTTTTTATAATTTAGCCCACTTTGACTGTCTATGTTTCTAATTAGTTTGATTTATTCTATTAATCTATTTATATGCTATATCAAGGGTCCCACTAGACTAATAGTATGTTGTTACATATGGCTCACGACAAGGGTGAAGACTCGGGTAACTGTAAACATGATATTAGAGGAATAGGTTTAGGTTTCCTAGGGTGCCTGAATGTCGTGTATAGTAGTGTCCAACGTATGGGTACGAAGCACACCATATTTAGAATTAAGAGGCTTTAGTGCATTATGTAATATTTCCCTTCTTTCATGGTCTATTTAATTTAGTAGAGTTTAACTATGTGTTTTGATTTTTAGTCATACTTTATGCTTGTCTTTGATCATGCCTCCTAAAAGAACTACTAGTCAGAGAGCCACTACTAGTGCTACAGTTGAAACCACTCCTACTCCCCTTTATGCACTGTTAAGAACAACAATGAAGCTTATTTAGTTAGTCAAAATTCAAATGTCTAGACTCCATCAATTATATCAATTACAAAGAATGGTTTTGGTTCTTCTTTCTCTGAGCCGTCTAATGTTAATCTTAATGATAATTTAAGGAATAATACTAAATCATTGACTTATATAGAGGATAAAAGTAACAATTAGGTGCAAATGAATATTTTCTCTAAAGTTTCTTTGATGATCCATGACATTCTTTGTTTGAATCCTTCAGAGATCTCAAGGTCAAATATTAAGAAGTATCTACATAATTTCATTGATGAGGTTAAGAAAATACATTTGGTTTTTCATATATAGATGTAAAAAAGGTTCAACATATTTCATATCAGCAGAAAATGTTGTAGTCATACGATATAAATTGTGGGAAAAGTTTGAGTAGAGGATGTTGTACATGTAGTATGGGTTGAGTTTTATGATATTTTTAGTTTGGTTCCCGAAAAGTTGAGGAATCTTAGGTTAGAGAGTTCTTGTATTGGTACTAGGATTCAAAGAGTGCAAAGGAGTATGATCTTAAGTTTAATAAACCATCTCTCTGTGATCTAGATTTGGTGTCCAATATAAAGAACCGAAGCAAATAGTTTGTTTTAGGGTTGTTCAGACTCCCGATCATATAGAGTAAGTAAACAATGTTGACCGGATACATAGATATATCTTGTCCATAGATTCATGTTTAATATATCAAAAATTTAAAATTGATGGAGAAAGAAGAGTTATAGAGTAGGTGGGCAAAGATGGCCAATTATGATCACTATGAATCGAAGGTGACAAATCTCTACCAATCTTTCTCCTATAATAATTATTTTAGATTATCCCAATCTCAGTTAATGCCCCACCTTAGTAGTTCACAAGTTATAAAAAATCTTAGTTTTCGAGCCCTTAGTCTCAAGGAAACATTGCAAGAGGATCTTCATATCAATTTAGAAACAAGTGTGAAAAGCACTATCTAGGTGATTGACTCCATGATAATGATGTGCTCTTTGTATGTGGACATCGACATAGATAGTAAAGGATTGTTCTTTGTATAAATAGAGAAATAGAGGTAATAAAGCCTGCACGAATCCATCAACTCTAACTGGTCGTTGTAATCAGTAAGGCAATACTTTAGCTTTTGGTGGTTATTAGAACTACTTTTATGCTCTATCCATCTATTATAATCATTAGTGTTCCCCAAATATCATGAATAGTACATTGAAAATTTTCTCTCTCAATGTTAATGCTTTGTTAGATTTTGGAGCTTCCTTTTCTTTCAATACTTTTTATTGTTATGAAACTCTAAATTAGTCCAAAACAACTCCAAGAGTCTTTTTTAATATCCACTATAATTATTGAGTCTGTCTTAGCTAAGTAAATTGATAGAAATTTCATCGTGTCTATTCTCAATAGATAATCAACAATTGATCTACTAAAGTTAGACGATACATTTTGATTTCATTTTAGGCATTGAGTAGTTATACTATTACGCCTCAATTGGTTGTAGAACCTAAATTATGAAATTTCAATTCCTTAATAAATCCATCTTAGTGTGGAGAGGTGGTTCTCTCATGTTAAAGCTAGAAAGTTGATTACTAAGGGTTCTATCTACTATCTAGTTTGGGTTAAGGATTATAGTATTAATATAACTTATCTTTAGTCGATAATCATAGTTTATGAATTTCCAGAGGTTTTTCTCTATGATCATCTTGGAATCCTTCCCAATAGGGAGATAGATATTCGGATAATTGTTCTATCTGACATGAAATCTATCTCTACTCTATCATATAAAATGGCCCCAACTAAGTTAAAAATTCTAAAAAAATTATTAAAAGATTTCCTTGATAATGATTTCATTAGGCCTAATGTTTCTTTATAGGGTGCTTTATTTTATTAAATGTGCAATAAATATGGAACCCTTAGAATGTAAATCATTATTGAATGATCAACAAGGTCACTAGTAAAAACAAATGTCCCATTCTTTGTATAAATAACCTGTTCAACCATCTTCAGGTTGCCAAGTGTTATTGTACAATGATTTCCAATCTAGCTACCGCTAGTTGATGGTTATGAACATTCCAAAGATGTCTTTAAACACTCGATATAGACAATTTCACTTTTCTTTCTTATCTATTAGGTTAACTAATGCTTATTGAATAAGGGTTTAAAGAGGTATCTTGATATGTTCATAGATAATATTCTAATTTACTTCTACTGTCACAACCCAAATGGAAAAGAGTGGTCCCCACCCCATTATGTGATGGGAGAAGTAATTACCCCAGAAGCATTAACCAACAACTAAACAAATAAAGGTAAATAATCTTATAAAAATTCACAAAGAGATTCAATGTCTAAAAACAAACTAGAAAAAATATCGAACATTATCAATACCTATCCCTAGGATTCAAAAGTCAATGTACCAAAGCTATTAAAAATTGTAAAAAAGACTATACAACCCCCAAAACTAAAAGGAAATGCATACGTCTAGAACAAAGTCTATATCACCAAAGAAGGATCTATAGGATCCCAAAAGATGCTACTCACTGTTGAATCCAAATCATATGCTATAGTCATATGTGAGGTCTTGTAGGAGCAACTGGAATATGTGTTACACTTAACAAAAGTAAGAGCGGATGTAGTATTAGTACACACGAAAAGAATAGTATATTGGTATGGTTATTTGGACAATCCAAGATGAGAAATATGCACACTTAAACATAACATATTTAAAAATGTTAATACATTCTCACCTCTACTACACCTTAAAGATATAACAAAAACTTAGAGAACTTTTAACTTCCCAAGGAACAAGTCAAAAGATGCAAACAGATACGTCAGTCAAGTAAAGTAAAGTCAATTCAATCATTAAAACTTAATAATCATATATATTCCCCCATTTAACATATGGAACCATCAAACTCAATTGTACTTTGAACGTACAAGCCAAGGGTCTTATTATTTTCCACTAGTCTTGACCTATAGGGGACAAATTCTAGCTGTGTACTAAATATCACGCACAAGTGTCTACTAACATTATTCCACCAATATCCCATTAGAATTCCTAAATAATAGGAGATTCAAATTGTATATATATATATGAAATCACATAAAATAATGGCAAAAACCACTACTTGTAATATTCCAAAGCTTTACACATAAGTTCAGTAAAATGTGATCATACCTAACAATAACCATTAACAAGAAATACTAAGAAATAGTTAACATTCACATATATAACAAGTTAGATTAAACTATGCAACCATCATTACCTTAATCAAAGCTTGAACAACTCAACAAAGCATCAACCTTGGCTTTTCGTGTAATTTCCGCTCGCTTTTGATCTAGACATAAATACAAAATAAATAATCAATGTATGACATTCCCTTTAAGGATTATAACTCATCCCCATCCCCTGAGGTCAAGTTCCTTACTATTTCCTCCCCATTCAAGGGTTTTTTAAACATAATTCACTTAAAACTACCAGTTTCGTGGATAATTTAATGAATTAACAACATACAAGAGTAATTTAGAGATTATTAACCGAAACCCCATGATTTTATACCTAAATTACTCCTTTGCACTTGAAACTAACTAAAAATATCCGTTAGCACTCTCTAAACTATGTAAAATAGAAATTCTAAGGCTAGATTGTCAATTATTTATTTAACGGGGATGGATTACTTACCTTAATGGAGAAGAATGATAGAAAATTGATGATCTTTTCCAAAATTGCCTATTTTGAATCCCTAAATTTCTATTTTAAAATATAAACCATTTTGGTAGGTATTAGGGTTAAATATCAATTAACATTACATAGCGACAAATATCACTGTAGCGGCATTGCTATAATGACATAGTTGTTATAGCGGCCTTTGACTGTATTGACTAGTCACTATAGCAAGAGTTATTCGTTTTTTGGGCATGTCATTGTAGAAATATCAATACTACTATAGAGATGAGAATACGGTAGAATAACTAATTTTCTTCATATCAAGATCAATTTCGAGAATTATCAATACTACTATAGAGTTGAGGATGAGGTAGAATAACTAATTTTCTTCATATCAAGATCAGTTTTGAGACTAACCATTTATAATGGAAAAGGTTGTTACAACATATACCAATTTAACCATTTGTCATCTTTGAAATAAGGAGAGAAGAGAATACATATATCAGCAATCAAGTGAAGGTACTTGTCTTGCAGTCGTTCTAAGTTTCCTAATTGGCTTCTCTAATATGATGATGATTCTATTAGACCTTGATGGAACAAATTTCTTTCATCCTCAAGTTATGAACATCCCAATAAATAATTATCACTTATTCCTACTCATAATACAAAATCCTTATATAATAAAACCAAGTCCTATTTAATAATATAATCTCCATCCCATGGTACTACTTGAGCATGGAAAAATGAATAGCTGGATAAATTCCCAACAACCCTAACGACAATGCTACTTTATATGCAATCGAAACCACTTTCTCAAGAAAACCAATATACTGAGCACTGAGCTCGCTCTTAATATAAAACTTCACAACTATATTCATATGAAAAACTTGAAGCAACACATGTTCATCAACCTTGAAAGAAGTTTCTTTTACTTTATGATGCTCATACTCTTTCTGTCTACTTTTAGCAGCCACCTAATTGGTTTGGATAAACCTTACCTTTTCTTTAACCTCCCTTACTACGTTAGTGCCTAAATATTTAACACCTTTAGTCTCAATGAACCTAATAGGTGACCTACGTACCCTTTCATAGAGTGCGTTAAATGGTACCATATCTATACTAGAGTGATAACTATTATTATATGAAAACAAACACAATGATAGTAATTTGTTCTGTTACCAAAAAAAATCTATCACACTAGCTCTGAATATGTCCTCTAGCATCTCTATCGTCCTCCCTGACTACCTATAAACTTGAGTGTGAAAAGTTATGCTAAAGGTGAGTTTGATGCCCAACTCCTCATGAATCTATCCTAAAATTTATAAGTATATTTTTCATCCATATCAGAATTGATAGTAATGTGAACCCCATGAAGACTTACTATCTCATTGTTGTAGATTTTTTTTGTTGCTTGGAGTTGTAGTCTAAGTGAATTGGATATAAATGATCTAACTTCATCAATGGATCCACTATAACCTTGATGAAAACAGATTTTTCAAAGGTCTTGGAATGACCCACCATGAAATCCATAAGAAAATTTTCCTATTTCTATAAAAATATAAGATTTATTACAAGCAAACCCATAAACTTTTGATGTTCATACTTCATCTAATGATAGTTAAGACGCTTGGACGTATACTACACTATGTCTCTCTTCATCCTAGGCCACTAATAAAGTTGTATCAAGTCACGGTACATTTTTGTTGCATTTGAATTAACATAATAATTCATACCATATGCTTCAAACACTACATTACAAGTCAAATCATACACACGAGGACCATGTATGCTTACTTTAATCCACAACAAAGCATCCATGTCAGGAGTGGCATCCACCATCTCTTAGCATCTCACTTTTATACCAAAGTGAATTCATTTAATTTCCATAAAATTGTTCATCCTTAATTTTATTTAGAAATATTGACTTTACCACGACATTATCCAACACCCACCTTTGTCGAAAACACAAAACTATATGCATTATGATGCTAATTTTTTAAACTCTCTGGACAAAAGTCGCCTTCAAAACCTTATAAAATACAAACTACCCATATTTGAAGCCTTTCTTATAAGTATATATACCATCATATTAGCCTTCCTCAAATAATACAAAATAATTATATTTAGAAATTCAATCCATCTTCGCTGTCTTAGATACAAATATCATTGAGTAAATACATGTTGTAGGCCTCAGTGATATGTGATGATCTCACACATGATAAAATAAATATAGTGCCTCCAAATATTTAGCGAAAACACCACCTTTACAAACTCCAAATCATGGGTGGGGTAGTTTCTTTTCATGCGGCTTCAATTTCCTCGAGCATAGGTAATAAAACACTTATCCTGCATTAACATAACACCCAATCCCAAATGTGAGGAATAAAAAGAATTATTAAATCCCTACCTTTAGTTGATAGAGAGATAATAGGATCTATGATCAACAATGTTTTGAGCCCTTCAAGCACTCTTCCCAATCATCCGACCAAACAAATGGTACTTCTTATAGAGTTAACCTTGTAAAGTGCATTTCTATTTATGTACTATTGATGGAAGACCTATGGTAGTAGGTAGAAAGACCCATAAAACTCCTTACTTAAGTCATTAAGCTATGCCTAACCTAATTCTTAATTTCCTCAATCTTCTTGGGATCTTCTATCACACTATTTTTTTCAAAATAATATGCCGCAAGAGAGATCAAAGACAACTAGAATTCATATTTTAAAAGCATGGAATACAACCACTTCTATTTTAGAATACCTAACACTATGTGAAGTTTACAACATAATCCTTCTTATTATTGGTGTAAAATATAATATCTTGAATCAACACAATATCAATAGAGCCCACAACAATATAAATATAACATTTATCACACTCATAAAAGATTTAGGCTCATTGCTTATTACAAGGGACATAACCAGTAATTTCTTATGGCCACGTTGAGTTCTAAATATTGTCTTTAGTATATTTTCTAGCATAATTTTCAGCCTATGATAACCTGACCGTAAGTTAATTTTTGAAAATATTGTCGCACCTTTTAACATGTCAAATAAATCATCTATTGTGAGTTAAATAATATTTATTCTTTATGGTAATCTGATTCAACTATCTATAATCATATCCTCATGCTACAATCTTTCTTCTTAACAAATAGGACTGGAAAACAACAAGTTGAAGTGCTTGGATAACTAAACCACTTGTTAAGTAGTTCCTATAATTTAGTTTTGAGTTTGCTCAAGTCTGCTAAAGCCTTTTGATAGGGAGGAATATAAATAGGCTAGGTGCCCCACTATAAGTCAATGCAGTAATCAATGTGTATATAGAGGTATAACTTGTGAATATAAACCTAACACCTCCTCAAATTTTGAAACCGACAGAATTTGATTTATTAA
>JAPEIP010000114.1:220867-237354 GCA_026120095.1 Capsicum chinense | reverse complement strand
ATAATAATAGAAAATGCAGAATTTATTATCTCATATGGATACATGGTGATAATCTAGATTAAGTTTAACAATAAGGAATGAAATTTAAAAATTATTAACAATATCTGCAACAATCTATGAAATCTCTACTACATGAAAATCTGACAACTATCTGAAAACTGGGACAAGGCCCCTAGTAGACCAAAACTGTAATAGATGACATAATCTGAAAGGAAAGGCCTTCTGGAATAGATAAGGCCTACCACTGTATAATCTGATCTACTATCTAAATTATCTACTACTTAGTGGGACCCCTAGATTGAGCCTCGAAACTTGATAGATAGGGGTGGGGGGGTCAATACAGATGTACTAGTGCGTAGAGAAAATCCAAAATAGTAATTTGTATTGAACATATATAAGAGCAATTTAAACAGTTCATAAACATATCATATAGTAAGATATCTCATAGGAATTTTGGAGAGACTCTAAAAAATCATCTGAACTTTGTGACACTCATTATTTTACTTCTGCACTAGGTGGTATTCCCTACAACTATGAAATTCCACAGGCTACATGGAATCTATCATTAATTCGACAGCCAAGCCCCCAACCCAAGTGTGCTGCAAGGGTCGGAGTCTCTTAATCTACTACGCCATATGGCCATCATCAGCGTACAATAATAATCTACCCATACCAACAAATATGGTTTTAGGCTAAGAGTTACTTAAACTCAAGCCTTCTTAGGGTAACCACCTAACCTGTTTTATGCCTATTTTAAACTCTTTAGAAATATGCATTCTCTAAAAACATATTCTAAAAACAATCTCTGAACACATACTCTAAAAAATGTACTTTGAAAACATACTTTGTTATGGCATACATACTTATGGTATCATCATACCATTGACTTACAAGTCACATCTCTGATCAATTATTAGCATATTAGAATCTCTGTTTCCAAAACATAAATTTGGGACCACTATATCAATAAACCATTTCGAAGAACCCTTTTATTTAATTACTTATGTAAACACATGTATGCAACTCTCTTTGACAATATTTCCAATGATACAAGGTTGTCATGCCAAAATTATTAATCTTATGCAAATCTTTCTCTTTAACAAAAAACAGATATATCAACAAACTCCCTCTCAAATTATCTAAATCATGCTCAAAATACTATTTGAGCAAACTATTTTTGAGCCATAAATCATGCATATCAAATCATTCCTAACAAGACCACAAATTTAAAGTCACCACAATAGAGGATTGAGATGTTGTAAAACTGATAATATATGGATTAATAACAATTAAGAGTTGATTTAATTCTTGTGAAAGGTTTTTGGAGTGAGGAAAAAACCAAAAGACCCCTAAAAAATCTCTTCCCTATTGTTGAAATTTTTAGCTGACGACCAAGGCTGATAAGCCATAAGATCTGTGATAGCATGTTAGCCCAGGTCGTCACCTAGGAGATGAAACTTATGAGTTTCTACCTAAGGCTAGTGACATTTTCTAATAATTCATCATATTTGTGACAAGCCATCAGAATTGTTGTCACTCAGTTGCTAGGATGATATGCTGGAATAAAATGGGCATAACATTTTACTCTAACATAGGATTTGGGTGAAATTGGTATCGTTGGAAAGATAATTCAAAGATATTTGATTTGATATATAGTAAGATACCCAGTTAAATATATACAAAGAGTTATGATTGATTGACATTTACCCATATTTCGACACTCACTAAAACTCAAACTATAGGAAAGCTTTCAACTTAACCCTGAGTTAGGAGATCTCTATGATCTCAATTCATGCTTAAATATGTTTCCACACTACATATATGATTAAGATACAAAATTTGAATAGGATTTATGGATTTTTGAATATCAACGCAAAGAAATAATAGTTTTTGTTCTAGTTTGAAATGCGGTGTGTTACATTATCTCCCTCTTGGGTTCTTTAGTCCCCGAATGATTGGTAGGAACTTGTTGAAGCTTAAAGGTATGGCATAATGTGTAAATGATGTGCCTTATAAGAAAGGACATAACTGATCTAAAATATTTAAACTTTTATCATGAAACTAAATTCTGAGCTGACTTGACTTTTCTTGCTTCAAGAAGCTGATTTCTGCTGAAAATTTAGGATTCCCTTGAAATGTTCATTGTCCAACCATACATATTAAAATTTAGAAGTGATAACTTATGTAATTATTAATCATAATACAACAAAACTTAGATCGTACAAGGGCATTTGATATGTGAGCCCATGCTAACATATTTACAACTTTTTACTTTAAATTATTGCAAAGTCTTCAACATGTTTAGTCATTTTTGATTAGTTTAATTTGATTTTGCAGTATAAGTTGAGAAAATGGGGAACCACATATAAAGAGAGCAAAAAGTATGAAATCGGAAGCAAATAAAGAACAAAGGGAGGCTGACGACATCCATGACACGCCGTCAGGCTAGTGATAGGTTATTGAGGATGCTGTCAACCTTAACAAGAGAATAATATTTTCTTTAACGTTGTGATGACATGTCATTATAAGGTGTCATAGTTGTGATAAGAGTCAGGATTACCATAAATATTAGGCAGAAATTCTCTAAATAGAAGAGGAGCTGACGACATCCATGATGCTCCATCAGACTCCTGATAGGACATTATTATTGTCATTAAACTTTGGCAGCAAAAGCTAAACTTACAGAGAAGCTGACGACGTCCAT
The DNA here is from genome assembly GCA_026120095.1 of Capsicum chinense. Taxonomy (NCBI): domain Eukaryota; kingdom Viridiplantae; phylum Streptophyta; class Magnoliopsida; order Solanales; family Solanaceae; genus Capsicum; species Capsicum chinense. The sequence goes on along the minus strand of JAPEIP010000114.1, from coordinate 234,650 downwards.
GATAGACTGTCAAACTTCTAATAGGCCGTCACAAGCGTCGTTATGTATTCCAAAGAAAATCTTAACTTTAATTTTATTTCTTTATTTAGGGTTAACTATTTAAAGCCTTGTTTTGGGTTTTTTTTATAATATTGTTCATTCGATCATTATTGAATGACATATCCCACAATATAAAGTATATGACATTTCTCTCTTTCTATCTCAAAACCAATATTTAAGTGTTTGCTTTGTGATTCAATTAAAATTTGACTTTTGATTTCCTTCATTATTGTAAATTAATCTTCTCAATTATGAATTCAATTTATGTGCTTATTTATTGCATCATGAGTGGCTGAACACCCTTAACCTAGATTATGGGATCTAGGGTTAGGTCATGATAAGGTGGTAATTAATTACTCAAGGTTCAATAGGTGTTAGGATTTCTTGGTAATTCTGATTTTTGAATTTATTTCTATTGGTTACAACTAATAGGCATACCTACTTTGGTTTTCTTGAGAAAGAAACCATAAATAGTAGGAAGTGAATTATCAATAGGGACTCGGAAAGGGTTCTTTTAATAATCAGCATTGTACCAAAGTTGATTAACCTCAGGCAAAATCTGGGCAGTGAGTTGCGATTCCCTAAGTCTGACAGGATTAGGAAATTAGTCATTCGAATTGGTCAAGAGACATTTTCACATATCATCGATAAATATAGCTTGTCATCCTAACCACAGTGAGAGTCTTGAGTAAATTTTGGCATCTGTCATGTGCTGTAAGCCCTAGTGAACATAATTAATTGACAAATATTAAAATTAAAGTGAGCAAAAAAAAAATTATTTGCTAATCTCCGAAACCCCCATTTTATTCCTTTATATCGTTTGTTTGAATTTAACTTATAGCTTTAGTTTTGAACTTGTTTAATTGCCACTCACATTGTTCTCTGTTGGATTCAACCCCAACCTAGTTGGGTTTTATATTGACAATGATTGCTTACACTCATTCAAGTGTGTAATTTGAGCGTTATCAAAAATTGCGCCCTTGCTGGGAAGCAATTTAGCGAATTGAGTTGGTTTGGAATTTTAGCCTACTAACTTAAATTCAAACTTGTAAATATTTATTTTTAGTTTTCTTTTATTTCTTGTGCTAGGTACATTTTTGTTTTAGTTTACTTATTACTATGGCATCGTGGAATGAACATTAGCTTTGTGGTGGAAAATCTTATCTTGATGATCCATGTCCATATTGTTATTGACCTCACTTTTAGCATGATTGTAGATATGCTCTTCAGAGAGAGATGTGTGCACCATCCCCATCCTCTCGGGAGTATGATTTTTCTTTATGTTATGGTCGAGATGGACATTAGAATGATTGCCTAAATTCCCCCTCCCCCATTGTGCTAACCCATATTCTAGTTTTTGTTATGAGTTTGATAGGTCTTATGGTCAAGAAAAAGAAGAACAAAGCACTGGTAAGAGTAGCATTGAACCTATATTTCAACGAATGTTGGATGTCCAGAAAGAAATATATGATATCATATGTGATATGTGTCAAGCTATGAAGACGATCATTCATGATTAGATGGATATAGAGGTCAATTATTCAAAGCATTCTTCTATATTATGTTTAGATGATATCTTGTCTGTGAAATCATTTAACATAATGAAAGAGTGTGAAGATGAGGAGTAAGAATCCTATACTGATGATGAGCTTGATGTTGATCTTCCATTGGAGATTTCCTAACCAACCAAACCATTCATGAACGAAGATGCCAAAGATGAGGAAATGGTACTAGAATTGAAAGAAGAAATCAAGAACAATCCTCCTGAAGACTCTAGTCCATTTTTAGGTAAAGATACTAATAGATATGCTACTCCAAAATTGAGAGTCAGTCCTCATTCGATACAATTTTTAACATTATGCTTTGTGGATGTGATAAAAGTCGAACCACCCAAGAAAGTGATGAATTTTTAAAATGAGGACGAAAATTCTTACATTTTGGAGTTTATCTTTCCAAAAGGGTATACTACAACACCAGTCTTTAATGCCATGAAGCTTAAAGATCGATATTTATTGAGTGGCCTTTTAAGATCCTTATCATTGCCCATTGAGCCCAGATGAAAGTTTGATGCAAAATTAGGGAAACAGTTCAACTCTTAAAAGTAGTGTGATAGAACATTCCTTATCAGACCCTCACATTTGCCCAACGGACCAAAAAGATGTAAAGATCAAAAGATAGGCCGATAATTTAAATCATCAAAGTGGAGGGATAGAGGATGACTGGATTTTATCATGCCACGATACTAAATTAGGCGCTTCTTAGGAGGCATCCCAAGGATTTTGTTTTTTATATTCGTATTATGTGATTGACATCAGATCTTTGCACCCATGGTGCCACAGGTATGTTTCTAACTCTCTTGTTTTGGTTTGCGTATTGGGGACATGCATGATTTTAACTTCAGAGTGTTGGGGCTACTTGTGGGTGTTGATGTTCTCTTGGAATTTTTGTTGTCGTGCCTCTTTTCCCCAGAGTCTTGTTCCTCGTAGAACAGGCATATTTAGGCTTATTACACTTATTTTGCGATGTTTTGTAGTTGACTAGGAGATATACAAGTAACTAAGGCAGTTACCTTGTTTTTGTGATTTTTGAGCACCTCTCCATGGGTCTAATATATTACTATGTGAATTGCATCCATTTCTGACCACGGTGTTTTTTTTGTGGCATTAGTTTGGCAATTGAATAACCTTTGTTAAATAAGTGCATGAACTAGATAAGTAGTGATATGCGAGATACTTATGTACCCTGTGTGTGAAAGGTCTTACTCAGTTCCTGTTATGTGTTGAATCTAGAACTTGCCCTGTTAGTCTTGCCATGGTCATAGGATAGGAGTTAGGAAATGATCATAGGCCTTTTTTTATTTTACCCCATTTTAGCCAAAATAACCATCCCTACGTGCATAATATCTCTTGATCCCTATTTTTAGTCTAATAAGCCTATTTCTTTCTACGACACCTCTTACCTTCCCATTTACATCACAATGAACCTGTTTTGCCCCTTGTCCTCTATGGACACTGTGCACCTTGAATTAGGCCAAAAACCTAAGTTGAGGGTGGCTATCATAAGGGTGCATGATACAAAATGAGTATAAAGAGAAGAAGAATAAAAGAAAAGAATAAAAAGTTGGGTGCAGTGAAAAAGGAATAAGAAATGACAATGTTGTGCAAAGATTAAGAAAAGCCCTATAGTGATTCTAACTGACCTGTCTGAGGACTTTGGTATTGACTATAAGGGCAAGCCTATGGCATTTGATGCGTAATATTGGAACTTTGTTCTGAGAGTGAGTTTTGTGTTTATCCTTGTGTTTATGTATGTAAATTCTGACGTGTGAAAAAGGGATTTCTTTGTTGTGAGGGAAAACTAGGTATGTTGCTAATCACTGCCTTATTCGGATAGTGTGATTATGGTATGTGGTGGGTTGTTATTGCTAAAATTCTTGTCATATCTTGATCCTGGTGAGTTGCATGTGTGTTTTAAATAATAGACATAGTTGTTCTTAATTTGACTGACCTTTGAGATAGTTCATGTATTTTGAAATAATATGAGTATTTACCTGGAAACTTCTACTTTGTATACTCTTGGTTATGTTCTGTTTGCTTGAGGGCAGGAAATTGGTTAAGTTGAGGGTGTTGATGTGTGAGCCCATGCTAACATATCTACAACTTTTAACTCTAAACTATTGCAAAGTCCTGAGAAACTTTAGTCATTTTTGATTAGTGTACTTTGATTTTGCAGTATAAGTAAAGAAGAAGGGGAACCACAAATAAAGAAAGAACAAAGCATAAAATTGGAAGTAAATAAACAACAAAGGGAGGCTGACGACATCCATGTCACGTCGTCAGGATGGTGATAGTCTATCAAGGATGTTGTCAACCTTAACTAGAGAATGAGATTTGTTGTAACGTTGTGACAACATGTCGTGATATGGCGTCAGAGTTGTGATAAGGCATCCGGATCACTGTCAAGCTTAGGCAAAAATTCTCAAAATGGAAGAGGAGTTGACGACATCCATGATACGCCGTCAGACTCTTGATAGGGCTTCATTGTCATCGTCAACCTTAAGTAGCAGAAGATAAACTTGTAGAAAAGCTGACGACGGCCGTGAAAGGCCGTCAAACTCCTGATAGGCTCTCACAACCGCCGTCATCTATTCCGAAAAAAATCTGAACTTTAATTTTATTGCCTTATTTAGGGTTAACTATTTAAAGCCTTGTTTTAGGTTTTTAATATTATTATTCATTCGATCATTATCGATTGACATATCCCACAAGATGGAATATACGACTTCTCTCTCTCTCTCTCTCTCTCTCTCTCTCTCTAAACCAATATTTCAGTGTTTGTTTTGTGATTCAATTACAAGTTCACTTTTGATTTCCTTCATTATTGTAAGTTAACCTTCTCAATTATGAATTCAATTTGTGTACATACTTATTGCATCATAAGTGGCTGAACACCCTTAACATGGATTGTGGGATCTACGGTTAGGTTACGATAACGTGTTAATGAATTACTCAAGTTTCAATAGGTGTTAGGATTTCTTGGTAATTATGAGATTAGAGTTTATGTCTGTTAGTAGTAACCAATAGGCGTAGCTACTTTGGTTTGATTGAGAAAGAAATCATAAACAGTAGGTAGTGAATTATCAACAGGGACTCAGAAAGGCTTCGTTTAGTAATCAGTGTTATAACAAGGTTGATTAACCTAAGGTAAAATCTGGGCAGTGAGTTGCAATTCCCTAAGTCTGAGAGGATTTAGACATTATATGCCCCAATAGGTCTAGAGACATTTGAGCATATCATCGATAAATATAGCTTGTCATCCTAACCACCATGAGAGTAGAGTAAATTTTTGAATATGTCTTATACCGTAAGCCTTAGTGAACATAATTCTGGTTATTTCATAAACTCTTGATTGACAAACATTGAAATTAAACTTACTAGAAAAAAAATTATTTGCTAATCTCCAAAACCCCCATTTTATCTTTTTATATCATTTGTTTGAATTTAACTGGTAGGTTTAGTTTCAAACTAGTTTAATCTCCACTCGTATTGTTCCCTGAGAAATTCGACCCCAACCTAGTTGGGTTTTATATTGACAACGATCGCTTACACCCATTCAAGAGTGTAATTTGAGCGTTATCAGTAATACACTATCTGAGCTGAAATACTTGGAAAATTTTGAGATTATACGCTGAACTCTTACGCACCGAGTCATGAATAGATAGCTGAATCTGAAACATGATGCTTCGAATGAACTGAATTAACAATTTATATAGATGGAATAGATTATCTATGAAACATGATGCTTGGAATGAACTAAATTCACAAATTATATGGATGGAATAGATTATCTCTTGGGGATGGCCATACGCATGAAACTTCGGATAGTAGGACTGGGTGAAAGGGTAGAAAAACCATAGTAACTTGTCCGCCCGACTGTTAAACTGAATTACAAACGAAATTACACCGGACACTTATACTTAACTGGAGTATCTCTTCATCAATCTTTCTAAAGATGTTCAAGTAGCATTAAGGAGCAAAACAACTTGGGTATGAGTTACACAAGACATTCAACTAAGGAATCACCACAATTACACTACTCAATAGGATGGAATAAGGACATATAACTCATAAACTAGGATAGAATTTCCAGGCCTTAGGCAATGCAATTTCTTACTTTTAAGCTTAGTGCACTCCTCAAATACTCCCTTAACTATACTATTCCCCTTAAATACCATACTCATTGGTTAAATTTATAATTCTCATATAAGCATTGACAAATCTTTCTACTAATGTCTAAAGTAACTTAAATCCTTTCACTGTGATCAAGCCAAATTCGAAATCACAAAACACAACATGCCACACCACAATATTAGTCCAAACCAGATGATTCAACCTTCTATATCTTTTTAAAGATCACACCCTAAGAATAATATGCCTTACAACTTCAATCCCTAAGAATAATGTGCCTTACAACTTCAATGACAAACTCTAAACTTTTACTATGGATTTACTAGCGCATATTGCGTTCCTACACATAAATCCCAAAATGTCATTCAAGCCTATCTTTATAACCACATATGAATTTCAAGGCAAAAACCTGTAAACACATACTTCACATAGTCTCTAAACCATTGTTAATATAACTCCTATTTGCTACCCCAAGAACATACACAAACAAATTTCCACTAACCATTACATGTATCAAAAACTTCTCTGCAAATCTTACTTCACACTTATGGCCTCATCCAAAATAGGAATACAATGATCTTTCATCAACAAGAATCATTTACTCATCTCCTCAATCATTACATAAGTAGGAGTCACTAAAATGTTAGAACATAAGACTTTGAAATATGGAATGATAGTACACAAAACTTGACACTTAAGTGAGGTGCGAGGAATAATGAATCAACATCGGAGATTTATCATAGTGATTTGAATCGGGGCATACATGACTATAAGATAAATCTTATCAATAGTAAAGAGTATAACATGAATTATGGGAACTGAGCATACCATAAAGCGTGAGTACTTGAGTCATGAGCTACATGACCTCAATTTGAAGTTCATAAAATATGGAATGTGATTCCAACTACTGAATGAACTGGAACTCCATATTTTTGAATTTTAATAGTACATGATTGTCAATCATATGCATGAACATGAACTATGACCATGGAACTGAATCATAAGGTATGAGTAGGTATTTGGGTCACTTAAAAATACTGAGATAAGAATGGGTGGAGTCTAACCCTCACTTTCAGATGTTCTATACCATACTAGCATCACTACTAGAATTGAGAGCCTGAGCATCATCCTAAGTTCAAGAGATCCCTTAATAGACTCCAAACTGAATTACACTCACTGTACTCTGGAATTTGGAATACGACAATACACATAATTAATAGAGCCTAATGCGAATGACTACACCTGGAAGTGGAAAAACCCACTGCTGATACCACCTTCTGAGACACACTCTATTATTCAATAGCCCCAATACTCATCAAATAATACTGGAACACTTACTTACTTTGGATCTTCATAAGTATCCCCATAGTCGGAGTGCACACCCTCTAACGCTTCAACTCTTATTTGTATGAGCTCAACCTTCAATAACTCAAACTTAACTTCTAACACTTAACATGGATATCACCAAGAATTTGATGAACCATACTACTTCCGTCATATCCTACCAATACCGCAACTCTAAACTTATATCTCTCTACCATGAGAATCAAGATCATATAGAAAGGCTCAACCCTATCAATCAAAACTCCATGGCTATTTAGAACACTACATGCCATCAAACTAGTCTTTCTCCACCTAGCAACTCAACGGTACTACTAACAGCACAAAATATATAATAGTCATAGAAAATGCTGCAATTCCATATCACCTTAGGTATACTTGTACATCATACATACAACATCACACTTCATTACAAATGAAATAAAGTTAAGCTCTTGCATACAGTGTTGAAACTTATTACATCACTTCTATATAACTAGTATCATTAATCAAGAAATCCTCACATCCACCTTCATGGCCATCAATTGTACGATCTTAATGTCTAGTGCTAAACATGATTTACAACCCAACCTTATACACAATTCTCACAAACATTCATTATTAATCTTAAGCCACTATTCTTACATCCACATTGTACATTAAATTCAAGCCTATATTCTAGCATCACTCACCTACCACCATTAAAGAATGCAATATAATATACTAGTCCATCAAATTGGGACATTCTATCCATACACATCAAAAATCTACTACATGCCTTCTCACAAGTAGTACTAGTTTACAACAACCAAAGAAAAGAAGGTCAAGGGAGGGTAAAGTCATATAAGAGATATGGTCAACCTTAATATTATATTATAACCCCATACAATTCTATATACTTATATGACTTTCTTATATTTCCCTTACTTACCCCAGCGGGCATTTAGACTACCTTCAAATTCCACATTCGACAGTGAGTCTATACTTACAACTTACTGGCTAATCTAGCCATTTTCATTAACATCCTATAAGGGGTTTCTATAACAACCTTAAATATTCACTCTGGGCTCTTTCCCTATTCTAAGAAAAAAATGAACAATTTGAGTCAAACACTTCCTCCATGGACTACCATACAATCCACATATGGTACTACCATATTAGTCTGCCATCATAAAATGGTAAATCATTCCTAAACAACGGTTATTCAACTATACATATTTAGTTACACAAAATTCACCCTCACTCTTATCTCTAAACTTGTGACTTCATGTCACAAAATTTTTGGTCTAATTTTACTACCAATAGGTCATGACATAGACACTTTAACTTATACCACTACTAGGGTGGAAATACAGTTCCAACAAATACAAAAAGAACAACATGAATAGCACGATGCTGGTGAATCGAAATAGACCTAACACGGCTTCACAAGAATTTGATTTTTTTGTGTTTTGAACAAGAAAATGAAACAAATAACAAAGCAACTATGCTAGTGAATTGAAAAAGCCCCACACGGATTTACTAGACTTTTTGTTTTCAACAACACAATGATATCAAGATTACAAGAGATAGAAACTTGACACACAATATTCAATGACCCAAAAATATACATCTTACTCTTGTCTTAACTGAATTCATCATAAGAACGAGGACACAATTTTAAACTTTGGAGCTTATCTGCAGTATTTTGTGTGACTTCTAAAATTTCTTCTAGTAAATCTGAGTGCATTATCTGGGAACACCAGATTAAGGAAAAATTTAGGATAAATTTTTTTTTGTATGAGACACATCATAGCATGAATTAGAGTATGAAAGTGGAACATTATGAATCTATTGCATGCCTTAGAATATGAAGAAAGAAAGATAGTCCTAAATGCCTTGTATCCTCCCACTTTTAAGTATGGCGCACTACATATCTATAAATAAGACTCTACTCGATGCAATTTCGTAGACACCCTGGGAGTATAAATCGTGCTTAGATACCAAGTGTCACAACCTGAACTAGGGCCTGGCAATGATGAATATCCCAAACCATAAAAGCTGGATGTCTTACTCTATCTGGTAGTCATGTACAATAATCATATAATAAAAGAAAAAGTGGAATTTATGATCTAATATGGAAACATGGTCATACTCTGGATTAAGTTTAACAATAAGGAATGACATCTAAAACTCATTAACAACATCAAGAATTGTTTTTGAAATCTCTACTACATGAAAATCTTACAACTATGTAAAAACTAAGACAAGGCCACCAGTAGACCAAAATTGTAATAGACGACATAATATAAAAGGATATGGCTTCTGAAATAGAGAAGGCTCACCACTGTACAATTTGATCTACTATCAGAATTATCCACTACTTATCGGGACCATTGACTGAGCCTCAGAACCTAAGACATAGGAGAGGAGAGGTCAATACAGATGTACTGCTACACAGAGCAAATTCAAAATAGTAATTTGTATTCAACATATATGAGAGCAATTTAAAAAAGTTCATAAACATATTATATAGTAAGAAATCTCATGGGCATTTTCGAGAGACTCTAAAAAGTCGTCTAAACTTAGTGACACTCTTTGTTATACTTCTATGCTAGGTGGTATACACTACAACTCTAAAATTTCTCAGACAATATGGAATCTATTATTAACTCAGCTATGCCCCAAACCCAAGTGCGCTGCAAGGGTCAGAGTCTCTGAATTTACTATGCCACACAGTCATTGCCAGTGTCCAATAATAATCTACCCATATCGGCAAATACTGTTTTAGGAAAAGAGTTATTTAAACTAAAGCCTTCTTTGGGTAACCACCTAACCCTCTTTATGCCTATTTTTAACTCTTTAAAAATATGCATTCTTTGAAAACGTATTCTAAAAATATTCTCTAAAGACATACTCTGAAAATGTACTCTGAAAACATACTCTATTATGGCATACATACTTATGGTACATCATCCCATTGACTTCTAAGTCATGTCTCTGAGCCATTATTATCATATTAGAATCTCTATTTTCAAAACATAAATTTAGGACCACCATATCAATAAATAAGTTCGAAGAACCCTTTTCTTTAATTACTCATGTAAACACGTATACACAACTCTCTTTAGCAACATTTCAAATGATACAAGGAGGTCATGTCAAAAGCATTAATCTTATGCAAATCTTTTTCTCTTTAACAAAACACATTTATATCAAAAAACTCCCTTTCAAAATCTCTAAATCATGCTCAAAATACTCTGGTGTGTGAGTAGACTATTTTTAAGTCACAAATCATGCATATCAAATCATTCCCAACAAAACCACAAATTTAAAGTCATAACAAGAGAGGTATTTCATAAATTATTCTCTCACACAATCTATAAATCTGAAATTTTTTTCATACAGATACATATACATGTAAATTAATTTAAGGGGGAAAGACCTAAAGACCAAATCATCAATATCATTAAACATTCATAATGCATAATAAAATCATGGATCTAAAAACACCTTTATAAATTCATGCTTCATAGATCTTTAAGTCATACTTGAATATTTCAACTAGCCCATGTAGTTTAGGATAAATCCCAGGTACCTATGATTATTTATTTTGGAAGATGGAACACGGATCTAGATAGATGGAACCCAGATCCAGATTCATTTCTTGAAAATCTTCACTTAGGAGGATGAATTCTTGATCCATTGAAGGGAAGGAAGTTTAAATCTTGATTTGGTTTCTAGGAAATCTTGAACTAAAGGATGGATTTTTCTGATTTCTTGATCTTAGAGAAAACTCTAGTTTACATCTTGTTCTTGAGAGTATAGAGGATTAAGATGTTGTAAAATAGATAATATGGATTAATAACAATTAAGGGTTGATTTAATTCTTGTGAAAGGTTTTTGGAGTGAGAAAAAACCAAAATACCCCTAAAAAATCCCTTCCCTATTGCAGAAGTTTTTAGCTGACGACTCTGGCTGATAAGCCATCAGATCTGTGATAGCCTGTTAGCCCAAGTCGTCACCTAGAAGCTGAAATTTATGAGTTTCTGCCTAAGGCTGATGACATATTCTAATAAGTCATCAGATTTGTGACAAGCCATCATAATTGTTGTCACTTAGTTTCCAGGTTGATATGTCAGAGTAAAATAGGCATATCATTTCTCTCCGATATAGGATTTAGGCAAAATTTGTATCGTTGGAAAACTAATTTGTAGAGATTTCATTTGATATAATGTAGTCCAACCATTTCATGATATACATGAATTTATGGTCGATTGAAGTTGACCCAAGTTTTGACTCTCATTAAAACTCAAAGGATAGGAAAGCTTTCAACTTGACCTTGAGTTAGGGGACCTCTATGATCATATTTCATGCTCAAATAGGTTCCCACACTACATAATTGATTAACATTACAAATTTTCATAGGAATTATGGCTTTTGGAACATCAACATGTAGAAATGACAGTTTTCATTCTAACCCAAAATGCGGGGTGTTACAGTCCCCTGCCATTACTTTTTTTTCTCTATATGCTTAAACTATATCTTGAGTTTATTGTTGTGTCTAAATATCGTCTTTCATTAATAGTCACTCAATAATAAGATGACAAATAAAGTAAAAATAATAATATCCACTCTTAATAGAAGTCCAACTAATAGAAGGCTACGAAGTCCCTTAGCTCCTTATAACTTGGGACATAGAAGAGGACTTAGCTAGACCCATAATAGAAGTTAGAAATCCTGAAGAATAGGATGGTCTAGGTAAGTTTGCTGACTATGGCCCCTAGATTAATACTTGATGAAATACCCAATATTGTGAAACTTTTTGGCTAATATCTTAGGCTAACACATTTGTGTGACCCATTCTAACTTCTTTACATAATCTAAAACCTTGGTGAACCCTTTCCTAGTAGAAGTTGTATAAACAATGAAAAACTAAAGGTCATAATTTAAACCTTTGAAGAAAAATAAAATACCCTGCTTCTTAGTAGTATGAAATTGAGTAGCATAGTGATTCAAGACATGAGACTTAGCCTAATAGGCTTTAATTGACATATCATCCAGCTCCAATGCAAAATACAAATAAATTTTACGACCATAGACGACTCGAGGTACATTCTTCTATAGAAACAAAGCTTGAAATTTCCCCCAATTCAACTGTGATAATTCCTATGACTAATATTTAAAATTTGTTCTTCACTATGATTTTAAATCATTCTCCAACAAAAAGGTCACAAAATCAACCCTTTGTTGTTTCATAATGCCTATCTTATATAACTGCTAATAATAGTAAATAGTGAACTCAAAAGTGACTTCAACGCCAATACCTTGGAATAATGGAGATTTTATCTTAATAAAGATAGTATATTAGTACCAATCATCTCAAACCCCTAAACTAGACAAAAAAGCATTTGTTCGAGAATCGTTATCTATTTTTGGATCCATAATGATTGTATGATAAGTACTTGAACTCTAAATAACTTGTACAATAAGAGTGGCTCCAGTTCCAATCAATATAATTAGATGTAACAACATCGGTTATATGACCCTGTCAGACATAAGAGGTGAGAATGCACCTCCAACTTGTGCTACCACCTCTGACTCTACTACTTACTTCTCTATTGATTTTGTTTCCTTTAATTTATCCTAGGTTGTGGGAGGTGATGATTACCTTTAATGATCTTGACAATAGTTTCTTGAGATCTATAATTAGTTAGTATTTCTTTTCCACTTCCTGTTTTTTCTCTTCCTCTTACTCACCCTTTTTCTCTAATGACTGGTTCTATAGTTCGAGTTGCTAGTATCAGGGCTACTACTTAGGTTTCGTTAAACTTAATAGTCATGATCTATAGATAAAAAGTAAATATGAATAGATATAAATTTATATAACGAGACACCAATTAAGATAAAGTTATAAAATAAAAGAACCAAGATCGATAGTTTTCCTAAAGTCCTATTTCATCTTGAATAAAGGTATAGACATATTCACACTATTTTGTGAGACTCTACTAGACTTATTTTGGTACAATAATATTGTAAAACCTAGGATCTAGTACGAAATTTTTCATGACATAAATATAAATGAGTGGTGCTATAAGACCCCCTCAAAATTCTCTCATAGTGTGAGCCTTGGAGCGTGTTTAGTGAAGTGTTAATCTGGCCCTAAAAGGTTGAGAAGTATCTTCAAAAGTTAAAAGTATTTTAAACCGTGTAGAAGAGTTAATGAATCTAAGGCAAGGATCCATGATAGTTAAATAGTATGGTCTTGAGTTCAACTAGTTAGCTAAGTATGCTCCTGACTTGATAGCTGGCCCTAGAGCAAACATGAGTAAGTTTGTGATTGGTGTATCCGGGTTAGTGTTGAAAGAGTGTAGGCTACTATGCTTAATAGAGATATGGACCTTGCTAGGTTTATGATGCATGCGCAGCAGATTGAGGCAGATACGACAGAATAAATAGAGAGAGAAAGTGAGTAAGAGAGCCAGAATAAGTAGTCAAGGTTTCTCTCAGGTAGGGTCCCAAGGTTGTAGCCATTAGCATTGTAAGAGATTTTTAGTCCTAGCTCTATCCTAAGCTAGTCTAGCTGTACCAAATTTTGGGGAAGTCAGTTATGATGGAGCACCAGCCTCTAAAGCCTTGAGTAGTATTAGTGCTGTTATACCAATCCACTTTGTGAATAGTTTGTGAAGAGCCATCTAGCTGTGTGTGGAGTTGGTAATGATGTGTGCTATGGGTGTGGTGAGCTAGGAAATAGAATG
>JAPEIP010000114.1:207599-220767 GCA_026120095.1 Capsicum chinense | reverse complement strand
CTCTCATAGTGTGAGCCTTGGAGCGTGTTTAGTGAAGTGTTAATCTGGCCCTAAAAGGTTGAGAAGTATCTTCAAAAGTTAAAAGTATTTTAAACCGTGTAGAAGAGTTAATGAATCTAAGGCAAGGATCCATGATAGTTAAATAGTATGGTCTTGAGTTCAACTAGTTAGCTAAGTATGCTCCTGACTTGATAGCTGGCCCTAGAGCAAACATGAGTAAGTTTGTGATTGGTGTATCCGGGTTAGTGTTGAAAGAGTGTAGGCTACTATGCTTAATAGAGATATGGACCTTGCTAGGTTTATGATGCATGCGCAGCAGATTGAGGCAGATACGACAGAATAAATAGAGAGAGAAAGTGAGTAAGAGAGCCAGAATAAGTAGTCAAGGTTTCTCTCAGGTAGGGTCCCAAGGTTGTAGCCATTAGCATTGTAAGAGATTTTTAGTCCTAGCTCTATCCTAAGCTAGTCTAGCTGTACCAAATTTTGGGGAAGTCAGTTATGATGGAGCACCAGCCTCTAAAGCCTTGAGTAGTATTAGTGCTGTTATACCAATCCACTTTGTGAATAGTTTGTGAAGAGCCATCTAGCTGTGTGTGGAGTTGGTAATGATGTGTGCTATGGGTGTGGTGAGCTAGGAAATAGAATGCGAAATTGTAGATTGCTAGCTCTGACGGGTAGAGATTTTCTTCAGTAGGGTGCCCCTTTAGGTGCCAATAGTGGCTACCATCAGAACTGACTTTATGCGCTTCAGACCTACCATGATCAGGAAAGGTTCCTTGATATAGATTCAGGTATGTTATGAATCCTTCATCTTTATGATATGCATTGTTAGATCCTTTGATTCCAATTTGAGATTATATGTCAGTATTAGTTATGCATTAGTTTTAGATCTCACTCGGTCAATCATGACCTAGTTCGTAGGTGCCCCGTACACTACCCCAGTATTTCAGCGAAGTGTGTTTAGAGGGACATAGAGTCCCAAAGGGGAGATACCCCATGATATTGCATGCTTTCATGTCCTTAGACTCATTCAATTGCTTTTTCAGACTCTCTTTATAAAGTCAACATCAGTTATCATTTCATAGCCATTAATACTTTCAAGAGTCAGTATAGTTAGACATTCATGCATTAGATATTCATGTTCAGTAGAAAGAGTTTAGTTTTTCAGTGTATTTAGTAATGTTTTCATAGGAGAAACTCAGTTGTGGATCAATGCATCAGATATGCATGTCTATTATGAGAATTCAGCTTATGAGTTGCTTCAGTCGAGTATTCCATACATCAGATATGCATGTCCAATGTAAGAGTCTAGAATATCAGTAGTTCTAGTTTCATAGTCATGTTTGTTTCAGATGCTCCCATTCCATGAGTAAGTTCAGTCTATCTGTATTCTGAGCATATCAAGCGATATTTGATGATGAATGTTTCTAAGGGGGATATATTGTAATACCCTATGAAATTCTCTTGAAGTTTGAGCTTTAGAGCGTGTTCAGTGAAGTGTTAATCCGGCCCTAAAAGGTGGTGAAGTGTCTTCCAAATTGAAAGGTATTTTAAACCGTATTGAATTTTTCTAATATCAACTTTTTATCATGTAGATTATCAAATAAGATTTCCTTCAATACTAATTCGCCCAAATCCAACACTCGAGCAAAAAGTTAGAGCTATTCTAGTGAGATAGTGTACAACCTGGCACTTTAGCGTGTCGCGGATCCAGCCAAAATGGCAATTATCAAAATCCTATGAGCCTTCATGATTATGGCACATCGCTCCATGGTTTAATTTTAGAGTTGTCAATTTTTAGTGCACCAACGCAATTCCACCGCATCGTGGTGCCTTTCTAGTTCGTAACTAAGGAAGCAACTTGATTTCCACTGCATCACGCCACCAGCCAGTTTCTCAATTATCTAGTTTCTAGTAAGCTAGCATAATTATGGGGCGTCGCACCAGCATGTCAAATCATGATTTTTCAGTTTAATTCCAAGGGTGAAAAATAGGGTTTTCCCAACCTCTATATATACTTGTTAACATGGGATTTGTCCTTATTTTAACATAAAAATACTAGTTTTCTCTCAATGCTATTCAAGAACAAGAGCTAAGGTTTCTACAAAATTAAAACCCTTCCTTCTTATTCAAGAGAAATCAAGAAATCAAGAATCTCTCTATGAGCTTTCAAGAAAGAGTTTCACTAATGTATTTAGATATTGATTCTTATGTCCCTTTCATCCATGAAGCTCAAGAACCCTTTTTATACAAAATTAAAGATCTTATGTTTTTATGTTTTTCATGATTCATGTGTGTTGAAATTGATGTTCATGCTATTATTGAGTTATGATTTATGTTTCTTTACAATGTTTTCAATCTTGACCCTAGTATGTGAAATTCATTTGATGTTGATGATAAACCTTCTTCAAGTTGCTTGTTAAGTGATTTGTTTATGTCAATTAGGTGTAGAATTTGTTGACTAAGGAAAGCATGCTCCCCATATGTTTGGTAAAATGCTTATGTGAAGGAATTAGAGTCATTCTAACATGTTTATTAGATATCCATAATTATGTGCATGCCCATGCATGCCAAGTGTTTGTTGAAAAGTGTTAGTGAATGAATTATGACATGATAGCATAAAATTCCTTTATTATGTGCTCTTTGATACATGCTAAGACTTTAATACATGCTAAGTGTTTGATGCAAGATCCTGTTGAATAAAGTATAAGCCAATAGTTTGTCTCCCTATAATATGATATGTTTATAATTCACAAATGTTTGAAGAGATTTTGTAGTGATTGTCATGGTGAATGAATGTCCATGGTCTTGATATTTCAAGAATGGTTATGCTTAACTTTTATGTTATCGAGTCCTGGGGATATTTATACCCAACAATTTAGCTTTAGTCTAGAGCCAGTGTTAGTTTTCCCGATAATCTAAGTCAAGCCATAATTCTTAGAACTTAGTGAGTTATAAAACTCTGTACTCTAAGACAAATACAGAACTTTAGTAATCTCAGTAATATCTGTGGTCTTAGTTTTGCTAGTAATCTAGGGCCATTTATTTACTCAGCTCAGATCTAGTAGTATTCAAGTGTTCAGTTCGGAAGTTTGTAGTAACCGACTAATCTACTCAAATCTCAGTGTCATTCAGTCAGATAATAAGATTCGGTAGTATTCCATCAGATACAGAACCAAGTGAATTTAGCCTAACTTAATTAGATCATTTGAGAAATATGATCAGTATCGGATCAGCTTAGTTTGTGTTTAGTTATGAATAAATTTAGAGTCTTTCAGTTGGGAGTAGGAGCTAGCACCGACCAAGGGTAGAGATGGTGGCTCCCTATCAAAGAGTCATAGTTGTTAGCAAAAATCCCTAAACACCAAAACAGTGTAGCCAACACAGGATGCAGGACTTGCCCATTAAGAAGGTTGGTCACCCATCAGATAGGCTTAACTATTATATTGCCTTAGGCTTGAATTCTTGCGAGGGTAACCCCTTAGATATGCTTGAATAGAGAGGTCTTTACCCATGGAATGGTATTAACACCCTTCCAGTTGGGGTTATAGGTTGGACCCCACCATTTGAGATTTGGGGCATGTCGCTTAAGTGACTATTTCCCACAATTGCAGTTTCAGTATCAATCTTTAAAAATCAGGACTGTCAGATACAATCATCTATCTCAGTAAGGAACTCAAATAGTTCCACTGTTCATGGACCACCCATTAGATAGGGTTGGTCCCATATAAAGTTATTTAGCATCATATCTAGAGATCACCCATCAGATAGGCTTGATCTCAGTCTCATATTCAGTTGAGTATTCTTATTATCAAATCTAGAGATTACCCAAAAGATAGGCTTGATCTTAGTCTCAGATTTAGTTTTCTTTTTATCAGATCTAGACATCATCCATTAGAAAGGATTGATCTCAGTCTCAGATTCAGTTGAGTATTCTTGTTATCAGATCTAAAGATCACCCGTTAGATAGGCTTGATCTAAGTCTCAGATTTAGTTGAGTATTATTGATAGCATATCCCGAGATCACCCATTAGATAGACTTAATCTCAGTCTCAGATTTAGTTGAGTATTGTTGTTTTTAGATTCGAACATGATTATTTCTTATAATTGATAATAGATTCCAGAATCATCCGCTATAGCGGTTTGATCTTCGATGCAGTAAGTCGAGAGTAGCAAAGGTTAAAATTAAGTCAATGACATAAGTTTAATTAGTCAATCAACTTCAGTATTCTCTGATTTTGAGATTACTTACTGGATAAGACTAATCTAAACTCCAGTAGTCTACTAATATTAACATTTGATTCATTTATTCAGTATCTCGATAATTAATAGTAAGTTCGGATAACATTAAAGCAGTATTTGAGTTTCAGTATTTCGAGTCACTATGATTTATATTATGGTTTCTGAATTCATACATGTGTTCTAATTTAGTACTCTCATGATTATTCAATAAAGTAATTGTTAATGCATCAGCCTTTGTATTTAGTTATACCTCATCTTCATCCTCGGTATATTTTCGTAATGATGGATCTACACTATGGTGTTTTATTTGACAACATAGGTTCGGAGGCACGAGATCTAGAGTACTCTTAGAAGCTCAGTCCCCATCAGCAGAAGTAGACATAGCAATGAGTCCTTTTCAGTCGAGAATGATCCTTATTTTATTAGTGCATCAGATTTAGTTTTTTTCACTAGACAGAGTTAGTTGGGGATATGTCCCAAGAATTCCATTGTTCGTACCGTTTAGAGGCTTTTCAGATAGATGTATCAGTGTTCAAGTTTTAGTTTTGAGTATTTTTAGATATTTTGAACCTTATGGCCAGTTTCCACATTTATTATCTATATTATGAAGTGATCAGGTACAGATATTAGTAGAGGGTTAGCTTTAATTCCTTCAGGATCATGACCACTGTGTGACATTCCGATTACCGAAAATCAGGTCGTTATAGTTGCCTACCCCAATATCCTGTGACAGAATAAATTACCCCGGAAGAATTAACCAATACGTAAGGAATAAAGGTAACCAATTCTTTAATAATTCAAAAAGAGATTCAATGTATAAAACAAACTAGAAAAATATGGAACATTATCAATACCTTTCTTTTGGATCAAAAGTCAATTTACCAAAATAATGAAAGAATATAAATTAGGGGATACAACAATAAAAACTTAACAAAAATGGATGAGTCTAGAAGTAAGTACTATATAATCAAGGAAGGATCAATGGTTGTACAAAAGATACTTCTCACCTTTGAACCAAAATCACAGGCTAGAGTGCAAAGTGAGGTCTTTCGACAGCCGCTAGAATATGTGTTGCACTCCACAAAAGTAATAACAAGTTTAGTGCAATAAGTTAATACATACTCATCTTAGTGAAATAAGTAACACTTACAAAGCTTAATGTAACCTTACCAACAAGTTAGAATATCTAATTATAACTTGTTCCCAATCCCTAAGCACAATTTCATGGTAATTCTGTCAACATTCTAGGCTATTCTGTAACACTCTGCACTTTTGGGCTAGGTTTGAACCATATTTTCTATGCGTATAGATCAAATCCCAATGATTATTTGTTAATAAATATGTGATGACCAATCTAATAGTATTTAAATACCTTTGAATGTGAATTGAGGTCACAAAAACCCTAGCTCAAAGTCGAGTTGAAAACTTTCCTATCGCTTGAGTTTTATTGAACATCCAAACTTGGATCATCACCATCAAGCATAAATTTTTGTATATAATGAGTTAGAGGCACAAATATATATCAAATGAAAGGTCTTTGAGTGTTCTTTCCAGATCCATTGATATTTCTTTAATCTAATATTGGAGCAGAAAGTTATGCTCATTTTAAATCAAAGTCTTTGTCTTCCAAAATATGATGACGAGGCCAATAATCTATTAACTAGGTGATAGCCCATCAAACCTAGTCGTCAGCCTAGAGTAGAAAATGGTGAAATCCTTCCCAAAAGTGAGAACCTAGGTGACAACCTATCACCAGAGTGACGGCTCATCAACCTTGGTTGTCAACTGATTAAGTTCTAACCTTTTTTGGTTTCCTTAGGGGTATTTTTGTCTTTTGTTTACTCCAAACAACTTTTCCACGAATTTAATAAGACTCTAAATATTATTAATCAATCATTATTAGTTATACAACATCAAAATTTGCTCTTTACCCTCAAATACAAGATCAAATTAGGTTTTTCCCCAAGAACAAGAAATCAAGAAAATCAATCCTTAAGTCCAAAATTTCGAAGGAACAAATGAAGATTCAAGTTCTACACTTTAAACCTTGTAATATAAGGTATGTGGGTTTTTCCTAAAGTTCATGGACATGGTGAAATCATTTTAATTATGTTTAAATGCTGATAAATCATGAATTTACAAAAGTATTTTGAATGTACATTTATAATTACGCATTGTGAATCCTTGTTGACAATAATACTTTGGTCAGGAGGCCTTACCCCTTAAACATGATTTAGTTTATATAGATATATGTATACATGTGGCTTGATGTTTGGAATTTTAATTGAGAGAAAGAAGAATTATAGTCCCTCTCTTGATATAAATTCTTGTATTTTTATATGTTATGAATTATTCAATTTCATATTGAGAAATATATTACAACTGTGTTTACAGAGGTTTAAGACTTGATCTTAATTATAAATTGATGAGATCATGTTTTTTTTTTATATAAAAGAGAAGTGATGATTTTAAAAAGTTGTATGGTTTGTCATAAAATAATTGACCACCACATATTTTATGGAATGTTGAAAAGAGAGAATCTCTGCATAGTTTAAAATATATTTTGAAAATAAGAACTATCTTGCATTCTTTGATTAAATTTGTGGCCTAAAATTGTTTTTCTGGAGAAGAGTTGTAATTTTACAATGTAAGGCTGATAAATATGACTTGTATGTCTTGGTATGACAAAAGCACAATAGATAATGCCATAACTAACTTAGAATAGAATAAAAGTTAAATTTCATTTAGATTTTCAAAATTTGAGTTCAAAAATATGCATGTTTAGGAAAACATTAAAAATGGGCGTAAGAGATAGTAGGTAATTATAGAAGAAGGCACGAGTTCAGATATCTTATTTCCCAAAACTATGTTTTGTAGACATGGGTTATTTTGTCCCCAAGAGGTATTATTTACTGGCCTAGTGCCCTGTGCCATATCAGACTCAGAAACTCCAACTTTTGTGGCAATCTTAGGTTGGGGGCTTACCTGCCAAGTCAATGGTGGATTTTATATAACCCGTAAAATGTTAGACTTGTAGGGTGTACCACCTAACTCAGAAATAAGAGAATGATTTTGAGTTGATTTGCGAAATTATTTTTAAAGGCCTATTTACTATGCCCATGCATTTTAAAATGGTTTATAATAATGTGTTTTTTCCTTAAAATTCTCTCACTTATGTTATTTATTAAATTATATTATTTTGGATTGCTCTGAGTAACGGTACATACGTATTAACCCTCCTTATCTTAGGATCTGAGGAACAGACCTAAGGTCCCATTCAGCATTAAGCTTGAGTGGATCAGGAGTTGCAGTGGGTGAGCCTTCTCTATTCTGGAGTGCCTGATTTTTAGATTTTGTTATTTTGTTCTGTTTATGGTAAGCTGGGGGCGTTGTCCCAATTTTACACAAGATTTTAGTTTTCATGTATTAGAGATTTCACAGACTAATGATAGATGTTGTTAGTAGTTTATGGATTCCATTCCAGATTATTCAATTGAATTGTGATATTGACCATGATTCTATATTATTTTATACTTTCCCCTTTTCTATCATATTATATGAATGTGTATGGTTACCAGATAGATAAGGGCTTTTTGGACTTCATGGTTCGGGATGCCTATCGTTGCAGTGGATTCTGTAAATTGTGTATAATTGAGTCTTTCTTATCGATGTGTTATGCACCAAACTTATAATTAGGAGGCTACCAGACATTCAAGAGTTGTTTCTTATTCGTTCATACTTTAGTTCGTGCTATAGCGTTATCCATAATAATGTTATCTAAATTCCTTCCTCGTTCTAATTTCCAGGGCCATGCCTCATTTTTAGGCAATATTAGTCTGATCGAGTTATCCCAAAAGTTATGAGATAGCACAAGGAATTGAGAGGATTCCATTAATTCTTCAAGGTGTATTGATTCGAGTGTATATCTTTAATTTGAAAAAATTGTGACTTCCAGCTGAGGTATGAAGTGTATTTAGTCCCCTTTAAAAATTCTTGTTATAGATGTTATGCATAAAGGTAATGTTGTGTAGTAGAATTTTGGAACTGTATTTCCACCGAAGTGGTAGTATATGATAATGTTTCATGATCCGTTGGTAGTGAGATAATCCAGAAGTTGGTGACATGAAGTCATAAGGTTAGCAGATAGTGTTAGCGTGACTTTTGTGTAAATAAGTAGTTTTATTTGTTTAATGCATTTATTGAGGGATGGTTTGCTGATACAACCAAATTACAACTCTCAATAAAAAGTGTAAGCGGTCACTGTCAAATATAAAACCCAACTGGGTTGTATGTCAAATCCCACAAGTAATACTGTGCTAACTAAGTATTGTGGTTGTTATTAGACTATTGATCAAGGGTTCCACAATAAATATGGGTTTTGATTTATCAACTGTATTTCAATGTTTGTCATAGAAAGTAATCCAAATGTCGATTTATGTTGTAAATAGTAATTCAGTATGAATAGTCAAATTAGAGTTACGGTTACCAAGATGCTTAAGCAGCTAGGGTTGTGAACTATTTTGAATTCCCAATAAACAATTCTAATTGCAAGAGTAATTGAATTCTAAGGTTTACCCATTATTTTCTCAACCTAAATGAGTGCTTATCCCTTAATTCATTCAAACATAACGAACATATATTTAATTCAACTATATTCTCACATGGGTTGATCTAGTTAAGCCATCTACCCTCTATTCAAAGGTTACAACTTTTAGATTTATGTAAACCATATCTTTTCAGAATAAATAATTTTCTACTTGAACAAGGGATGTTTTTGGGATCACTTATCAAGTTTGCAACCAAGAAAAGTCATTAACGTGAGGAAGGGTTTATGCAATATTAATTAATCATGGGAATCTACTAGATTCACAACTCCCAATCAACTATTCACATCAAGGCTCACATAACCCTAGTTATGGGAGTTTAGCCATACATCTCTATCATAGTAAGAGAAGAAGTCATTGAGTTATTCATACATTAATTCAAAATTTACTTACAAAAGTCACAATTGTTGTTCTTCAATCTTCAATGGAGAAAATGATGATAGAATCTAGATCCACAAATTTCATGATGAATCTTAGTGAAAAACTATGTGCAATATATTTCAAATATGAAAACTCTGATAAATGATAAAGATCTCTAATAAAACTAAAAACTGGGTATATACATTTTCCCAAGTAAAAAGGATTTAAAATTCAAAATTATATATCAGCATCAAAAGTGACAGCCAAAACGGTGGTTTGTCAGAATTCTGATGGTCCACTATATTAGATGTTGTTGATTATCCTTGAAAGCCAAGTTCTTCTTAGCTCTTATGAACAAAGTGGTGGTACATCGCAAGACTGACGGTCCACCATATGGGCCATCACTAATGATCCTAGAGAGGCTGGTTCTGCTTAGCGCTGACGGACAAAGTGGGGGTCCATCGTAAGACTGACGGTCCACCGTATGAACCATCGCTGAGAATGTTGGAGAGGTAGGTTTTGCTTAGCACTGACGACCAAATTGGTGGTCCATCGCAAGACTGATAGTCCACCATATCATCCATTGCTGGATATTTCAGGATGCCAGGTTTTGCTTTGACTTGATAGACAAAGTGGTGGTCTGTAGCAAGACTGGTGGTCCACCACATAGGTCGTCGCTGAGTCTTCTGAAATCCTGGGTTCTGTTTGGGCCGACGGTTAAGTTGGTAGTCCATCATGAGACTGGTGGTACACTATTTTAACCGTCAGATGTTTTTTTCTGCCAATCTTTTGAGTCTTTTCCTTCAGCTAGCTTTTTGCCCTGTAACACTAAAACAAAACATAAATGCAACCTTGGTTTCTTAAAAACATGAAATTTTCAAAATAAAACGATGCAAAATATTCCATCAAAAGCCGGAACATCAACTCCCTCAACTTAAGATAATTTTTTGTCTTCAAGTAACTCAACACTAAATTATAAATATGAACAATGCAATGGCGGGCATTTACTACTGAACCAGTTTTCACAAAACCATTCACTTTTCATCCAAATCATATTGTTTAACATATCAGGGTCCATAACCAGCATTGTTACAAATTCAATTCATCTACACAACAAGGGTACAAGATTCTACATAGATCAGCCAAATTAGGTATGACTCAGCTTTCCCTCACAATTAAGGAAATCCACCACTCATTATATTTTTTGGACACACATCAAAACTTTCTCGCTACTCAAAAAAGTTACAAACATAGTGCATACACCCATAATCTTGCCTTTATCATCCAACTCCCCCTTATAATTGAGTTTTAATATTAAGCAGGTCTTTTGTAGGCTAGTAATGAGGTATCAGGCTAGGTCAGAAAGGAATTTTTTGTAAAAGTGACAAAATACTAGGATTTAAATCACTTTGCCTTTAAAGTCTTCCAACAAAGGATATTGCTTTGCTAGCTCACTCACCCGCTTCTCGTTCATTCATGCTTTACCATAATACCCCCACTTTTCTCTCTTTATATATATATATATATATATATAAACATATACAAGCATCATCCACCCTCTACTTAGGCTGATGCAATAGGTCAAGGTGCACATCATCCTGAATAGACTAGGTCCAAATGCTCTAATTCAAATTCTAGAACAAATTTCCATTAGACGATTAACAAACTACAATAGCCACCTACAACTCAGGTGTTTTGCCTATATGTAGGTACATATTCACCAATATTGGGCCAGCCTTAGTGCTAGGTGTCAACAACGTAAAAAGAGTTAACTAGAATTCTTGGTGATGAAGAAAAATTAATAAAGGCTCAAAGAAAGATTAAAAAATAGAAAAATATTTTTTTGGTAGTGTTAATTATTTTGCTAAGTGGACTAAAAGAACAAGGTGGCCTGCCACCCCTTCTTATCTCATCAACTATTGAACAACATCAATTAAATCAGGGAAGTTCTAGGTACTATAATATGTAAGAACTAATACAAATACTCACACACAGAACGACAACTGAGTCAACCTCATTCTACTATTCTTAAGATTTGTATCACATGTCATGTGTATTTATAGGTTAATGCCAACTACAGATTCACTAACAGTTGATCACATATCCTAGGAGACAAAAGTAAACAGTCATATAGAAATAATCATAGCTTGATAGCAACATCATTCATCATCTATATTCACAGCAAGATACTAACACAAATACACTTTTATTTCATGCACCAACATTAACAACATACATAAAAATAAGAAAAATGAAAACCTAAAGTTAAACTTATAAAAAAAACTACAACTATGAACTTAACATAATCGTAGACATGCCAATTCTCCTAGATAACACATGGTAAGGTCAATAATATCAGCAATACAACCTCTCATGGTACAAGTAAATCACCCCCACATAAAAAACATATGCATTATCATCAAATCATTTAAATTATAGTAAAATTGAATGGGTATACTTGTATTTCTTCTTATTCATATGAGGAATCTGTTAAGTGTGGTGAGGATCCTGCATCCTCACCTTTTTCAATGTTGTACCCTATGGTGGTAAGGGCACTCAAAATCTCACCCTCCAAAATCAGAGGAATCATCTCTTGGAATGAGCCTGAACTTTGCTCCTCTGCTGGGGTAGCACTAGTAGATATTCCTGCTGCTTCATCGTTCACTTTCTTTTTATTTTTCCTATTTTTAGCTTTCTTTACTACTTGTTCATCTATGTGCTGCTTTTCTTTGTCTTTTATAGGTATTCCTATTAGGTCCACAATGTGTTCATCATCATTACTCACCACTAACGCTAGGTTAAAAATAGTCTGTTGTGGTTGCCTTTACTTTAACTCTTCTATATCAGCCTTTCCCTGCTCAAATTCAACTATAAGCTTGGTAAGATCAGGAAGAGAGAGTGCATATAGGCTTTTGTTAATGTGGTGTTCCATGTTGTCCATCCTAGCTTTAATAGTTTGGAATGGATGGATTGCCTCAGCTACAATTCCATAAACACAGGCTTGAATTCTGATGCCCATTTATCTAACTATTTCTAAAATATCTTTGCAGCTTTAACAATTTTGTAAATTTTCCTGCGTTACCCATAGATAGAGTGGAACCTGCCCCTGCAGATGTGCTTTGAGGCACATACTTAGGTGGCACATAAGTGGTGATAGGCAAAGGCATACATGTAGTAATTTCAGTAGCATCGGGACTTGGTGCAGATTGAGTTTTGTAAGCAGAATGCTTGGTGACACGCAACTCAAATTTTGATTCATATTTTGACTTCTCAATGTCTTTTCTAAGTGTAGTCTGGACTACGTTGTCAACTCCAAGAATTAGTGGCACACCTGCTTGCCTACATAACTCTGTGATCAAGCATAGGAACAACAATGAAGTGGCAGTTTTATATGCCATTACGAATATCTAATCTGCAATAATTAGCGAAAGTCAATCTGCAGCCCTGCAACTAAACTGGCCACCTTTCCATCACCTTTTGTTGGCATCAGCCTTAAATGAACAACAGCCTACCATAACTTAGCGTTGGAGCTAGTGGAATATTTTTTAATGCGTTCACGTGGATTGGTTACCGAAGAGGGGTTACCATCATCAATTAACAAATTAGCCACCCAAGGTATCTAAGTAGATATAGTTTTTAACCTATACATAAAATTAGGTATAGCCTGTAGAGCTTTGTACTCTAGCCCAAACAACATCCTATTAAATGTTCGGGATGAAATGTCGACAATGACTCTTCGGACAGATACTGACTCTCTATTTGGCAAGTTTATTATTGATACCCCCTTTGGAAAGTCCTCTACTAACACTAGATAATTTTCAAAGAACTCTCTAACCCGATTTTGTTGATACGATCCTGGTGGCCCGCTCATCCATACTAGTTCATACTAATTCAAACGACATTCCAACTCAAGGTATCCATGTAACTCTATTGTTACTCTCTGATGTTCCTCAGCAAGTGAA
>JAPEIP010000114.1:190468-207499 GCA_026120095.1 Capsicum chinense | reverse complement strand
TTTCCATCACCTTTTGTTGGCATCAGCCTTAAATGAACAACAGCCTACCATAACTTAGCGTTGGAGCTAGTGGAATATTTTTTAATGCGTTCACGTGGATTGGTTACCGAAGAGGGGTTACCATCATCAATTAACAAATTAGCCACCCAAGGTATCTAAGTAGATATAGTTTTTAACCTATACATAAAATTAGGTATAGCCTGTAGAGCTTTGTACTCTAGCCCAAACAACATCCTATTAAATGTTCGGGATGAAATGTCGACAATGACTCTTCGGACAGATACTGACTCTCTATTTGGCAAGTTTATTATTGATACCCCCTTTGGAAAGTCCTCTACTAACACTAGATAATTTTCAAAGAACTCTCTAACCCGATTTTGTTGATACGATCCTGGTGGCCCGCTCATCCATACTAGTTCATACTAATTCAAACGACATTCCAACTCAAGGTATCCATGTAACTCTATTGTTACTCTCTGATGTTCCTCAGCAAGTGAACTTTGGATACCTCTTTCTGTAGTTGTCAATCCATCATAGAATTTTGTCCTTGCTCCCTCTATCTTCCATCTAATTACCTCCTAAACTTGAGGATCCTTACATTTGATAATGTTAGCATCCACAGGTTTAGTGCCTACATCAGGTTTTTCCATTTGTTCACCCATGTTAGCAGCCTCAGTTTCACCCATAGTAGGCTTGGGTTAAGTTATATCAACTGTTGCCACGTTTGGGCTCGAGCTGGTATTGCTTTTCTTGTTGTTACTCTACTTTTTAGATAGTGAGACTGTGGGAGTTTCCCTTTCATGTTGCCTGGTGTTGTAAGCGGGTGCAAGTTTGCATCTACCTCTTTTAGATCTTTCTCATCTTTTAGTAGTAGTTTGTGAACCATATTTTTTGAATAAGAAGTGCAGAATTAGTTTACAACACAAAATTATTCAAAATAGCGGAATCATTAACTTTACGACCATACTGGAGGTACGTCTGGTAGTCTGGTAATAGGTGGTACACTAGGTGGGACATTAGGTTCTTTCCAGAAGACATGAGATTTTAGAGCATTGCAACGGTCCATATGGTGGTTCGTCAACAAATTTATGATCAACTATTTTGGCCGTCGCATTATATCTAGCGGGTGTTAATTCTTGGGTTATTTCGACGGTCTATATGGTGGTCCGTCGCAAAACTAACAGTGCATTATTTTAATCGTAAAACTCTCTTCTCCCGATTAAGCTTTCAAATTGGCATTTTGTCGAACATTTACTATGCAAACTCAATTTTTTTTAGCAACAATTGACACGAATTTCATATTTATGCACAAAATTACCCACTTTTAAATGTATGAGTCACTCAGGATTTACCTAACAGTGTATATTCAAGTTCCATACTTGAAGAAATTCAATGAAACAGAAGAATACAAGATGGAATTTTTACAATAAACCACTCATTCATTTCATATTTTTGTGGTTCAACAATAGAAGACATGGAGGTGCTCATAACCTTGTTTTATAGTAGCTTCTCTTTTACTTGCTTGCAACTTAAGAACACAAACTGAACTTCAAACTATAGTAATTTGCTCTCAAGAATGCTTGTGATGAAGGTAAAGATAACAAATGTGTTTTCTTGAATAGGGAAAAAGGGAGGAGACGGGAGAGTCCTAAGAAGAGCAAATATCTTCAAATTCATTAAATCCAAAATAATTCGGTTAGTTAAAGAAGTTGAAAAGGGTAGAACGTATGTAACCGCTCCCTTTTTTTTACCTCTTTAAAATCATTTGCTTCAAATATGGGTCATTTCAATAAGCATCAATTTAAATCTGACACAACCTAAAACTAAGGTAACAAAGATGGCTCCACCGATGGTCCATTGGACCAGAGGCGAACAACCAGTTGAGTTGTTGCGCCTTACCAGAACATGGCCAACTCAGCTCAATTTCAATGGTCAATATGACGGTCCACTAAATTTGTGATAGTCCACCACCTTGGCCATCGTATCTTGCCAGAACCTTGGCAATTCAGCTTGATTTTGACAGTTGGTGTGGTGTTGCACCACTTTAGTGGTGGTGCACCACTTTGACCGCAACTTACTTCTGTGAGAAAATTTTTCATCATGTTTGTGATGGTGGAAATGGTGGTCCATCACATCGGCCATCACTTATGTTCCAGTAGCTCAGACTTTCAACCCTTTTTCCAACGGTATCATTCATTTTCTTTGCTGTATTTTCAATCCTGCACAGTTCACAAACACATAAAAAATGTACTAAAACAAAAAAAATAAGTTAATTAATGCTTTGCAATAACACACTATGGGTTGCCTCCCACTAGCGCCTAATTTATCATCGCGGCACGACTCAACTATCTCGATTACTTAGACTTTATAGATATAGATAGTAGCACTACTCTTTATCGAGTCCATTGGACCAATTTATAATTTCACACATTACCCATTTACCTTGAAGACATTTCCATATTTATTTTCAAGTTCAACTACTCTAGATAAGTAGACTTGGTTCACTTTAAATGGGCCAGACAATTTAGACTTAAGCTTACTCAAAAAAGTTTGAGTCTGGAGTTGAGCATGATCACCAAGTAACCTTTCTAGAAATCCCGCTTTTCAATCCTGCAATCATGGTATTTATTCATTCTTTCCTTGTATAGATTATCCTGTTAATAAGCTCCAAGATGGAACTTATCCATCTCATTCAGCTGCCCTATTCTTATATTTGTTGCCTCATTCCAGTTCAG
This sequence comes from Capsicum chinense, assembly GCA_026120095.1. Taxonomy (NCBI): domain Eukaryota; kingdom Viridiplantae; phylum Streptophyta; class Magnoliopsida; order Solanales; family Solanaceae; genus Capsicum; species Capsicum chinense. Next base: position 204,764 of record JAPEIP010000114.1, on the reverse strand, counting down.
TTTAAGCCACTTCAGTGCCCACAGTGCTTTATGCTCCAGTACAATCGACAAATGACATGCCTTGCCATAAACCAATTGGTATGACGACATGCCAATAGGTGTCTTGAAAGCTGGTCGGTATGCTCATGAGGAATCATCCATTATCCTAGACCAATCTTTCCTAAAAGCATTCACATTCTTGATCACGATAGCCTTGATTTCCTGAATAGAGATTTCCACCTCCCCACTGGTCTGTGGGTGGTATGGGGTAGCCACCTTACGTTTCTCTACTCCATGTTTTTCAAAGGCAGCTCTGATCATCTTTCTACAAAAGTGTAATCCTCTATCGCTTATGATGGTCCATGGTACCCCAAATAGAGAGAATATATTTCTCCTAAAGAATGCAACAACTCGATTTCCTTCATCATCCACTAGAGTGACAACCTCAACCCATTTTGACCCCTAGTCAATGACAGCTAATATGTACTTCATCTTGAATGAGCTCATGAAGAGCCCTATGAAATCAACGCACAAGATATCAAATAATTCTACCACTAGTATTTTAGATATTGGCATCTCATGGTACTTTGAGATAGATCCATGGCTTTGACATTGGTCAGATCTCTTCCAGAACTCATAAGCATATTTGAACAAGGAGGGCCAGTAGTACCCACTTTGAAGCACTTTCCTTGTAGTTCGGTCATCTATATGGTGACCTGTAGCTTGGGAAGCATGACTCACTTCAAGTATACAAAAAATATCAACTGCTATGATGTGCCGCCTAATAATGCCATCAGCACAATGACGAAACAGATATGGCTTTTCCAAGAAATAATGTGTCATATCATGGAGAAACATTTTTTTCTGATGAAAGGAAACATTCTCCGGCAACACTTCACTTACCACATAGTTCACGAAGTCAGCATACCAAGGTACTTTTTTAAGAACTGCAGCTAATATTTTATTATCTGGAAAGTAATCATCAATATCTAACTCCTCCTTGACTGCTTGCTCACCTTTAAGTCGTATAAGTGGTCTGCCATTTAATTCTCAAATCCCTTTCTGTCCTTGACTTAGAATTCAAATTTTTAAATTAGCAACACCCACCGAATAAATATTGGCTTAGCATCATTCTTTCCCCTTAAGTAACTCAAGGAAGTATGGTCAGTGTGCACCACTACCTTGGTACCTAACAAATATGCTCAGAGCTTCTCAAAAGCATACATAACTGCTTGAAGTTCCTGCTCAGTCACATTATAATTCTTTTCGGCCCCATTCAAGGCCTTTCTTACATAATATATTAGATGGAACAAATTTTGTTTCTTTTGGACAAGAGCAGCTCCAAGTGCCACTCTACTAGCATTTCACATAATCTCGAATTGTGTCATCCAGTTAGGAACAACAATAATTGGACCCACCACTAGTTTTAGCTTAAGGCATTCAAAATTCTTTCTGCAGTCATCATTAAAAGTGAACTTAGCCTCATTCTCCAGTAGTTTGCAAAGCGGGTTTGGAATCTTTGAGAAGTCTTTTATGAATCTGCCGTAGAACCCTGCATGACCAAGAATGCTACTTACCCTTTTGACTGAGATAGGGGGTGGTAGTTTTTCAATCACTTCAACCTTTGCCTTATCTACCTCAATAACTTTGGGTGAAATTTTATGACTGAGAACAATGTCTTCATTCACCATGAAGTGGGACTTTTCCCTGTTAAGCATAAGGTTGAAATCATCAAACGTCTACAATGCCTGACTATGAATCAGTAAGAAGAGATAAAAAGAATCACCGACAACTGAGAAATCATTCATAAACATCTCCAAGGTGTCTTCAGCCATATCAGAAAATATTGATATCATGCACCACAGAAAAATGGCGAGTGCATTACACAAACTGAAAGGCATACGGTTAGAAGAAAATGTATTATATGGGAACGTGAATGTCATCTTTTCTCGATTTTTGGGAGCAATAGAAATTTGGTTGTAACCAGAATACCCATCTAAGAAACTGTACCAACCCCTTTGCACTAGCCGATCAAGCATCTGATAATGAAAGGCATTGGGAAGTGGTCCTTTAAAGTCCACGCATTGTGTTTTCTATAATCCATACACACCATCCACCCCGTAACAGGCTTGAGTGGGATTATCTAATTCTTCTTGTTAGACATAACTTTCATGCCCCCTTTTTTACGCACGCACTAAACAGGATTCACCCACTTACTGTCTAAAATAGGATGTACAACTCCTACATATAGCCACTTGATGATTTATTTCTTTACTACCTGTTACATTGGTGGGTATAGACGAAGCTAATGCTTTATAGTGGGAATAGAATCATCCTCTAGTTGAATCTTATTTGTACATATACCAGGAGGGATACCGATGATGTCTACAATCACCCAACTAATTTCCCTCTTAAATATCTTCAGAACAAAGATAAGAGCTTCCACGTATTGTTCAACCAAATTAGCAACAATAATCACAGGTAGTGTATTCCCACTGCCTAGAAACACGTACCATAAATAACTAGGCAACTCCTTCAGCTCTAAGTTGGGTAATTCTTCTATAGAAGGCTTAGTAGGTGGACTTGGATGATATTTTATGTCCAAATACAACTTCTTGGGCGCATATGAATAAAGCCCTAAGCCTGTTAAGGCACACACTGTCTCCTAATAATCGTCATTACCGTCATGATCAAAATTAATCAATACAATAGTACAAACTCTCCACAAAAATTTTTTCCTCTATAGGAACTTTCTGATCCTTCTCATAATAAACATCCACAATAGAAAATACACTCACATCTTTATGCCGTTTCATGGACTAGCATACATTGAATCAAAGTACTTCATCATTCAACCTAAATAGTAGCTCATATACCCTAAAATCATTAAGTAAACTCCTGGTTGTAAGGAAAGGTCGACCCAAGATTATGGGCACCTTGAAATCTAGCTCAAAATTAGGAATGACAAAATCAACCAAAAATATGAAAATGACCACCTTAATTAATACATCATAAAGAATCCCCACGGGCCACTTCACAGACCTTTCCACCATAACTAATCTTATGTTTGTGGGAGTAGGATCCCCTAAAACTAATTTCTTATACGCAACAAACAACATCAAGTTTATATGAGCTCCCAAATAACATAGAGCTTTTGAAAAATCAAGAGGCCTAATATTGCACGGGATGGTAAATAGTCCCAAGTCTGCCTTCTTCTACACCAATGATGTTGTGGAAATCTCACCATAATGATGGAGATTGTCCACTAGCTCAAAACTAAATATCCACTTCTTCATAACAAGGTCTTTTATGAAATTTGGATACCAAGGAATTTGCTCCAATGCCTCCACTAATGGCAAATTGATTGTCAACTCCACCAATTGTTAGCATTCTTATTCAACTGATGGGGAATTGAAGGAGGTAGTTTTGGAAGTGTAGTAGCAAACACTTTAGTCTCCTTCCCCTTGCCCATCTACAACTCATCAATCTGTTGATGGTTGGATGATGTATCATCAATAACCTCATCCAGTTTCTTAGGCGCCACTGGATGATCATCTGCTCTTCATCAACATCATCAACAATAATATCAACTACATGCTAGCCCACAGAAGGTCTTACCAATACCTTATCACTCCTAGTGATAACTGCCGCACACGAACCATCCTTTCTAAGGTTCTAAACTGTGTCACTTGGTAAGGTGCCACTCTTCCTCTAATTTAATATGGCAGACAGTTAGTTCATTTTCTACACCAATTATTTTATCAAAGTAGAGTGTGAAATAACTAGCTAATTCATCAAGGACAAATTACTTTTTATCTCAGCCACCCCAGTATAGGTTTCTTCTACTCCCTTCAATAATATTGCCATTATGTTCCCCATGGAGATCTTTCCCAATTTTGTCGCAGTAGCCTCACGGTTTCCAGGAGAAGCATACAACCCAGTACTATCACTTTTATTCTTCCAATTCCATTGATCATGGTCCTTATAGCAAGATTTGTCATAATAGTTCCAACCTTTGTTTCCTTGGCCACTGCCTCAGAAACCCTCCTAATTATCCAAATAATTAGCTTTCTTCTAAGAATTTGATTCATCCCTTCCCTATGATGCCAAAGCTTTAACCTTCTCTATTTTTTCAAAAAATAAGTGCCTAGTAAGAAGATCCATTTGTATCTTCATATGTGTCATGTCGTAGTCATGTTTTTCTTTCTTTTACCTATGATCTATAGTCATGCTTATAGATACAGTAGAGCTTACTACCTCAGAATCCCTGGTTGTCCAACCTCTACTCTGCTTTGTTATACGATCAAGCATCTCAGCTTCTTCAGGAAAAGTGAGGTTGATGAATGACCTACCCAAGGCATTATCTACTACTAGCTTTGTCATAGATTTTAAGGCCCAATATAAGATTTCTATCAAGAGGACATTGGTCATCTGATGATTTTGACACTACAAAAGCTTCTTTTTTAATCTCTCCCAAGTCTCATGGAGAGATTCAGTTAGAAGCTATCTAAAGCTAATGATTTTATCTCTCTCTACTGTGCCCTTTTGGATGGCAGAAAGAAACTTTCTAGGACAGCATCTTTTAGTTGCCTCCAATTGGTAATAGAGTTTGGAGTTAGCACATTCAACCATAAAGTTTCCTCCCTAGAAAAATAAAATGGGAACATCCATAATCAAATAGTATTTTTCCAAACTCCTGGCTTGTCAAATGATTTGTATATCAACATAAAGTTGACCAAATGCATATTTAGGTCATCACCCAAAAGTCCACCAAATAGCTCTTTGAGGTCCAAAAACTTGATAATAGTACTTATAATATTAAACTTAGCTCTGGGTGTTAAGAGAGGAAGAATAATAGACCCTATTGCACCATCTCCATCGATGTCATCATCATCATCCATAAGATTAAATTGGACTGCCTGGCACTCTAGTCTCGCCCTAGTGGGGAAATTTCCATTGATATTCCTATTTACAGAAGCAGGAACATTGTTTAGATGCCTCTGGTTGACCAGATTTAATAAATCATCATCTCCTAGAATATCATCATCTGGGTTTAGTGCCCGTCATGGATTATCTGCTTTCTATTAATTCAGTTTTGCAGCTACTAAGGCAGCTAGTGTAGCTTCTTCCTACTGAGAAGCTACCCTCTCTGGGTCCTGTTGACCATCCATTCTACCAATAAGATGAGGTTATGGATGAATAGGTAATAAAGGTTCACCTGATCTCCATGTACTTGGCATACAAGAAAAACAACCTGCGAAAAACAAAAACAACATACAAAAATTAAAATTTGGGAATCTTTGACCAAATGTCAATTAACAACCACAAACTTAATTCATATCCGTATTCCTTGAGAACGGCACTAAAATTTGATATGCCCAAATTACAACTCTCTTTATAATGTGTAAGCGGCCGCTGTCAAATATAGAAACCAACTAGGTTATGTATCGAATCGGATAGGGAATACTGTGCTCACTATGTATTGTGGTTGTTATTAGACTGTTGATCAAGGGTTGAAAAATAAAAGAGGAGTTTTGATTTATAAATTGTATTCAAATGTTTGTCACAGAAAGTAATCCAAATGTTAATTTGTATTGTAAATAGTAATTCAGTATGAGTAGTCAAACTAAAGTTACGATTATCAAGAGGCTTAAGTATCTAGGGCTGTGAACTATTTTGAATTCCCAATAAACAATTCTAATTGCAAGAGTAATTGAATTCTAAGGTTTACCCATTAGTTTCTCAACCTAAATGAGTAGCTTATACCTTAATTCTGTAAAACTTAAGGAATGCATTATTAATTCAGCTAAATTCTCACATGGGTTGATTCGGTTAAGGCATCTAACATCAATCCAAAGGTTACAACCTTTAGATTTATGTAAACCCTTTCTTTTCTCAACATACACTTTTATATTCGAACAAGTGATATTCTTGGGCTCATTTTTTAAATTTGCAACAAAGTAAAGTCATTAAAGTGAAGAAGAGTTTATGCAATATCAATTAATCAAGAGAATCTACTAGATTTACAACCCCTTATCGACTATTCACATCAAGGATCCGATAACACTAGTTATGGGAGCTTAGCCACACATCTTCATCATTGAAAGAGAAGAGGTCATTGTGTTATTTATAAATTAATTAAAAATGTACATACAAAAGTTACAATTGTTATTTTTCAATATTTAATGGAAAAAATTATGATTGAATCTAGATCCACAAATCCTAGAATGAATCGCAGAGAAAAACTATGTACAATATATTTTAAGTATGAAAACTCTGATAAAAGATAAAGATCCCTACTAAAACCTAAAACTGGATATTTATATGTTTCCAGGTAAAAAGGATTTAAAATTCATAATTATAAATTTTGTGTCCAAAGTAACAGCCAAATTGATGGTCCGTTAGAATTTTGATAGTCTACCATAGTAGCCGTCATTGATGATCCTTGAAATCCATGTTCTGCATAGCTATAATGACCCGAGTCTAGTACCTCAATCACAAAATGGTGCTCATGATCCCGAAGGACTATAAGATAACCCTTATGTGATATCTGTAACTGAGCATCGAATAATATACAGTAAAAGGTAAAAAAAACTTATGGAAGCTTTCCATAAGGTTCAAATATCTGAAATATAACTGAAACTGAATACTAATACAATTGACTGACAAGTCTAGTCTAAAAGCCTCTAGACTGTCTGAACTATGGAGATGATGAGACAATCCCCCAACCAACTCCATATATTAAAATACCAAATCTAGAAATATAACGAAGTAATAAAACCATTCTCCAATGATGAGGACTCACTGCTGGGTCTACTTTTATTGAGTAAAAGTAAACTGCTAAGGGTGGTGTGGATCTCGTGCTTCTAGACCTATGGTATAAGACACCATAGCGCAAGAGAAAAGTATGCGTTAGTATGTGATAATATACTGGTATGCTAGATAAGGTAAGGCTAAGTTCAAAGGCTCATTTTCATGAACTATAGCTGACTGAATAACATGAATATACTAAATAAGGAATACATGAATGAATGCATAAACTATACCTGAAATCATAGTAATACTAAACAGTGGGTTGTAATAACTAGGTTACTGATACTGGGCTTACTGATAACTAATATCTACTATTACTGTATTTTTGATTTTACTGATACTGAATTCTAATAATTAGGTCTACAATTTTTTAAATCTGAGATCAGGCCTATCTTGGGGTTGATCTCTGGATTTATTAATACTGGTATCTAAATATTGATTAACTGAATTTGAGATCAAGCCAATCTAGCGGGTGACCTATGTATCTATTGGTAATGAAAAAGATTAATTAACTCTGAGATTAAGCCTATCTAGTTATGATATCTAAATCTCTGGAACTATCTAAGTTCTTTATTAAGCGGATTGACTATATCTGATAGTTTGGATTTTTCTATAGCTGAATTGAGTTTTGTAACTAAGACTGAATCTGAATCTGAGACTGTGGGAGGTAGTCAAATAATCGACACACCCAGAATCTAAAATAGTGAGGTCCAACCTGTAACCATAGCTGGGAAGGTATCAGTACCGTTCCATGGGTAAAGACATCTACTATCGTCAAGCCTGTCTAATGGATGACCCTAAATAGGAAGTCAATCCTGATCTAATGTGTGACTTTTGGGAGGTAGCCAAGCCTTAATATAAAGCGTGACTCCCATCCTAGATTGGCTACCCAGTTCTGAAGTATAGGGATTACAACTACCGACTCTGCCTCTTTAACAGGGAAGTTATCATCCCTGCCCTCACTTGATACTGAATCCTATTCCCAATTGAATAGACACTGAACTTATTCTTCGAATGTGCTAGACTGAGATGAATCTGTTACTGATCATACTATTTAACTAAGTTGAATTAAGATTACTGAGTTCCGTTAACTGATGTAATACTACTGAATTCTATTATTTGATTGACTTCTATTGAGTTCTGGACTGAATACTTGAATACTAATGAGCTCTGAACTTAGTACTCAACTGGAATGGACTGATATTGAAATTACTAAGTCTTTCTAAATTTTGCAACTGACTGAGTTCTACTGATCATAGCACGACTGAGATTTACTTGAAAAATAATTCGGCTATAGGCACATAACTAAATTATCTGGTGTTAAATACCTCGAGAACTCGATAGAATAAATAGTACAAGATATGAAAACTCTTGAATAACAAGACAATGGGCTATAATTCACAATACAATCAATGAGACATCTCTTTAAGCACGTGAAATTCTCAATCATCTAAATATACAGGGATGTTTACTAATGTCTCGTATTTCATTCACTAAGGTCTTTCAACAAAAACTTGGCATGCATTAACTTACACATACTTGGGGATTTCATATTAACATGCTATAATGACATTGTTCCTTCTCACAGACATTTTATCAAACACATAGGAAACATACATATTCATTGAATCAGAAAAACTTAGGGTTAACATGGATACCAAGATCAAGTTACAAATTAAAGGGGTTTATCATGCATATTAGGTAGTCCAACACATATTAGGTTCAATTCTAGGAAACATAGAATCTAATTAACAGATAACACATAATTATGACAAATTCAATGTCTACACTTGCAAATTCATTGATTATAACATGGGGATTTCTCAATTCATTGCACCTATTATTCAGTTTCATGATATCTATCACTAATCATGGATTAAAACTCAATTAATACCATAAGGCGTGACTTCAATCAAATTCACATATGGATATTATAAATACACAATCTTTAATCTTTGAAAAATGATTATTGGACTTCATGGGTGAAAGGGGCCCATGAATGAACTTCTAGAATACCTTAGGAGACTCTTTCTTGAAAGTTCTTAGAGGAATTCTCGGTGTTTTCCTTGATTTCTTAAACTAGGGTTCTTGCCTCCTTTACATAGAGTGACTTTATTTTTTAGAGAAAGGAAGGAAAAATAATGGGATAATGGGTTACTTGGGGTTTCATTTCATGTTTTAGGCTGAATAGGGTAAAGTATAAATGACTGAAATAACCATGGGGTCACGATTGTTTTAATGACTAACAACTGGGCACCAACGCATTGAATGACACGACACGTCGATGGTATTGATGCGATGCTCAATGTGTCATGCCATAATCGCATCAGGCCTTAGTACTTTTGATCGATAGTCCTAGAACAATATTGACCAACGTGATAGGTGACACGACGTGCCAAGATCGTATTGTTCCACTGTTTTGGAATTTCAGACATGGTCTAAATGAGGTCAAAAAATCCAAAACTCATCCTGGAATACATATCGACCTTCTTGATCATGAATTAGCTAAGATATAAAATTTTTATGGATGCAAAGGTAATGAAATAAGAATACAAGCTTTTGAAGGCTAAAATAGTGCTAACTTTGAAAACTTGGCCAGAAGATTCTAAGTCTAAGACCTCTTTTCATGCTTTAACAAACTAAACTATGCTTAGAAATTTTTAGAGTCTTACATTAGAGCTGATGTCGAAAGAGGTAGTCCATCGCAAGACTGATAGTCTATAGTATGGCCCATCGCTGATGATTCTAGGAAATATAGTTCTACTTAGCACTGAAAGCCTAAGTGCTGGTCCATCCCAAGACTGATAGTCTACCATATAAGCCATCGCTGATGATCTGGGAGAGGTAGGTACTTCTTAGCATTGACGGCCAAAGTGGTGGTTTGTTACAAGACTAACTGTCCATAATATGAGCCGTCATTGGATGTTTTAGGATGCCATCTTTTGTATTGACTTGACGGCCAAAGTGGTGGTCCATCACAAGACTAGTAATCCAACACATGGGTCATCTCCTTATCTTCTAAAATCTGTGGTTTTGTTTAGGCCTGACGGTTAAGTTGGTGGTCCATCGGGAGATAGGTGGTCTATCATTTTGACTGTCACAAGTGTTTATCTACCAATCTTCTGAGTCTTTTCCTTTAGCTATCTCTTTACACTTAAACACTAAAACCCAACATTAAATGCAACCTTAGTTGCTTGAAAATATGTAATTTTCCCAAGAAAAAGGTACAAAGTGTTCCATTAAAAGTCGGGACATCATTTTCCATTTTATAGTAGAAGACTAATATGGTAGTAATATTTATAGATTGTATGGTAGTCTATGTAGAAAGAGGAAGGATATAATCTTTATTTATATAAATTAAGGAAGGAGCCTATAGTGTATTGTTTGGTGGTAATAAAAATCAGTTATAGGTTGTTGACAAAAAGGGGGAGACTAGTCAATAAGTCATGAGTAGACCTCATTGGTGTTTATGAAATTTGATGATAGTGAGAATGTATACATGGGTAAGTGAGTATGATGTGAGAAATTAGAATATATTGATAAGATAGAAATGGGTTATATTATAAAGTTAAGATTGACTATCCCTATTACGTCACTTTACCCCCCTTTGATTGTCTTTAATTTAGTAGTTGTAAACTAGTACTATTTGAGAATGTTGGTAGTGGAATTTGAGTTGTAATAGTAATGTCATGGAGGGGATGTGATTGTAGGATGTAGCAAGGAGAAATGAAGTATTTTTGGATTATTTCCCAATTTGATGGATTAGTATAGCACGTAGCATACTTTGTTAGTGGTAAATGATTAACATTAGATTATAGGCTTAAATGATAGATGTTAAGTATAGAGGTAAGAGTAGTAGCTTAAGATTAATGATACATGTTTTATTGGAATTAATTAGTAGTCTTGATGTGATGTGTGAAAAGGCATAGGCTTATAATTTATGAAAAGTTTGAGTGGTAATCGTGACATATATGTGTACATGAGGACTAGTGTTAAAGCGATGAATTATGGTTGTATCATTCAGTGGATAAGAACGTGAGCATAAAGGAAAAAGTTGAACCCCAGGTAGCAAGTTGTTAGATAAAGTTTTATGTGTATAAGTGTTTGGTGTACCTAGTCTGTGTTTTTAAAATTTGTAGTATGGAGACGACAGGGGAAGAGTAAGGGTTTGTTGTATGGTGTTCGTTCTTCTATCCCTATCTTCTGCAAAATCTTATTTCATGATTAGTACCAATGGAAATCAATCCTATGATCAGCAAATAAACTTATACCATATATTGTGATGATCATGATCCCTAGAATTTATGTACAAAGTCTTCCCTAGGTCAGTTAATATCACGCTTCATGCTTATATGAATTACTTGGCAATGTCATGGATGTTTTTCTTAAGGTCTTTGTATGTTTACTTAGGAGAAAATTCTTAGAGTAAATTTATATCCTTTATTCCAGATTTTTGGACCTTCAACAAGTCCCTATCTATCATTCGAGGACGAATGATCCTAAGGGAGAGATGATGTAACACCCTATACTTTCTGCTAAAGTTTGAACCTTCTTTTCTGTGCATATAGAACTGAACGCAATGATTCTTTGTTAATAAATGTGTGATGATAAATCCTATAGTGTGTGAATACCTTTGAATGTGAATTTAGGTCAAAAAAACTCCCTAGCTCAAAGACAAGTTTAAAACTTTCCTATCGCTGAACTTTTAGTGAACTTTTAAACTTGGGTCAAATTCTATTGACCATAACTTCTTGTATATAATGAGTTATTGGTACTACTACATAAAAAATAAAAGGCCTTTGATTTTTCTTTCTAATGCCACTAGTTTCACCTTAATCCAATATCGGAGTAAAAAGTTATGCTCATTTTACTTTAAAGTGTTTGTCTGCCAAAATGTGACGACGAGGCTAACGACCTATAAGCTAAGTGATGGACCATCAGCCCTGGTCGCCAACCTAGAGCAGAAAGTGGGAAAATCCATCCCAAAAGTAAAGACCTAGGTGATAGCCCATCAACCTTGGTCGTCAACTAATGAAGTTTTGCGACTTTTTTTGGTTTCCTTAGCAGTATTTTGGTTTTTGCCTCACTCAAAAAAGCTTTCCCACAAATTTAATTAAACTCCAAATGTTATTAATTAATCATTATCAATTATACAACATGAAAATTCTCTCTTCAAGATCAAACTAGGGTTTCCTCCAAGAATAAGAAATTAAGATAATCAATCCTTAAGTCAAAGATTTCCAAAGAAGAAATAAAGATTAAAGTTCTACACATTAAACCTTCTAATCTAAGGTACGTGGAATTTTCCAAAACTACAAGGGCAAGGTGAAATAGTTTTAATTGTGTTTAAGCGTTGATAAATCATGAATTTAGTAAAGGTTTTTGAATGTACATTTACAACTATCCATTTTGAATCCTTCATGACAATAATGTTTTGGTCTTGAGGTCTTACACCTTAAACTCAATTTTGTTATTTTATATATATATATATATTGTATCCATGTGGTCTGATGTATGGAATTTGAATTCAGAGCAAGAAGAATTATAATCCCTTTTGTTATAAATCCCCTTGTTTTTATATGTTATGAATTATCCAATTTCATACTGAGAAGCATGTTACAAATGTCTTTACTATGGTTTTAGACTTGATCTTAATTTTAAATTGACGACACCATGTTTCTAATTTATAAAAAAATGAAGTGATGATTTTAATGAGTTGCATAGTTTGTCACAAAATACTTGGCCACCACATGTTTGATTAAATGTTGAAAAGAGAGAATCTCAATATAGTATGAAAAATGTTTTGAAAACAAGAATTCTCTTACATTGTTTGATTGATTTGGTGGTCTAAACATTGTTTTTCTTCAAAAGAGTTGTAATTTGATAATATATAACAGAGACATATGGCATTCAACTCTTGGTATGACGATACCAAAATAGATAATGCCATAATACACTCAGAACAGAATAGAAGGCAAATTTCATTCAGATTTTTTTGAATTTGAGTTCTTAAATATGCATGTTTAGAAAAGGTTAAAAATGGGCCTAAGATATATTAGGTGCTTACCCGAAGAAGGCGCGAGTTCATATAACTCAATGCCCAAAACCGTATTTTTCCAATACGGGTAATTTTGTCCCCAAGAGGGATTATACCCTTGCTTAGTTCCCTATGGTGTATGAGACTCAGAAACTACAACTCATAAGGCAAACTTCGGTTAGGGGTTTACACACCGATTCAATGGGAGATTCCATATAGCCTGTGGAATATCAGACTTATAGGGTGTACTACCTAGCTCAAAACTAAGACAAAGATGTTGAGTTGTTTTGCAGAACTATTTTTAAAGTCCTGTTTACTATGCCCATGGATTTTCAAATGATTTAGGATGATATATTTTTTTCATAAAATTCTCTCACTTATGTTATTTATTAAAGTAAAATATTCTGGATTGCTCTGCGTACCAGTACATATGTATTGACCCCCTTTATCTCAAGATCTGAGGCACAATATTAGGGTCCCATTCAGTAATAGACTTGAGTGCATCAGATGTTGCAGTTAGTGAGCCTTCTCTATTCTAGAAAGCCTAATTTTCATAGTTTGTTTTTTTATTCAATTTATGGTCTACTAGGGGCTTTGGCCCATGTTGGTTTAGATGTATTAGAGATTTCACATACTGATGTTAGATATTGTTATAGTTTATGGATTCCATTCCGGATTTTTCAATTGAATTGTAATATTGACCATGATTCTGTATTGGTTTATACATCCACCTTTTCCATCATATTATATAAATATGTGTATGATCACCAGATAGAGAAAGTCGATCGAGCCTTCACGGTTCAGGATACCTGTTGCGGCCAGGACCCTGACTTGGGTCATGAAATATTCTATCTTAGTTCACCTAAACCTACCAATTTAATGGATAATTTAGTGAATTAACATCACGCTAGAGTAATTTTTGGGGAAATTACTTGATAAAGTCAATTTTGGTATTTCATATATTTCAAGTCAAATTTCTACTCTTTCTTAGTTGGGTTTTCATATTTAGAATCCTTTAGTATGGGGAACATGATTCGTAAATAATATTTAATTTTACCCTTTTCAATTTTGAGTTCCTATTCAAACTATTTTTGGATTCTTCATAAAAGTAGCATATATAGGTATTTTTTGAATCCTTTTAACATATAGTTTATGTTTTTAATAGTTTTACTTCATTTTGAAGATGCTCATATAGGGAAGACTATGTTTTGAAGCTGCTCATATAGGGAAGACTGTGTATTAAAGGGGCTAGGCTTAGTTTTGGGTTTTTCGAGGTAAGTTATGTATTAAATTTTAACAGACTGTGCTAAGTAGTCAACAATTCATTTAAAGCATGCTATGGGTTGGTGATTTCATCCTGAGATTCAAGTTTTGAGATAGTTATTTTATCATATTACCTGTGTTGGTCTTATTTGAGTAGTATTATTGACTTTATATATTATTATTATTTTCATGCCCATGTAGGGG
>JAPEIP010000114.1:141209-179888 GCA_026120095.1 Capsicum chinense | reverse complement strand
GAATGGTGAAGTGATTTGAAAGTAGAATTGTGAAAGTTATTCTTTCGAAAGATTTAAATGATATTTACATTGTGAGAATTGATATTCTTGATGAACTAAAAGGGATTGACAAATTATATGATGACTCACATGTGTTATTGTGCTTTTTTCATCCTCTCATAATTATGATGTTTTTCTTCAGGCTATGTTAGTCTTTCATACATCCTGCATATTTCTTATAAATATTTATGATGATGATGTTTATGCAACTTCATACACTCCCATATACTCGGTTCGTTTCCATGATACTAACCCACATCTTCGGATATGGGCTACATTTTCTCAGAATGTAACTTCAGGTGCTCAGTTCCAGGTTCGACAGTGATTCTTCGGGCAGGCTGCTTTACATCTTCTGTTGTGGTGAGTCCTTATGTTTCGAGTACGTGATGCGTGATGTCTGATATTGGTTTTCACGAAATTGTTTACATTTGATAACTGAGTATGAGTCAGTTGGTGCATGTCTCAATGGCTCTCTTGTTTTATTGATTTTGTTAGAGGCTTGTCATACTAGTATAGATGCTGGGAGTTCACTAATATGTCGTATTTTATTATCTTTCTAAAATTCTTTTATTCTTTGATGATGATTACTCTGTTGATATTTGAGGGTTATTTATGGAAACCCTGTTGATTTGTGTTGAATTGAATGAAAATGGCTCAAAGGGTTAGCTTGGGGATACTCGTAGCCTCAAGCACCGTGTTACGCTTCGGGACCCATTTTTCAGGGCGTTACAAGAATCCCAAATGTGAATCAAGAAATCACGCACAAATAGCTAAAATCCACTCTTGGATTTCTACTAGAAACTCTGAAATCTCCGCATTGACAATTTTATTAGTGAACAAGCTACTGTGTTTTGAAAAATCAATATCTTTGATCAAGATTGTCAAATAGGCTTTTCCTTAAAAAACTTTACTTACCTCGACGTAGATAAGTATACCAAAGAGAAGGTAGTCTTCTTTTTCTATATTCTACAAAGAAAAGCCCCTCAATCTTGATTGGAATCCTAATACTATTATTAAATAGTAATAAGAAAATAATAACAGAAATATTCCAACTTAAGATCTTCTAAATCTTTAGATGGAAGTTCCTATACATTCTTTAGGTTCCTAACATCCAAAGAGATTTAAATAGATGTAGCAAAAATGGGGCAATTGATTATAGAAAAGCTACCGCGTTCGAACCTACAAAGGTGGAGAATATCACCAAATACTTTAGCAATTCAATGAAGTGAATTGTTATTATCAACTTTTATTTAACTTTAAGATATAGGGGTTGGCATCTAGATACTTATGTGATGGAATATTGCATAGTTGATTAACTTTGTGATTCACCAAATTACTCTTCTTCATTGATTCACATGACCCAAACCATGGCCTTGTCGTAACGGGAAATCCTAAGCCCAACCAGGACTGGGAACCTCTCCCGTTACCCAACCCACACAGCAAACATATAAAAAAGATAGCATATCTAACCATGTTGTGACTCTAGGATAAGTCTATATCCGAGACCAACCCATCCAAGTTCAACCTCCTAATAACCTACCAACTATTGCCGAAACCCAAGAACCAAAACAAATTATAATAATGTGATGCATGTATATATTTGTTTTGAAATATAACCAAGACATACCATATCCAAGTTCACAATTGTCCATACAAAGCATCTAGACCTACCAAAGAGTATCTAGTTAGTACATGCCCCCGACCATACCCAAAATACAAAGACTATGAAAGACAAGGAATATGTAAAGTATCCCATGATATGAAATAGATGCCTTCCGAACAATAAAAAGTCACTTCTTCAATCCAACATCGACTGTCCCCAAATCCGATCTCAAAGTAGGAGAAGTAGAATTGGTCGATCCCTGCATAGTGTGGGTATACAACCACCCGAAGACAGGTTAGTGGGTAAGCACTAGCATGCACTCTAGATAAGGATTAAAAAATTCCATTTATAAAGCCTAGTAAAACAATCCTAAATGCATAAACCTTACATATACATATAATTAAGCTGGGAAAGGGAACTGGGTTTAGCCTAAAACCTTTACTTGGGTTGTGTAGCTTTGCCGTCCTAAACCACCCATGGGATATATGGGTTCAACTCCCCCTGCTGAAAGGACCCTAGTATGTGTAACCACATGACCAAAAAAGAAAGCCTGGATGACTAGAACATCCCCTAATATAAAGTGTGACAGCATACACACGGTCACTCAGACCAAAACTCATATTGGTAAATATGACTTTCAAGTTTTGGTCCCCTTGGGATATCCACTTTCCATGGATTTTCTACACACCCCATCATTATTACTTAAATTAAAACAATTAAAAAATTACCAACCAATCGGTCAACTGTTTATTAACCAAGGCTATTAATAGTGGAATCGTCATACCGACCATACTTGCATGTATTATCCATAGCCAACCATTTATAAGTTTAAGGGATTCCATGTACCCTTCCATTAACCATATTAAACCATTTGGGGGATTTGCATGTACCCTAAAAGAATAACCAATAAAGCCATAACCGTTATTCAAACCAATTCAATTAATGCCTTCACTTGGGGAATTTCCATGAATCCTGCAAGGTTTTCAAAATCGGCCAACCATAACTACGAAAATCCTTTAAACCATTCCAAACCATTTTAGACCATGCCAAACATTTAAAGCAGTTATATCATTTAAACAATTTAAAACATTTAGAAGTATCATAATCAATTTAGAGTTCCATTACCTAACCAAACCATGAAAGAGTTTGAATGAAAGTTCAACAATAGAGTAAAAACATTCTTTTAAGCATTTTATCAAACATGTTAAGGCCATAACTTTAGCAAGACCAAAAACAATGCATAAAATAATCCAATTTAGGGTTACCCCTGACACATATGTTAAACCATAACCAACAAACATCCATATGTGCAAACCATTACCAAAAACATGTAAAAGCATAGTTTATACTACTACCAAACTATATGCATCAATACGCTCAACATATATTTTGAAAACCACCATTCATGATTCATAGATCAATGTTTAAAATGCAATACGCATGCCTTTAATTAAAATTAATAATGAGAAAAGTATTATAAGCCTTAGACAAGAAGATTCCAAAGAGAAACATGACTCTTGATCCCTTTGCAGAATATATGATGAAACCCTAGCCTCCAATCTTCATGAGTAAATTTGATGGAGTATTTGGAGTGTTTCCATGCTTAATTAGTGTTTTGAGTAGCAAATAAGGGTTGTATAACATGAGAACATTAAGTCTTTGATGTAAGAAATGTTCGGACTACCCTTGACTTAAAATTAAAATAACCCACGAACTGGGGTACGACTTACCCTTAAGATCTATATGCTATGGTATGAGTGGTACCCCAACTCATACCCAAGACCTTACACACTCGTTCCTATATGACTCACACCTCCCTAACTCGCACATAAGGGTATGAGTGGTATACTTAATCATACTGAGTAACTGTACAATGGGAAGACTCCACAAGACACCTAAATCAAGCACTATAGGACTTGCCTCGCACCACATGTATCATTGGATATTACTCGTACCTTGATGAGTCATATCTATTTCAATAACTAAGATAAGCACACTTCCTAACATACAGTTGAAATCTCCATCCATCCCACACGTTTTTTTAGGGTACTATTGGTACCCTTGAGTGGTACCAAGTCTAGTAATTCATAAACCAAAGAAATTTTGAAAGGGTCCAAGACTTGGGGTATTTTAGTTTCCCCCACTAGGACTATTCATTCTCGAATGATGGGGAATGTTTATCAAAAGCATGAGGTAACACGTTAACACACATTAAAATTTCGCTTAACCCAAAATAGAAAACAAGGACACAACTTAAGATGAGAAGATAACCATAAACCCAAAACACAATTTACACCCAACAACCTCCATTTTGACCGTTATCTAAGTTATATAACAATGATACGAGAGGAACTATTCCCCACCTTTAACCAAGTTAGAAACAAAGATTTGATAAAGAACATATACCTTACTCACGAATTCCCGAAAGATCCATTATGCATTCTTGGACTTCATGCGCCCTTACGCATCCCAAATGGCTTTCTCAGACTTTTGGTTCGACTATGGAACCTTTACCAAAGCCATAGCTTTTGCTCGCAACGGGAAAATTTTCCAATCGAAGATCCTCACTGGGACCTCCCTAGAGAACAAGGAACCGTAGATAGCAATACCACCTAAAAGAACTAACAAAACAAGGACAATCCACACCAAACTCATAGAATACCGGATGAATGAACTCATGCATGAGAAAGTCCAATTCAACTTAAAAATTTACCAAGACACATCAATATGAGAGCTTTAGTCTAGTTGTATACCACCTCCATGTTCAAATCTATCCAAAACTAAAAGGAGTTTACTTTGGCCACCGGACTCTACTCCTTACATCTATCTTGAAATACAACTCCACTTCCAACACCATTATAATATGGAAAACATGAGTAAAGGACATGGATAAACCATATCCAACAACTATAACGGAAGCCCCCAACCTACTATTGAGCATCCAAAACCATACACTACTATGCCATGAAAACAATTCATATAACCATTTCCTATAACATATCTCTGGTACCCCACAAAACTATTGGTATATCTACTAATCATAACATTCAAGCCTAAAATTTATATATACCTGTGGTATGATCAATCCATCAAAAGATCAAGCACCCCTTAAAACTTCACAAGGATTTTACCACCCATTCTTTTCCTAACCATTTCCCATAACAACGTTACCTTACCATCAAAAACCATAAGTCTGGTAGTCACCCTAGAACCTACCCCACTTAGGGACTTCTATATTCCTTATTTGACAATATCACCATGCTCCCTAATGCCACAACCCCCTAACATAACAATTGTCATTTATGAAACCAAATTACAAGAGTCATCCATGCCTTCCAAGATAAGATCCTAGAGATACGACACAACACTCTAGGCATGAAGTACTTCATAACAACCATCTAGACTATAATAAAGAACCATCCTAACAAAATCATACAATAAAAGCTCTTAGGATGGATAACTAAAGAAACACAACAACCTATATAATGAGTAACTTAACACAAGGTCAAGACTAATTTCAAGGGAATAAGGTGAATAAAAAATTTAAACATTAGGCATAAGCGCTAAATGAATACATGAAACACTAGTAGAGTACTTTCTTAATTGTGAAAGAAGAGTATCATCAAAATATGCAACCCCGACCTTCCTTCGAAGTTCAACCCTAAAAAATTTTTTCGACTAACCATCAACACTTACCCTAATATACCTACAAGTATAATACTCTGCTCTAAAAGGTATCACCAAGGATATTCACTAAGATGTGTGGTTTTCCTATGCCTAAAACCTAACTAAACCAAATGATATCTAGATCCTAGCATAGAGATGCAAAAACTATGAGACCAATTGACTTCAACATTTCATTAAACCTAAACTATTTAAAATAAAACCATGGCCACCAATCCCTTTAAAAATTATTCAAATCCAACCAAGACCACTTCATGTTGCTTTAATCATGTATGCAATGCAAAGATACAAGAATAGTCAAACCATATGATGATATTATATTCAATGCCGATTTCACAAATAGTTTTGAGGGCATAAAATTTCCTAGACCAGAACCAAGTAATTGGGGAATACGTAGTACCCCAAAATCCTTTTAACATTACCATCCATCCCAGAATGTTCATAAACATTAATAAAGCATGAATAATGCATCTTAATTGATAGACAGTCAATTAAATGAGTAATCATATCAAAGCCCTCAATTGTGCCAAAACCCACATTTAAAATCATGAATTAACAATTAATTGCATGCCAACAATAAAGTATAAGAATAGAGACAAAGGCATGTTCAAGTTCCATGATCTAACCTATCCAATGATCAGAATCCTCAGCCCACCAAATTACCTCCACATTTTCTACATTGCTATTCCCGAGCTAACATTCTCCTTTTTATTAACATCAACATCGAAGGTCCACACTTAGTGTCTAAAAATCATCATGCACTACTAGTAAAGTACCCCTTATAAAATGGAACATACATATATGATCAATTCCACAAGAAGGACACTATAAAATTTTATGTCCACCAACCGACCACATATTTATATACACAGAAATAATTCTCGTATGTATAAAATAAAAGGGACCCCCCCCTTTTGGAGACCAATCACCGATCTCCAAGATATAACCTTTACATTAAAGACAAGGGACCCAAATAAAACTATTCTCGCATTCTATAACCGTCTTCCCAGGGATCCTAAAAGCAACCTTTTTATAGATTTGAAAACATAATGAAGAATAGAATGGATGCAACCAATCCATTCCCCAAATAACATCAAAATCCACCATATTTTAGTTAAACAAGTCCGCCAATATGCACTTTAATATAAACAAACACCACACACACCCATAGGCCTTATTGGCAACCAAAAAGTCAACAACTGAGGTAGAAATAGATAAAGAAAAAAGTCTAAAATAATGTTAGGACCAAAACCAAAATATATAACCTTAAGTTGGGCAACAAAAGTGAGAAAGGACCTCAAACCAAGTAAACCATATATATCTCAAAGAAAATAGTTTACTACAAACCAGTGTTGGCATCGAAAGATGCCCTGAACTCCTGGGGAAAAGTAAATATATTGACATAATTCCAACCAGTGTTAAAACTAAAAATAGCAACCAGTACTCTAATTGCCCAAAAGAAAATTGAGATACTCCTGTTGCATGTTTCCTTCCTTTCTTAAAATAGTAATGGTGCGACTGATAATAAAATTTATAAATTAAATAGGATGATGAGAAATGGGCTCCATTAGAACATTTCAGTAACCTCAAGGAAAGGTTACTAATGTTGACTTTTTTCATCCTAATAATCTATTGACCTAAATAGTAAAAAATTTATCACACTAGTCCTTTCCTATTGGTATAGGGAGAAATAAAGTAAGGTTGATAAGTGGGCAAGGTAAGAGAGTCTGAGTTTTTTGAACAAAAGGGGAGGCCAATAGTATGATAGAAAAATGGCCCAAAAAAGAATAGTTAGGTAAGTCCTAGCTTCTATTCTATGTCTTGTGTTCTATAAATGTGTCAATTGGGAGGAAGGTATTTTCATATTTGTAATTTCTTCTAGGGCACAAGGTTCCTAATCTTTTGCGAAAGGGAAAACCATAAGTCGCGACCCTTGCCTGGGTCTGTGCCCCATGTGTTAAACTAGGTCTATCCATGTTGTCCTCCAGTAGGATAAGCGAGTTTCCATGAACTTTAGATCTTTGAGAAGGCATGATCCAAAGAGTGGGCTAAGGAAGATTCGATGAAGAGTTCAAGACCTTAGACTCTATAGCCCAAAAGTTGGATAACCAAGAAAGTGAAACATCCCTAAATGCTTCGTCACCTCCTAATTATAAGTGTAGTGCACGATATATACATAAGTAAGACTCTAGTCCATATAACTTTATGGTCACCCTATCACACCAAAACCTAAAGCTCTGATACCAACTTTAATGAACCTAACAAGGGTTTTGCCAAAATGGGCAATCCCAAGCACAACCATGACTAAGAACCAACCCTATTACCCAACCCAACAACTAAATGCACAACTTAAATTAGCTGAAGTCCGAACATATAACAAGATCGAATATCCAACCATGTGGTGACACTGTGATAAGTCTATATTTAAGAGAATACCAACCAAGTTCAACCACCCAAAGACAAACCAAACCAATGCCAAAAACCAAAAACCAAAACAGATTATAATAATTCGATGCATGTATATATATATATATGAAACATAACCAATCCATACCATACCAAAGTCCACAATTGTCCATATAAGACCTTTAGACCATTTAATGAGTACCTATTTAGGACATGCCCCTGACCATAATCAAAAACCAAAGTTTATGAATGTCAAGAAATATGTGTAGTAACCCAAAGAATGAAATAGATGTATTTTGAACTACGAAATATCACCACTTTAATCCAATATTGACTATCCCAAAATCTGATCACTTAAAAGGAAAACTAGACTGGTCGGTCCCTATATAGTGTGGTTATATAACTACCAAAATATGAGTTTGTAGGTGAACACAAATATGCACTTAGGATATGGCTAGTATAATACTATTCACAAAGTCAAGTAAAACCATCCCTAATGCATACAACCATATATATATATATATAACCATGTTGGGAAAGGAAACCAATTTTAGCATGCCATTAAAATTGTACCTGGGTTGTGTACCTTTGTTTTCTTAAACAACCCACGGGACATATGGGTTCAGCTCCTCCTGCTGAAAGGGCCACAACACGTGTAGTCGCACGACCAAGTAAGAAAACCTGGTATGACTAGTACACCCCCCAATATAAAATATTACATCATGCATAGAGTCAACAAGACCAAACCTTATATTGACAGTTTTGAGTTTCCAGTTTTGGTCTTCTCGGGACCTCCACCTTTCATGACTTTACTACACACCCCACCATTCTTACCCAATTAAAACCATAACCCAGCAACCGACCAATCTATTAACCATTTATTAACCAGGTCCATTAATATTTTTATAGTCATAACGACCATATTTGCAAGTATTATCCATAGCCAACCATTCATATGTTTATAGGATATCATGTACCCTTTTATTAACAATATTAAACAATTTGGGTGATTCTTATATACCCCATAACTATAAAAATTAAGCCATAACCATTATTCAATCAAATTCTATTAATTCATTCATTTGGGGGATTTCCATGTATCCCAGAATGTTTTTAAAATAGGCCAACCATGACCACCAATGCCTTTTCCCTTTAAACCATTCCAAATAATTTTAAAACATGCAAAACATTTAAAGAATTTATATCATTTAAACTGTGTAAGACCATCCAAATCCATTTAGAGTTCCATTATCAAACCAAACCATGTAAAAGTTCCAATAAAAGTTCAACAATAGAGTAAAAACATTCTTTAGCTATTTTAACAAACATGTTGATGGCAAACCTTTAAGAGGACCAAAAACCAATGCATATTCCTTCCAATTTATGGTACCCATGACACATATGTTAAACAATAACCAACAAATATGCACATGTGAAAACCATTACCAAAAATATGTAAGAATATTGTTTAAACTAATACCAAACCATATGCATCAAATCCCTATTCATATATTTCAAAAACCGCCATTCATGATTCATAAATGAATGTTTAAAATGCATTATGCATGCCTTTAATTTGAATTAACAATGATAAAAGGAAAACATGCCTTATACAAGAAGATTTCGAAGAGAAACATGACTCTTGAGCCCTTCAAAGAACATATGAAGAAACCCCAGACTCCAATCCTAAAGAGTAAATTTAAGAGATTATTTGTAGTATTTTCCTCCTTTAATAAGTGTTACAAGAGGCCACCAAGGGTTATATAATGTGAGAACATAAGGGCTTTGAAGTACAAAATATCCATACAACCCTTGACTTAAATTAAAACAAGCCATGACCTACGGTATGACTCACCCTTAAAATTTATATCTTAGGGTACGAGTGGTACCCCAACATGTACCCAAGAACATACCAAGACCCTACACACTGGTTACTATATAAGATACCTTTCTAACTTATACCTAAAGGTATGAGTGGTATGCTTAATTGTACCCACCAATCGTACCATGGGAAATATTCAGAAGACAACTTTATAAAGCACCATACGACTTGCCTTGCACCACTCGTAACTTCAGATACGAATTTTACCTCAATGAGTAGTATCTTGTAAAGTAACCAAGCTAAGAACACTACCTAATATAGGATTCAACCTGTATGCCATCCCACAAGTCATATTCACGGGTATGATTTTTACCCTTAAATTATACCAAGTCTAGTAAGTTGGGTCCAAGACTTGGGGTGTTTCATTGCTGATTTTATTTAGTTGAAACTTCGTCGAACAGTTATCATAGGAGATAGATGCAAAGTTTTACCGATATGTAGGTTGCTTTAGTAATCCGCCAAACATCCAAAATGATGTTTTTGGAATTTTAGCTCTAATAATCCATATGTTTTGTTCCATATTCTCGTTTGATCACTTCCTGGATTTTACCTCAAAAATAAACCAAATCAACATTAAAACACATTCAAATTGGCATTGACTACTTACTTTATTATATTTTTCGATCAAATGAGTCCCAAATTGCAAACTCAATAACATTTAAAAATTATGAATGCATACAACCTGTACTACCTGGGAGCTTATACCCATGCTTATTTTGTGAAAACACTCTGCCTTCATGGTTTTGAAAGTAATGGCATAAGTTTCACATATATAGCACTCAAATTATGAATGAAAAGCCTCAAATATTTACTTCATACTACCAAACCATGCAGATTATCATAGACTCCTACTAATATTATGGAATTTAATGCTATTGCTATCCAATGCCCTCACACAAAGAAGTCTCTTCCCTTAAGAAAAGATGAACATCAAAACAAAACTATCATGAATCATTCACACTCATAAAGACGATCATGATCATGAGTAATACACTATATTCTTTCCTATAAGCTCCACTTCAACACATTCAAGCATGCTATTTTAGAGATTACTAGGCCTTACTTCGGTTTGCAGCATAGGCAATAAGTAAGGTAGGAAAAGTTACGAATATAGTTAGTTCACCCCCTCGAAGGATATAAAGAGTCCTCAATTAGACTTTTTTTCATAAAATATTCCTATATAATTCCCAGGAAAAATTATGTAAAATTTTCAAGCTATCTCCCTCTTTCTATACTTTCAAATAATCAAAATATTTAAAATTTTTACAAACTATAAATACAAGTACAACTCTTTTTTATTTCTTTTCAATGGTTTTACAATTTTTTTTTATATATCAATAAAGTGTATGAAAATAATTAGAAAAGAAAGTGAACATCACCACATTATGAACTTTTGATCACAAAACAAACACAATGGCTTCACCACCTAGATGATTGATGATGATTTTGGTTCAGACGAGGGAGTTGTAGAAGAAGGATTTTGACTTTTATTGAGGTTGTCTAGGAAAAAGTCTTCCAAGGATCAAACTAGGGACAAAATTTGTTACTCAACTCACAATGGGATGTTTATTTTTGTAAAATTAAATATTCACTCTTAATCAATGTCCTCAAATCACTTCTCCAATATCAAACACTCTATGCTTAGCTATACAGCAATCAGGCAAGTATGGGGTGGACTCAATGAGCAAGAGTGAGTCGAATCTGTCCCACACATAACATTTAATAAAAGACTTAAAGTAGCCTTCGTACATCGATAAACCACATTCATAGAACATGTCAAAAAAGGTTCTTAAGTATTAAAAATTAATAGATTGTTTATAAATAATGAGAACCTAACTAGTTAAACTAAACCAAAGAAAAATTTTGAAGAAAGGGGCACATTCTGAAAAATGGAGAAATTCCCAACAATTTATTATTTTTAAGAGTAGTGCATGTGGAAATTTTTTCTAAGAGAACTAGTTGAGTCAATCTATTCTATTTCTAGTACACTCTTATGTATTTATGCTATAATGGATTTATTTATGACTCAACTATGAATGACTAATGTAAGGAAAATGAAAATAAAAAAGATTACAAAGCTCTCTTAAAGTGATCCGAACACAAAATATAGAATATTAAAAGCCAAATAAAAATATTCAAAACATCATCCAAAAGAAATCGAAACCACACATGAAATAAGACTATCAAAAATAGAATATCTCAAAAAGAAAGCTGAATATTACAAATCAGAATTAATAGCAACCCCCAACTTTAGCGTATGCACTATTCTTAATGCAAAAGGAATACAATAAATAACAGAGAATGAGAGTGAGGGTCACAATGAATGATGATAAACTTAGGATGGTGACTAGCTAAAAATTTTTGCCTCTATATGGGACTTAGTGTACCGCTCAACTCTAGTTGTAGTCAACAGAGGTGTGTCTTGTATGATGACCTCATTCTCCATAGCAATAACAAAGATAGACGTCACAATATATGCATTCTCTTCAGTAGGCCTCTCTAATGTAACCAAATAATGGCATCCTTAGTTAATTTCCTATTGTCCTTCAAATCTACTTGCACCTTCAAAATTTTATTGATAGCTACCTATATCTTAAAAATGTCTTTATCATTAAAAGGATGATCCTCCTTCTCTATTTTTTCCTTCTGTACTACTAGCACATCCACATGAATAGGTGTTGGGCCCAGTGTTTAGATGAAACTCCCCATAAGTGTGAAAATATTGTAATCTAACCTTATCTATATGTTTCTAGAGTAAAGTAAGATTAGTTGGCATCTACACCATCAAGGACTGTAGGCTATAGGGTGCAACATATATAACTTTGTAACATATATCTATGTAGGGTCTCATGAATACCCAATAACTCATCATTAATAGAACCATGGCATCTTATACTACATCATCAATCATCTAAGGCATCTCTATCTCCAAATTAGATGATCTTATGTCACTTGAATAAACAACATGACCAAATCCAAATAATGTTAGCAGAAGTCAAAGGATCCCTTAAAGTGCTGGGATAGTGGATGGGAAATCGAGGGAGAGATGGGTCTCGATAATTTGATGATGGACCTGTGGCGAAAACTAGAAAATTAGAAGTTGTAGTAGTAGGAGTGGGTTATCTAGCTCCACAATCGTGCTACATAGTATCAATTGTCAGGGAATCATCCACCAAGGCTTTTTTATTCCTAACTTCATGCATCATCTCAAAAAGTGTAGTAATGTCCATAGTAGACGTAGGAGAGTGTTCAAAATCCTTCTATATATTTTTGATTCTTCTATAATCGTTCTGACTAGAACTTTTTGATGGTGCATAAGGATTGTTTGATTCTTCAAAGTGTAAAGATTGTTGCATATAAAGATTAACCAATACTCTAGTTCCAATTTATAACACCTTTCTCAATGTTAAACTTAGGTGCAGGCTTTGAAGGTGGGATATCACTTAACCGTAGGTCTAACCAACCCTAATCTTCATCAACCAACTTCATTACTTTGGTGGTGAAGTAGTATACTTTCTGTGTTTTGAATCCATACATTTTTTATATAATGCTCACATCACATCAAATAGTCACATCAAGATCTTTAGTCTCCTGTTATCCGTTCTATTTCCTCACTAGAAAAAACTTCCCGTAGGCCTTATAAAACTTTTTCCCCAAATTTAAACTTGTCACTGACCAATTTACGAGTCATGATGGCACCTACTCTATCCCAGTAGTAGGTAGTCCAAACCATTGCTCAAAGCTTATTGTAATGGACTATTCTGGTGGAAAATACCCCAAAAAGGCTAATTAGACAATACCATTAATGAATAAGTAAGGCAATAGAAAGTGTCTACAATTCTCCCCTTAAATATGAATACTAGATTGGAGTTTTACAAAGCCCCTTATCGGATTTGAACCGATGACTTACGCCTTACCATGGCGTTACTCTACCACTGAGTTAAAAGTTATGATAAGTACAAGAGATACTGCAATAAGCAATAACTTTTAGAATAGTCAATACAAACTAGCTCATAATAAAAGACTATACATAGATAAATAGAAGAAAAAGGGGCAACTCTAACTCCAAGAGCTCACCCTATCTTAAAAATTTACCATAGCACGATCCTTGAATCAATTATTCCAACTACTACTAGGTTCATCACCAACAAGTTACATAAATGTACTATGAGTACTAAAACCAAAGGTACACACTAGACATAATCAACCAACTGAGCTAAATTATGATATAGATATGATAGGATGCAAGATAATATAATTAAATCGAAATAAAGTAGTACACCTAAAAGTAACTCCAACCTTGTTGTACACAATTAAATACATTAACTAGCACACAATATAAAGATCAAGATATTATAACTACAACATTGGCCATAAGCCAATAAATATAGAAAATAAAATAACCAAAGTAGGCCACCATAAGTCTAGACAGTACAATCAAGGAAATATATAACACATATACCCGAGAAACCACAATTTGCAAAATTTTAGGCTATCGCAGAGAACTCATTCGTAATCTGTCATACTAAGTACAACTCCACTTAACAAACTCAAACCTGTGTTCATATCCTCAATGTCATAACAAACAGTAAAACTTGAACCCATATACATATCATAAATATCATAATCAATCATCGGATAAGAAATAAAAAATATATAATCAATAACAAATCAATAGACGAACTCAAATCGATATTTATGTCATTTATATCAAAATTGAAAGTCTAACTCAAACCAATATTTTTATCCTCAATATAATAATTGTCGAGTCTTACCATAACTAGCATCAACTCCCAATATCAAACCATCATGACTATTAAGTAGTTAGCCTTAAAAAGACACACAATAAGAATTTCAAAGGGTATAATGAGCGTATAATGGTCTACAGAGTAATTCAAGAATTGGCCTAAGGCAGTCCAAAAGAGCTCACTTCTAATCATGAGATCTATTATATGGAAACTCTGTGCTAAACTATACTATGGTATTTAAATCCATTTTTAGATGTTATGAAAGTCTTAATTATCTCTATGATAGAATTTGACAAAGTAACTAAGCATCTAACCCATTGAAGCCCACATTATGATTTCTAGACATCCTAAATGATCCAACAATCCTAAGTAAAGTCATCATATCGCCAATACCTAAAGCCAATAAAAAAACTAACATACATAAATATACTATGACATAGCTCGGTCTATGGGAATGGAGAACATAAGTGTCACGACCCAATTTTCTTAAGTCATGATGGCACTTACTATAACCTATAAGTTGTAAAACCGTTCTTGTCAACTGGAACTGTTAGTAATGGACTATTAAAATTATAAAAAGAAGAATGCAAAATTGGTGAAATAAAATACTAACATTCATAAGATAATCCCAAATCCTAGTGGATTTATTAAAATAGCATCAAACATAAGAATTATACAAATGAGCTCCTAAATGGATACACAAATACACACATCTTCTAATACAACAAAAGGACTAATCTAGTACATAAGAGGGAGAAAAGTAATACTTTAAACTTTAGGAGCTCGCTCTATATGTATGGACTGTGGTTTCTCTGTATGACACACACGACACCACTAATAACTCGTACTATGATCTACAGGTTGTAGAAATGCAATGTGATTACCAAACAAGTTCTACTTAGTTGGAAACTTCCAACTTAGCACCAAAGATTACGCATATATATAACATATAAATAAAAATGGGGTCTAAAACCAAACGTCTAGCAACCACATAATAAATCTAGTGAGATATTAAATTTAAAGTATCCTACTCATTCTATGAAACTTAACATAATAAGGCTAAGGAAGTATTAAGGAAGAATGATGCTATTCCATCAATACTCAGGGATCTCAATGCAATATAGTATATCACCAACCAATATATAAATAAAGGGAAAAATAAGCATATATAATAGTATACAATGCCGAAGAATAATATTCTATCTTAATAAATAAAGGACGGGAGGGATATATAGTAATACCATAGATACATGAATATATATATATATACATATATATTTATAAACAAGGTCAATTAGTGTTAGAACTTAAGTAATCAACCTTGAATTTTAAGACCTTATAATCATAACTGGAACTAGTGATAGTATACTCAGAGTTTCTAATCCATACCTCTAATAATGAGTTAATAATGAATAATAATATAATTGTAATATGAAAGATCTAGAATCATACCTCCAATTTTATACTAGATCACTAACATAGCTTCCCAAAATTAGTTATACTAATGATCATAATAATAATAATAATAATAATTTTAATGAAAATATGTGTAATCGGCTAGTTCAGACAAGTAATGCCTAACTAAGCGTTTCACTAACCGCCACCACCCTAGGATTAGAAGGTTGAATAAATATAAAACATATTACAAACCATACTAATCACCAATACCTACGTAACCCCGATAAGGGTGATAAATATTGGTGTATACTGGTCATAGGCAGCATGCATGCAAGAATGAATGCCAAGATAAAATTTGTAACACCATAACCAATCAAAATATTATACAAAGTAGCCTAACTCAAACTGGTAAATGTACAAATATGGGTATCATAATAATCATCCTCTGGCCTTGTCGAGCATATAAGCACAACATAGTCATCCTCCAACCTTACTGAGAATAAATTCATATCATTATAGTCATTCATCAGCCATGCTGGGCATAATGTATATCATCATAATAATCCTTCGGCCTTGTTGGGTATATATGTAAATCATCATAATCATTCACAATCATTTAGGTTTGACCTAGAATTCATATCATCAAAACATATATGTAACATCGGTACTATAATCTATCATTTGGTTTTACCTAATGTTCATGTGATCAAAACATATCTATAACATCAATACTATAGTACAACCTCTAGTTTTATCCAAAATTCATATTATGAATACCATTATCCTCCTTTGTTAAATACCCGAGAGATGTGTATATAGATATATAATAGTTGTACGAACCTATGCCATGACTAAAAAGAGAATAAATACATAAATCCATTACACAGGTTAAACTTCATGATTAAATCATTTTAAAGTGTAGAATGTGTTGTAATTTCTCATTACACAAGTAAATATTAGTATCAAAATTATAGACTAGAATTTGTCTTGGTCAAATTTTTAGAACATCATTTCCAAATCTCTTTACAGCTAAATTATTCATTAAGATGGTGTAATTATTATAATAAAAAGAAAAGTGGGCCTTAACCTCTATATAGGAATAAAGGTCGTAAAAACATATTTTAGCTCAAATTATTTCATTTACCGATTTAATGATAATGAATGTACCGAATCTACGCATGTCATCATTAGTATTCAAACAATGGAACCATAAGCTTCAATATAACTATAATCCTATATCCATATCCTTTACAAGGATAAACACTCACTGGATGTCCATGTTATAGCGTAACATGACCTTAAGCACACTAATATGTCCGAAATAACTACAACTCCATAATCATGTCCCTAGACCCAATACATATTCGAAACCTATATAATTAATCATATTAGTAAGCCATCACATATGTATAAGACATAAAATATCTATGATGCCTATCATATCTATAAAACATATAGTATTCGTAAGGCATATCATACCTATGAGGGTTTGACCAAGGGTTCGACATTAGTAAGGCATATCACGTAAGGCATATCATACCTATGAAGTTTGACCAAGGGTTCGACATTTGTTCAAAACCCCATGCACATAAAAAAATATGCTACAATACTAAATTCAACATTTTAGACTCGATGGAAACATCAAAACTTTCATCCGAGATCGTTTGACTAAATATGGGGCCCAAACCTTAGTTCTAATTCTCACATAATTCGTTTAATAGCCTAAAATGAGTGCGGAAGCCTCAAAACCATAACAAGGGATACCCCTTGCCTAAAATCAAAGCTCTAAAGCTGATGGCACAATCAAAATTTTCATTCAAGATCATCTACTAGTATTTTTGGTCTGAAACCAAATCCTAAACAAAAAAATATCCAAATAGTGAAATGAGCGTAAAGTTTAAAAGAAGTGTATGATCACCGAAACAATAGTTCTGATAAGTCATAAATGACTTGTAGCTGCTATGGGAAAGCTTGAAACACCAAAAATTTTTGTGGATCAAGGAAATAACAAGAAGGGTCATTACACTAGCCTGCTTGAACCCTAAACAAAGCTCAAAGAATTTGGTAAATCATCAATTTTCCTTTTCAAGAAGATTATGCAGGGTGCCACTCTATCAAACTCTCAATATACTCATCAATACGAGAATGATACCCATATTGCAATATTGTTCTTCGAGTCCAAAATTACCCACTCAACATCCCCATATGGCAAAGGAGTAATTACCCTAAAAATTAGTGAATTCCAAACTATATTGGTGCTAAAATCAAGTCACCAACCTTTTGGGATTTTAGAGAACAATAGAGGAAATAAACCATGAAAATGGAGGAATATTACAACTAATTTCAGAGGAAGGCATATATGATGTTTATACAACCTCCCAAAATCACCCACGATGCTATTCTAAAGATATCCTACTCTATAGGATTTAAAACCCATAAGAATGGATGAGAATTGGGCAAAAATGGACTGAATGAGGCATTTATACCCTTCTTAAGTACACAAGAATCGTGTTCATGATCAGTCGATCATGTATGCAATACATGCCCGTGGTCCCTCTATTGCTTACGTGATACTCATTCATCACTTTTGAAACACTCCACAACATTTTGTTGATCGCATATGCGGTCAATTGCTCACGATCACTGATGTAGCAATACCAACTAAGACTTACTAAATTCCAAGTCTCTTCCAACCCCTAGGGATTCAGCTGAAATTTCATATACACAAATAGATATGCTAACCTATTAAATTCGACATTTCAAACTCAATGTTTCATTCAAAATTTCCATCCAAGGTTTATTTGATGAATAATGTGTCCCACGCCCAACATATAATTTTCGTAATTTCCAACTAATAGCTCAAAATAAGCCTGAGTGTCTCAGCACCCTAACTAAAGGTCAACGTAGACTAAAATTTACATTTTAGAGTTGTTGGAACAGTCAAAATTCGCCTACAAGGTCATTTAACTAATGTTTCTGCTTGGTAGTAAATTTTAACCAACAAAGACTTCAAAATAGTTAATTGGCTCTAAAAACAAATGCACTACTGAATAACTGAACTGTCAGTCCCAGCAAGTTATAAATGATTTGAGTAGCTATAGGAATGCTCTAATGGAGAAAATATGTAGAAATACTGAAAATGACATAAAGGATCATTACAATATCCACTACTAAAGGAACTTTCATCTACAAAAGTAATAGATTAGATTTATCTAAAGTCTTGAATAGGTGAGGATACTGTATCTACATCTTGCTCTCGATCTCCTATGTAGCCTCCTCCACTAAAACTTAACTATGGGAATCTCCCTAGTAAGCAAATGCCTAACATCACAAACAAAAATAAGTACAAACTCTCTTACAAATGTTAATCACTCATCTAATAAGACAGAATTCCATCTAAGAACATGTGATAGGTTAAGAATATAACACCACAAAATGAAAACATAGAAAACTAGATAGATAACAACAAAATATAGGGGTAAGGCTAACTCATAAGCCACCTCCCCAACTGTGTAAAGAATCTCAAATGGTCTAATATATCTGGGCATATCCTAATTGTTCCTCCCAAACCTTATCACACCCTTCATGGGCGACATATGGAGGAATACTCGATTACGAACTCCAAAAATTACAGCACGAAGTATACTATCTATGTAAGCCTTCTACCTTCTCTAAGATACTCTAAACTTGTCCAGAATCACCCTGACTCTATTTAATGACTCTCAAAGAAAGTCAACACCATGTGGTCTAACATAAGATGTCTCAAAACATCCAATTGAGGAATGAAATTACCTACCATACAAAGCATCAAAAGGCTCCATTTTCATACTTGAATAATAACTGTTATTATATGCGAATTCTGCCAAGGCTATGTGTTGCTCCTACTGACCTCTAATATCCATAACATATGCTTAAAGCATATCCTCAAGAACATAAATAGCCTTCTCTAACTGGCCATCAGTCTATGGATGAAAAATTCACTAAGTTCTACCTAAGTTCCCAACTTCTCATATAAAGATCCTCAAAATCTAAAAGGGAAAACAAAACCCTAGTCTGACATGATAGATATTGGCACACTATACAAATAAACTATCTCACACACATTGATATGGGATAATCTCAACGCACTAAAGGGTATGTAAATAATAATGAAATGTGCCGACTCGGTCAACCAAACTACAATGACCCAAATACCATTAGAACAAAAGGAAGCGCGAGGCTAAATACAAAAAAGTCTATGGTAATCTGCTCCTATTTCCAATTGATAGTGGGAAACCTCTGAATCAATCCACTAAGTCATAAATACTCGACCTTTACCTACTTAAAACATAGGCGATGAGCTACAAAGACTACCATATCTCTCTTTATGACACTCTACTAATAATGCAATCTTCAATCTTTATACATCTTATCTATACTCGAGTAAATAGAATACCTAGATCTATGGATGTCATGCCAAATCAACTAAATTATGTCATCAACCCTCAAAACACCAATGCGACAATCAAATCTCAAGATACCCTCAAAATCAATGGTTGCCCTCTTAGACCTACCACTCAACACTAGATCACGAATGATAGAATTATTTTATCATCAAAATGATGATCCTAAAACATCTAAAATAGAAAAGACCTCACATCAACAATAGCAAGAATTCTAGTAGGGTCTAAAATATCAAGTCGTTCTATCATGTTGGACAATGACTAAATGTCCCATGTCAACAACCTCTAAGAAATTTAAATATAATATAACCTACCCATACACACTGTATTTTGGTTCAAGGCTTTTGCTACTTCATTCACCTATCTCAGATGATACAAAATAAGGATATCATAATCCTTAAGCAACTCCATTCGTTAATGTTGCCAAGTATTATGCTCTCTCTCGGTCATAAGATGTTGAAGACAATGATGATCTATGAAAATATCATAAGCACACCATAAATATAATTCCTATAACTCTTAAGCTTGAAAACTATTACAGCCAACTCCAAATCACAAGTTGGGTAGTTGTGCTTGTGCATCTTAAGCCACCTCAAATCTTATGTAATAACACAATTATATTGCATTGATACATAACCCAAATCAACACTAGAAGTATCACAATACACAGTGAATCCCTCACCTTCAATAGAAAGAGCCAAAGTAGTAAATTCCTTCAATTTTGTAAAGTTTGACTCACACTCTTCAAACCATCAGAAAGGAACCAGCTTTCCAGTCAATCTTGTCATAGATGTTAAAATAGTGGCAAACACTTTAATAAACCCTCTCTAATAATAACCCAAGCTAATAAAGCTATAAACTTCTATTATAGATATGGGATTGGACCAATCACAAATAGCATTAATATCCACCAATTCCACTATAATCTTTTCCTTAGACACAACAAGCCCTAAGAATGTCACTGATTCAAAAAAACTAAAACTTAGATAACATTGCATAAAGTAAATAATCTCTCAAAATCTAGAGAACTAACCTCAGTTGTTCTACAAGGTCCTCTTTACTCCTCAAATACATAAGGATGTCATCGATGAACACAGTCATAAAAGCATCCAAATAAGGCCTAAATAATTAGTTTATCAAATCCATGAGCACGACTGGGCCATTAGTCAACCCAAAGTATATCAATAGGAACTCATAATATTTGTAACAGGTCCTAAAGACTGTCTTTGGGATATCCTTAGATAAATCCTTAATTGATGGGAACCAAACCTCAAATCAATCTTAGAAAACACTATTACACATTAAAAATGGTCAAATAAATCATCAATCCAAGGAATAATGTAATATCTCTTCAATATCAGCTTATTAATTTTCTTATAATCAATACACATAATAATAGATCCATCCTTCTTGTTCACAAACTATGCAGGATATCTCAAAAGAGACACACTCAGTCTAATAAATCCCTTAGAAAAAAGATCCTAAAGTTTAGAGTAGCTCCTTAAGCTAGACAAAATTCATTTGATAAGATACCCTAGAATTAGACCGAATGATACACTGAAGATCTATAAAAAAGCTTAATATCACAGAAAGGACGTAATACCCCATATATTTCTAAACCAAAAAATGATTCATTGTTCCTACATATGACACCTCCTATCTTATGATTCATATTTGAGTGCATGTATTACAATGAGTATACTAGTGATAATAGAGCTTATTATGTTTTAACGATGTTCATAAGAGTCACTTAGAGCAAGGCAAGATAAGAGCTTTTGAATCCATCAAGTTTTAGTGTTTGATTTTGCAAGGGTCATCTTTGAATAACCATAACTTGATGCATATGTGGTATTTTAGAAAATTTAGACTTACACAATTTTAGAGAATCATATTAGCTTTCCCATGATACAAATTTTACCAAAATTTGACACCCAAGCAAGAAGTTATGGCTTTGCAAAGTGGAGTTCATTGCCCAACAAATTGCCTAAGGCTACTGGAATGGTTATGACATAAGTTGTGTGATGCATAACCTAAATTATGCCATAAGTTTTATGATGCATGAACTAACTTAGGTGATGAGTTATGTGTCGCACAACCTAGCTTATGTGATAAGTTATGCACCATATATATTATGGCCTAAGTGAAGTACACACCCTATTTTTGAGTTATTTTAAAGGAAGAATTGGTATTTTCTACTGCTATATAAGCATAAAACATGAGATTTAGTCCCAATTAAACCAAAATATAGTCACTTCTTTCAAAATTCTCTCAAGAACAAGGTTGGGTTCTCAATTAGAGAATTAAATTCAAGAAATTCCACTGCATATCTTTGTAGAATCACGTACTAAGGTATGCATAGTGTTAATTCATGGATTCCATTCATCGATGAAACCTAAGAAAATTTTTTAAACTATGGACTTTGACATCTATGATATGGGTTGATTATGTTTATGTGGTTGTTGTTGTACGATTACCAATTTGGAATCTTTATGTGTTTTTATGAAAATATTTTAGAATGTGAGTTGAAAACCATGAATTTTAGTTGGTTATGATACGTTAATTTGATGATTATACAATGCCTTAAGTTAGGCAACCAAAGTGTTTCATAAAATGCCTAAGAGACTAGAAATCATGTAACATAGCTCAATTGTGATTTATATGATGGATTAATAGTTTACCCTTATGTTCAAATGACTCTCATACTATTGATGTGCAATGTAGACGTTTGTTGGAATGGTCATGATGTTAGAGTGTGAAATTTTGACATTAAGTATCTGCATTCCTACCATATACAAGATTAGGATAACCATGTACTTTATGAAATCCCCAATTTAATGTATTATAGATTGTTGATGTTGGTCATAATTTAAAGAATGTCATGCCTTGTCAAATTCCTTCTATCGAAGTCCTGGGGGTACATGTACACGCCAATTTAGCTATGTGTCTAGAGCCTATGTCATGTTTTACAAATATCCTTAGTCAAGCCATGTTTAGTAGAATTCAGTTAGTCATGTGACTTAGAAAAACTTAGTAAACTCTTTAATGCTAATAATCTCAACAATATTAGTAGTTCTGTAATCTCAGTAGTATTCTATCAGTCAACAAAACTCAATGAACTTAGTCTAGTTCAATACAGTTAATCATGTTCAATGTCTATTCAGATGGGAGTAGGATTTATCACTGAGTGAACCCAAGGATAAAGACACACACTGACAGTTGAGGGTGTGATCCTTAAAAGAAATCCTTGTATTTAAAAATAATATAGCCAGCATAGGTTGATACATCAACATTGATAAATGAGGGTTGATGAAGTAGATAGAAACTTTCAGATGAGGGTCCCACCATTTTCTTTTTGCAGACACTATCAGATGAGCGTCATCCATAGCTTGTCATTACCAAAGGTGCGGTATTGACACCTTTCTAATTGGGGTTACAAATTAGACCCCAACTCAAGTATAATGCATTATTAGGCATGTCAGTTATATGACTATTTCCCATATTCTTAGTCTTAGTAGAATAACAGAGATATTTCTTTATATTTTAGGATTGCCACATACTGTTATCTCCGCACAGTACGAAACTTAGCTAGTTCCATCAAAACCTAGATTGTCAGATATAGTTGCTCAGTATAAGTTATATCAGTTATCAGTAACTTATGTTATTAGTAATCAGACACAGTTGCAGTTTCATCATGAATTCAGTTACAAACACTTATTCATGCATGTATTCTCACGTTTATATTATACAACCAGTTAGCATTGTTTATTTATTTGAAATCTTTGCATTCTGCCTACTTAATATGCATACCAGTACATTAAATCATACTAATGCATTTGTTTTATGGTATTTTATTCTATACTATAGCCTCAGAAGTACGAGCTCTAGAGCACTAGTAGCATTCCAGTTTTAGTAGTTAGAGTTAGCAGTGAGTCCTCATCTTTTGAGGATATGATAATTACTTTCTTTCTTTATTACATAGTTTATTTTAGTAGTTTGTGTTATTTAGGGATATGTCTCATCAACTCCTTATTTAGAAAGTTTAGTTTTAGTGGCTTTTCAAACTACAGTATGTTCAGATAATTTATTTTTAATTTGATTTGGTATTGTTATATCGTACTTTCAGATGTTATGTTTAATCATTTTTGAACCTTATGGACTTTCAACCTTTTTTTATGAATTTATACAATATATTATGCAGTGTTCAGGTAAAAATATTAGTCATGGGTTAGGTTGTGGTCCTTCGGAGTCATAAGCACCATGTAGCATTTCGGGTACCAAATTTGTGGCGTTACAAACTTGGTATTAGAGCCTAAGGTTCAATAGTTTCCTAGGAAGTCTGGAATAATCATCTAGTAGAGTCTTGTGCATGGGTGTGTTGCACACCACATATATGTATAGGACGTATAAGATATTTTAGAAATAGTTTCCCTTCTTTCAGTATTCATGTTATGCCAGTTAGCATAATATCAAGTTAATCTCTCAATCTAATTCATTTGTTCCTTATGATTTCAAAATATGACTTCTAGAGAAGCTAAAAAAAAGGTAATGAAAATCAGTTAGCCCCTCTACCTATTCAAGCAGATCCCCGGAATGCGAAAGTCTCTTACTCTGAATTTAGAGCTGCTTTTACTGCCTTAGCTTATTTAGTAGCTGCTGAGAAATATTAGATGGCCATTATCCTATCAAAGCTTATGGATCATGCTCCATAGAGTGGGGATAAGAGGTGTAGGAAAGAAGGGTGAACGAATAACACTTCCAAAATGACTATGCCAAAAAGTGGCCAAACAAATCCTCCTTGCCAGCAGTATGGCAAAGAAAATCAAGGTGTCTGTAGAGTTGTCAGTGATGTGTTCTTAGGATATGGAAAGCTAGGCCATAGAGTCAGCAAATAGCCTCTGCCAGGTTATCAGGGACCACAGAACTATTTCTCAGCCTAGTCCGGTCATCCAAATTAGCAGGGTGCCACTTCTAGTGCTACTACTGGGCAACTCCCTAAAAGACTCTATGATCTCCCTTCGAATGGTTCGATGCTTGTGAGGCCTCAGTTATAGGGAATAAATTAGTATTTGATGCCTTAGGAAAAGTCTAGTTGATCAGAGAAAGATACCAGGATACTCAGAGCTACTAGAAGTGTTATATAAATATGCCCAGAAAGGATCTCGAGTTTGAGATTTATGATTATGTATATCTAAAGATCTCTCCCATGAAGGGAGTGAAGCAGTTTAGCAACAGGGGAAAGCTCAGTCCCTGATATATTGGTCCCTTAAAAATTCTCTGTTGTTTTGGCGAGGTATCTTGTGAGCTTGAGTTTCCTTAGATCTAGCCTCAGTTCATCCAGTCTTCCATGTCTCTTTTCTCAAGAAGTGCATAAGTGACCCGACAGTTTTAGTCGTTATTCAAAACATGGATTTTCAGAACTGCCTCTCTT
Organism: Capsicum chinense; assembly: GCA_026120095.1. Lineage (NCBI taxonomy): Eukaryota > Viridiplantae > Streptophyta > Magnoliopsida > Solanales > Solanaceae > Capsicum > Capsicum chinense. The sequence continues at coordinate 154,258 of JAPEIP010000114.1, read as the reverse complement.
ATGAATAGATTCCAGTAAAAATCTTAGACTATCAAACTCTCAGACTAAGGAACAAAGAAGTCTCTCTAGTCAAAGATTTTTGGTAGAATTAGTCCAATGAGGGAGCTACTTAGGAAGCAGAAGCATATAGGAAAACCAGGAATCCTCACCTCTTCTCCACTAACTCAGACTTAACTCAAGGTAACAGTTCTCCTTGAACTTTTAAGTTTTATGTTAAGATTTCAGTTACAAATTTAGTATTCAGGTCATGTTCAGATCCTCATTAGAAACTTTGTATCTGTTATATGTTCAGTCAAGTATTCAAGAGTTAGTTCAGTCAAGTATTCATGCATTAGACATATGTGTTCAGTAAAGAAGCTCAGCTTATTAATAATTTTAGTCATGCTTTTATGAGGAACAACCCAGTAAGATATCAATGCATCAGACATGCATATTCAATATGAGATTCTAGTATACTAGTAGTTCCAGTCATGTAGTTATGTTTCAGGTGTTTACTCCAATTGAGTAAGTCCAGTCCATCAGTATTCTAAGTCTAGTCAGTCCCATTCGAGGATTAATATTCCCAAAGGGTAGATATTGTAATACCTCATATATTTGTAAGTTAGAAAATAAACCATTGTTCCTACATATGAAACCTCCTATCCTGTGATTTATATTTGAGTAAATGACTTACAATGAGCATTCTAGTAAAAAAAGAGCTTATGAGGTGTTGAGCGTGTTAATAAGAGTCACTTAGAGTAATGTAAGCTAAGATCTTTTGAATCCATCAAGTTTTAGTATGTAATTTTACAAGATTCATATTTGATCAAGTATAACTTTATGTATATTGATAATTTGGTAGATTTAAACCCACTAAATTGTAGAGAATCAAATTATCTTTCCAACGATAATAATTTTACAAAAATTCGATACCCGAGCAAGAAGTTATGGCTTAACAAAGTGGAGTGTGTTGCCTAATAAATTGCCTAAGGCTACTGGAATTGTTATGCCTAGGTTGTGCGATGCACAACCTAACTTATTCCATAATTTGTACGACGCACAACATAACTTAGGTGATAAATTTTACGCCGCACAACCTGGCTTATGCATAATTCATATGTCGCATATATGATGGCCTAAATGACGTAAACACACCATTTTAGAGCTATTTTAAGGGCAGAATGGGTATTTCCCACCTTTATATAAGCCTATAACACGGGATTTGGCCCTAATTCAACCAAATTATAGTCATTCACCTCAAAATTCTCTCAAGAACAAGTTAGGGTTCTCAATTGGAGATTCAAATTAAAGAAAATTCAACCATAAATAATTATATAATTACGTACTAAGGTATGCATAGTGTTCATTCATGGATTCCTTTCATCCATGAATACAAAGAATCAAGTTTTAAAATTTGGATTATGATATTAAATCTATGGGTTGATTGTGTTCATGTAGTTGTTGTATGATTCCCAAGTTAGAATCTTTATGTTTTTTTATGAAAATATATTAGCATGTTAGTTAAAAACCATGAATTTTAGTTTGTTATTATATGTTAATTTGATGATTAGGCCTTTCCATAAGTCATGCAACCTAAGTGTTTGATAAAATGCCTAAGAGACTAGAAATTATGTAATATAGCTCAATTGTGATTTATGTGATGGATTCATATATTTATCCTTATGTTCAAATGACTCCCATTCTATTGACGTGCAATATAGATTTTTGTTGAAATGCTCATGATTTTAGAGTATAAAATTTTTACAATGAGTATATGCATTCCTACCATGTACTTTATAAATCCCCAACTTATTGTATTATGGATTGTTTATGTTGGTCATGTATTCAAGAATGTCATGCCTTGTCAGTTTCCTTTTATCGTTGTCCTGAGGGTACTTGTACCCAACAATTTAACTGTGTGCCTAGAGCCAAAGTCATTTTTTCTTGATATATTCAGTCAGGCCATGTTTAGTAGAATTTAGTAATCCTAATAATCTAGAAAGCTCAGTAATTCCATAATCTCAGAAGTATTCTGTCAGTCAACAAAACTGAATTAACTCAGTACAGTTTAGTTCTGTTAATCATGTTTAGTGTCTATTCAGATGGGAGTAGGATTTGCCATCGAGTGAATCCAAGGATAAGGATACACACTGACAGTTGAGGGTGTGATCCTTAGAAGCAATCCTTGTGTTCCAGAACTATGTAGCCAGCATAGGTTGAGATATCAACACTGATAAATTTGGGTTGATGAGGTGGTTAAACACTGTTAGATGAGGGTCCCACCATTCTCTTTTTGGGACAATGTCAGATTAAGGTCACCCACAACTTGTATTTACCAGTGGAGTGGTATTAACACCATTCAAATTAGAGTTGGACCCCAACTAAGCTATAATGTAATATTTAAGGCACATCGATTAGATGACTACTTCCCACAGTTTCAGTCTCAGTGAAAGAACTCATATAGTTCTTCAGATTTTAGGATAATCTGATATAGTAACTCAGCACAGTACAAAACTCAGCTAGTTTTATCAGAACCTAGACTGATAGATATATTTGCTCAGTATCCGTTATATCAGTTCGGTAACTCATATTATCAGTAATCAAAATTAGTAGTCAGTACCATCACTAATTTAGTTACAGATATTTATTCATGCATGTGTTCACACATTCATGTTATACAGATATTTAGAATTGTTAATGCATATGAATGCTTTGCACTCAACCTACCTCACATGCATACAAGTACATTCAATTGTACTGACATATTTGTGCTATGGTGTTTTTTTCTATATCATAAGTTCAGAAGAACAAGCTCCAGAGTATTAGTAGCATTCCAGTTTAAGCACTCAGAGTTAGCAGTGAGTCCACATCCTTCGAGGACATGATCATTACTTTATTTCTTTATTACATAACTTATTTCAGTAGTTGGAGTTATTTGGGGACATGTCCCATCAACTTTCAGATGTGTTGTTTAATCACTTTTGCACCTTATGGCCTTTCAGCCTTTATTTCTGTATTTGTACAATATACTATGTAGTTTTCAGGTATAGATATCGGTCATAGGTTAGCTTGTGGTCATTTGAGGTCATGAGAATTGTGTAGCATTTCGTGTACCCGATTCGGAGTGTTACAAACTTGGTATCGTAGCCTAATGTTAAATCGTATCCTAGGAAGTCTTAAAGTTGCATCTAGTAGAGTCTTTTACATGCCATATTTATGTGGAAGAGGCTATAAAATATTTTAAGAACATTTTTCATTCTTTTAGTATTCATGTCTTGCTAGTGAGCATAATCTCAAGTTAAACTCTCAGTCTAATTCATCTATTTCTTATGCTTCTAATCATGACTTCTAGAGAAGCTAATGAAAGAAGTAATGGAAATCAGTCATCCCTTTCGCCCGTTTAGGCAGATCCCCTAAATGAGCATGTCACCCACTCTAAATTTAGAGCTTTTTTTACTTCCTCAGCTTATTTAGTAGCTACTTTGAACAATCAGCTGGCCATTATCCTATCATAGCTTATGGATATTGCACCGTAGAGTGAGGAGAATAGGTATAGGAAAAAAGAGAGAAAGAATAAGAGTTCCTGAAATAATACGCCGAAAAGTGGGTAAAAACTCCTCCTACCAGCAGTGTGGAAGAAACCGTCAAGGTGTCTAAAGACTTGCCAGTGATGTGTGCTTCGGATGTGGCAAACTAGGACACGGAGTCAGTGATTGTCCCCAGTCAGTTTATCAGGGTCATTAGAACCATTCCGCAGCCTAGTTTGATTACCCAAATCAATAGAGTACCACTTCTATTTCTACTAGTGGGCAACGCCCAAATAGACTCTTTGCTCTCCAATCCCGGCAAGATCAGAAAAATTCTCCTGATGTCGTTACTGGTATGTTATAGGTCTTTCACTTGCATATTTACACTTTGCTAGATCCGGGAGCTTCCTTGTCTTTCATTTCTACTTACATAGCTGTTGATTTTGGAGTAAGTCCCAAAATTCTAGCAAAGCCCTTTTCAGTCTCTACCCTAGTGGGAAAAAAATCATAGCCCAGCAGGTAAAGGAACTGTCCAGTTATGACATTTCAGAAAGACACCTCAGCAGACTTGGTCAAATTAGAGATGACTAATTTTTATATAATTCTCAGCATGGATTGGCTTCATTACTATTATGCCATAGTAGACTACAGAAATAGAGTTGTGCAGTACCAATTTTCTGCTGAACCTTTCCTAGAATTGTGGGGTAGTACTTTAGCATTAGCAAGTTAGCTTGTTTTCTACCTTCAGGCAAGAAAATGATATCTAAACGAAGCGTTTATCATCTTGTTCATGTTAGGTACTATGGCTCTGAGACTCCTATTCTTGAATTAGTCCTAGTCATGAATGAATATTCAGATATCTTTTGCGAAGATGTTCTAGGAATTTCTCCTGAAAGGGAACTAGACTTTGGCATCGATCTTACTCTAGGTACTCAACCTATATTTATTTTGCCATAGAGAATAGCACCAGCAGAACTCAAAGAATTGAAAGAGCAGTTCAAGGATCTCTTAGATAAGGGATTTATCAGACCCAGCATATCCCCATGGGGTACACCAGTCCTATCCATGTGTAAGAAAGATAGTTCTCTCAGGGTGTCAATTAATTACCAAAAATAGACCTTATATCACGTTATCATCAGTTAATATTCAGAGAATGTGATATTTCAAAAATAGCCTTCCGTATTTGGTATGGTCACTTTGAATTCCTAGTCATGTCCCTTGGTCTAACCAATGCCCCAACAACTTTCATGGATTTGATGAACCATGTGTTCGTATAGTATTTGGACATGTTCCTCACAGTCTTCATAGATTATATTCTGGTTGATTCCTACAGTGAGCGTGATCATGTAAACTATCTCAGAATTGTGCTTCAGATACTAAGAGATCATCAGTTGTTCGCCAGATTCAGTGAGTTTTGGAAAAGATCAGTAGCATTCCTTGTTCATATCATTTTCGGTGATGACATTAGGGTTAGCAGTAAGAAATAGGCCTTGACCTATCTCTCTATTAGATTTCAGGAGTTTCTTAGGTTTCGCTTGCTATTACAAATGGTTTGTTGAGGGATTTTCTTCTATTGCATCACCTATATCCATATTGACTAAGAATAAAGTCAAGTTTTAGTGGTTATATCCTTGCAAAAAGAATTTTTAGGAGTTGAAGACTCGACTCACCTTAGCTCCAATTTCGGATCTTCTGGATGGTTCAAATAGATTCGTAGTGTATTGTGATGCATCCAGAGTAGCTTTGGGTTATGTCCTAATGTATGATGGTAAGGTCACAGCCTACGCCTCCAGATATGTTAAACCCCATGAGTAGAATTATCCAACTCATGATCTTGAGTTAACAACCATAGTATTTGCCTTAAGGATTTGGAGGCATTATCTATATGGAGTTCATATACATGTATTTATAGATCATAAGATCCTTTAGTATGTCTTTTTTGAGAAATATCTCAATCTTCATCAGAGGAGGTGGTTAGAGCTCTTGAAAGATTATAACATGAGTGTCCTTTATCATCCGAGCAAGGCAAACGTAGTGGCTAATGCTCTAAGTAGACTATCTATGGGTAGTGTTACCTATGTTAAGGACAATAAGAAGAAGTTATCATAGGAAGTCTATCAGTTTTCCAGACTAGGTGTTCGCTCAGTCGATACAAAAAGGTGATATATGCGTTCAAAGTAGTTCAGAATCATTTCTAGTTTTCAAGGTGAAAGAAAAATAGGATAGAGATTCTAGCCATGTCAAGTTAAAATTGTCAGTTAAGGACCAGAAAGTAGGCATTTTTTCCTAAGGTGGAGATGGTGTTTTGTATTGTCAGGATCGTCTTTGCGTACCAGGAATAGATGACTATAACACCCTAAATCTATTACCTGGATACTATACGGTGCTCATGAACTCGAACGACCACATGCTAACTCATGACAGATATCTGTACTAGAACATAACATAAAATACTATATAAATACGGAAATAAAGGATGCAAGGCCGTAGGTTCAAAACTGATACATAATATTTAATAAAATATAACATCTGGGTGCGTTATGAAATAAAATACCCAAAATGACTGAAATAACAGTCTGAATGTGATAGTTTGAAAAGGCTCTAACTGGCTAAATTGTCTGAATAAGAAGTTTATGACGAATGTCCCCAACCAACTCCAACTATTAAAATAAATTAATTAATGAGATAATAATGTAATGGTCATGTCCTCGAATAATAAGGACTTACTGCTAAGTCCGACTACTGAGACTAAAATACTTTTGATGGTCTGGAGCTCGTGCTTCTGAACCTATGGTATAAGACACCATAGCACAAATCTGTTAGTATGTTGAATGTAGTGGTATGCATGGGAGATAGGCTAAAATCAAAGGGTTTAAATTCATAAACAATGCTAACTGACTATATAACATTAACGTGTCAATACATGCATGAATATGTGACTGTAACTAAATTCATGATGTTACTGACTACTAAGTTTGATTACGAATAATATGAGTTACTGATACTGAGCGATCGTATCAATCAGTCTAGGTTCTGATGGAACTAGATGAGTTTCGTATAGTTTTGAGTTGACATTATTAGACAGTCATGAATTTTATAGAACAATATGAGTTTTATTACTGAGACGGAATGACTATATTTGATAGTGATAATTCTGTACTGAAACTGTGGGAAGTAGTCATCTAACCAACATGCCCCAAATAATGCATTATAGCTAATTTGGTGTCCAATCTGTAACCCAAATTAGAAGGGTGTCAATATCGCGCCACTGGTAAGGACAAGATGTGGGTAAACCTAATCTGACAGTTTCCCAAAAAAAGAATGGTTGGGTCCTCATTTGACAATGCTTGTCCTCTTCTTTAACCCTTATCTGACAGTATTGATGTCTCAACCTATGTTGGCTACATAGTTCTTGAATGCAACGATTGCTACTAAGAATCACACTCTCATCTGACAGTGTGTGTTCCCATCCTTGGGTTTACTTAGTGCTAATTCCTACTCCCATCGGAATAGATACTAAACATGGATTTATGAATAGAACTGAACTGAACAAACTTAGTTCCATTGACTGATGGAATAGTACTGAGATTATGGTATTACGGAACTTTCTTTAGTCACATGACTGAATGAGTACTATTGATCATGGATTGACTGAGGATATCATAAAAACATGACACTCACTCTAGGCACAAATATATATTTTTTGGGTACAGGTACCACCAGGACTCGATAGAAAGAAACTGACAAAGTATGACTTAGTTGAATACATGACCAACATCATAATCCATAATACAATAAGTTGGAGATTTTATGTAATATAAGTTCTAAAGCACCATAATGACTACACATATATCCATAATTAATTGACTAAGATATTTCATCAAACACTTGATATGCATAAACTTGTAAATAAATGGGGATTATACATTATTATACTACTATGTCACTTTTTCTTCATATAGGCATTTAATCAAACACATGGGTAGCATACTTTGGTTATACAATCATCAACACATCTAATAATCATAGATACATCAATCAACCTGTAAATTGAAGGGGGTTTATCATGGTTATAATGCAAATCTTTATACACTAGGGTCAATCATTGGAATATACAATTTAAAATATGAATAAAAACCCCACAAAAACATGGACATGAATTTCAATCCAATTTAAACAATGAACATTCCTAAATACATAAATCTTGTATTTTGACAACAGATTCTTGATCTTCATGGGTTAATGGGACCCATGAATCAACAGATGACATACTTGGGTGGATGATTTCTTGAAGATTGGTGGAGGAAAAATTGAATTCTTGAGTTAGAATTAAACACCTAGGGATTCTTGTTCTTTGAAGTTGATCTTTTAGAGAAACCCTAATTTGATATTGTAGATGGATAATGAACTTATGAGCCTTGGTCTGATATAACTAGGTATAAAAAGAGGAGGTAAAATACCAAAAAGCCCTTTTAAAAATAACTTTAAATAGATGATTGAATTATGCAACAGTGGGTGCAACGGTCCATCGCTAGGTCAACGATCTATCGCTCCTGACCGTCGTACTTGGGCAGAATAGGGGTTCACTGCCTCTCTTATAATGGCTTGGGTAACGGTCCACTGCTAACTTGATGTTCCATCCGTCTAAGCCATCGCTCTTAGGAAGAATGTTATCTCACAGTCTTCGCTGCGATGGTTGGGTGATGGTCCATCGCTAGCTCGATAGGCTATCGGCCTTCACCATCGACCTAGGCAGTTTTGACTGCTATGTGTATTTCGTCCATAACTTTCTATCCTAAAATCGAGTTTGGATTAATTTGTACCGTTTGAATTATAATTCAAGCTAGGCAGAAGTGCGATGTACTACAATGACTTAAGGCAATGAATTCTTTTAGAAGCACATGGTGCATACTACTTTATTCATCTAGGGGCCATTAGGATGTACCACGACTCATGGGAAATCTATTGGTGAAATAGGATGAAGAGAGATGTCTTAGAGTTTGTGGCTAAGTGCTCTACATGTCATCAGGTTAAGATAGAGCATCAAAATACTAGTGGCTTCATACAGGAGTTCACAATTCCTACTTGGAAGTGGGAAGAAGTGAATATGAACTTTGTGATGGGTTTACCTCGTACACATCATCAGCATAATTCAGTTTGAGTCATTATAGATAGGATGACTAAATTAGCTCATTGGTTTCCACTCCATACCTCTTATTCAGCCGAGGATTATGCCAAACTCTTTATTAGAGAGTTGGTTAGATTGCACGGTTTTCTTCTATCTATTATCTTTGATAGAGGTATCCAGTTCACCTCTTATTTCTAGAAAGCATTCTAAAAGGGTCTTAGTACCCAAGTTCATCTCAGTATAGCCTTTTATCCTCAGACTGATGGTCACGTAGAAAGGACCATTCAGACTTTACAAGATATGGTATGGGCATGTTCAATTAATTTTAAGGGTAGTTGAGATGACCAGTTGCCTTTGATTGAGTTTGCATATAAAAACAACCATTATCCCAATATTCAGATGTCTCCATTCAAAGATCTCTATGGTTGGAGATGCAGATCTCTAGTCAGTTGGTTTGAAGTTAGTGAGGCCTCTATTATAGGGCCTGACATAGTATTCAAATCCTTAAAAAAAAGTTTAGTTGATAGGAGAAAGACTCTAAGTTGCTCAGAGCCATCATAAGTCTTATAAGGATGTACGTAGAAAGGATCTCTAGTTTGAGATTAGTGATTATATCTACCTAAAGATATCTCCCATGAAGGGAGTGAAGCAGTTTAGCAAGAAGGGAAAGCTCAATCACCGATATAGGGATCCCTTAAAAATTCTCAGTCATTTTGGCAAGGTAGCTTATCAGCTCGAGTTTCTTTTAGATCAAGCCTCAGTTTATCAAGTCTTCCATGTCTCTTTTCTCAAGAAGTGCATAGGTGACCCAGTAGTTGTAGTCCCTATTAAGAGCATAGATGTTCAGAACGAACTCTCTTATGAATAAATCCAATCGAAATATTAGTCTATCAGACTCGTAAACTGAGGAATAAGGAAGTCCCTCTAGTTAAAGTTCTTTGGTAGAATCACTATGTTGAGGGAGCTACTTGGGAAGTAGAAGCAGACATACAAACCACGTATCCTTAATTTTTCTCTGCTAACGCAGAGCTTAATGTAATAGTTCTCTATAAGCTTTTTAGTTTCATGTTCATATTTTAGTTAAAAACTTGGTATTCAGGTCATGTTCAGATGCCTATTATAAACTTGGTATTAATTTACATTGTAAGTTCAGTCAAGCACTAAAGAGTCAGTTTAATCAAGTGTTCATGCATTAGACATGCATGCTCAGAAAAAAAGTAGATGAGGAACAACTCAGTCAGATATCCATGCATCAGACATACATATTCAGTATAAGATTTAATATACCAATAGTTCCAGTCATATAGTTATGTTTCAGGTATTCATGCCCCTTAAGTAAGTCTTGTTCATTAGTATTCTCATTCTAGTCAGTCTCATTCGAATACAAATGTTCCCAAGAGGGAGATATTGTAATACCCCATATATTTCTAAGCCAAATAATTAACTATTATTCCTATGTATAAAACCTCCTATCCTATGATTCATACTTGAGTACATGATCTACAATGAGTATCCTAGTGAGAAGAGAGCTTATGATGTGTTAAGCGTGTTCATAAGTCACTTAGAGCAAGTCAAGCTAAGACCTTTTGAATATATTTTTTAATGTTTGGTTTTTGTAGAATGATCTTTGAAAGAGAATAACTTGGTGTAAATGTGGTATTTTAGAAGATTTAGATACACCCAATTGTAGAGAATCGACTTTGCTTTCAAACGATACTAATTTTACAAAAATTTGATACCCAAAGTGGAGTGCATCACTAAGAAATCGCCTAAGGGTACTGGAATGGTTATGCCATAAGTTGTGCGATGGACAACCTAACATATAGCATAAGTTGTGCGACGTACAACCTAACTTAGGTGATAAGTTGTGCACCGCATAACCTAGCTTATGAAATAAGTTGTGCTCCAAATATATTATGACCCTAGTGACATAAACACCCTATTTTTGAGTTATTTTAACAGCAGAATGGGTATTTACCACCCCTATCTAAGCCTATAACATAGGATTTAGCCCCAATTCAAGGAAAATATAGTTACTTCTCTCCATATTCTCTCAAGAACAAGTTAGGATTCTCATTTGGGGATTTAAATTCAAAAAAAATCCATCGTAAATCTTCGTTGAATCATATACTAAGGTATGCATAGTGTTCATTCATGGATTCCTTTCATCCATGAAGCCCAAGAATCAAGTTTTATGTAGTTTTTGTTGTATGATTCCCAAGTTAGAATCTGTATGTGTTTTTATGACAATATGTTAGCATGTGAGTTGAAAATAATAAATTTTAGTTGGTTTTGACATGTTAATTTGATGATTATGCCATCCGTTAAGTCATGCAACCTAAGTGTTCAATAAAATGCATAAAAGACTAGAAAATATGTAATATAGCTCAATTTTGATTTATGTTATGGATTCATATTTTACCCTTATGTTCAAATGACTCCCATGATATTGATGTGCAATTTAGATGTTTGTCAGAATGGTCATGATGTTAGAGTTTGAATTTTTGACATTGAGTATATGGATTCCTACCATGTACTTCATGAAATCCCCAACTTATTGTATTATGGATTGTTGATGTTGGTCATGTATTCAAGAATGTCATGACTTGTAAGTTTCCTTCTATTTGTACCTAACACTTTAGTTGTGTGCCTAGAGACAGTGTCATGTTTTCATGATATCTTCAGTCAAGCTGTGTTTAGTTGAATTCAGTCAGTCATATGAGTTAGGAAAACTCAGAAAATTCTGTAATCCCAGTAATTTCAGAAAGCTTAGTAATTCCATAATCTCAGTAGTATTCTGTCTGTCAATGGAACTCAATGAACTCAGTACAGTTCATTTCATTTAATTATGTTCAATATCTATTCAGATGGGAGTAAGATTTAGCGCAGAGTGAACCCAAGTATGAGGAAACACACTGATAGTTGAGGGTGTAATCCTTAGAAGCAATCTATGCATTCCAAAACTATGTAGTTAGAATAGGTTGAGACATCAACAATGAAAGATGAGGATTGATGAGGTGGATAAACACTTTCAAATGAGAATCCCACCATTCACTTTTAGGGAAACTACCAGATGAGGGTCACCGACTTCTTGTCTTTACTAGTGATGCAGGATTGATAACCTTCCAATCAGGGTTACAAATTGGACACCAACTCAACTATAATGCATTATTTGGGGCATGCTGATTATATGACTACTTTATATAGTCTCAGTGTCAGTAAAAGAACTAAAATAATTCTTCAAATATCAGGATTGTCAGATACAGTCAACTCATCACAGTACAAAACTCATCTAGTTCAATCAGAACCTAGACTGTTAGATACAGTCGCTCAGTATCAGTTATATCTATTATTAGCAACTCATGTTATTAGTAATCAGACCCATTATTCCGTACAATCAAGAAATTAGTTACAGGGACTTATTCATACATATATTCTAACTTTCATGTTATATATCCAGTTAGCATTGTTCATATATTTGAACCCTTTGCATTCAACCTACCTTACATGCATACCACTACATTGAATCGTACTAACACATTTGCACTATGGTATTTTATTCTATACCTTAGGTTCAGAAGCACGAGCTCCAGAGCATTCGTAACATTCCAGTTTCAGTAGTCATAGTTAGTAGTGAGTCCTCATCTTTCAAAGAGATGATCATTACTTTATTTCTTCATTACATAATTTCTTTCAGTTGTTGGAGATAGTAGGGGAAATTTTCCATTTACTCCTTATTCAGATAGTTTAGTTTTAGAGGCTTTTCAGACTATAGTATATTCAGATAGTTTTGTTTCAGTTTGTTTTGGTATTGATATACCATACTTTCAGATGTTTTGTTTTATCATTTTTTAACCTTATGGTTATTCAACCTTTATTTTCACATTTGTAGAGTATATTATGCAGCGTTATGGTAAAGATATTAGTAATTGGTTAGCTTGTGGTCCTTTGGGGTCATGAGCTTCGTGTAGCATTCCAGGTACCAGATTCTGGGCATTACAGAGGAGGTATGCAAGAAATATCTATAGGGAAAACATTAGAAAACTCATGGATTGCTTGTATAGAGTCAAGTAACAGACTCTCCATACTAACATCATGAATATAAGCGAGTTAAAACTCTAAACCCTTTGAGATAAGTCTTCTCTCATTAACATAAGAAATGATCCCTATCGTCCTATGGCTAAGAATTCCCTACAACACGATTAGGGGTATGCAATGTATGGCTAAGGTAATGGTGAAGCAAAAATAATCTATGAACTCATGATAGTAGGATAACCAATCAATGCTATGAATCACGTCAAAGTATACCATGTTAAATATAATGAGATCAGCTTGAATATCAACATCTCAAACAGTTACAACACAAGGTTTGAAAACTAGATCTACTACTAAAGTATCACCCATGGGAGTAGATA
>JAPEIP010000114.1:108459-131016 GCA_026120095.1 Capsicum chinense | reverse complement strand
CATTCTCTTAGTAACAAAAAATCCAAAGATCCGTGTCTAATTATTAAACCCTAATTATTCATCTCCTCGAATTTATAATAGAAAACCCAAAAAAAAAACATTAGTGTAGATACCTATCTCCCCTATTTTTATCTTCTTTTATCATTGGTTTGAATTTAACTTGTATATATTATTTTTAATTAACTTAATTACAACTTACATTGCTCCTCATGGATTCAACCCCAACTCCAAAGTTGGGTAAATATATTGACGATGACCTTCTTGTACTTAAATAGAACTGTAAGTTAAGTGTTATCACTACCCCTCAAGATTCTTCCAAAATCCCGTATATGCAAACAAAATATGTTAACCTATCAAATTTAATGTTTTGGACTCAATGGCATAGTTTAAATTTTCATTAAAGGTTGGTTCGCTGAAAAGTGGGTCCCACACCTAGGTTAACATTTTCTTAAGACCAATAGCTTGAATTGAGCTCAGGTGTCTAGGGACCAAATGAAAGGTCAACCTAGCCTAAAATCGATATTCGAGAGCTGTTGGAAGAGTCAGAATTGGCATATGAGGTTGTTTGAATTATGTCTCTACCAATTATTAGATTGGAACTAATAAGGACTCCAAAATAGAGAATTGGCTGTAAAAACCAAACAAACTGCCCGATAACAATACTGCCAGTTCCAACAAGTTATAAATAATATGAGATAATTATAGGAAAGCTCTAATAACATGTATCAGAAGAAATATAGAAAATATCTTGAAGGGTCATACGCAACATAAGGTTGTAAAGGTTTATTAAGTACATTAAAGGCGTGATATTTCAATTTAGATAATACTTTAGGATACATGACTTACAACCCACTTAGTCTCAAACATTGTTCAACAAATATTTTTTACTATTCAGGGGCTAAGAAATTGAGGAACCAATGACCCTCAAAAGGATGAGTACATGATGATGCCGGAGGCGTTTTTACACTTTTTTTATCTTCATTCTTATAGACTCTAGAGTATTCAATGGTCGTGGATGGGACTGGTGTTTTTGTCCTCCGAGAAGTCATTTTTGTACCTCCTGGAGTTAGAGTTATGTTACAAACTTTGATCATCAATATTTAGACCTTTGCTTCCACTCTTGTCAACTGTTTTTCTCTTTTAAGACACTCTTTTAGTTTGTGATTATCCCATAATCTTCACCTTTTGGAAACCTTTGAAGTAGTGGGATGAGATTGGGTTTGTTTCATAGATCTATGATTCTTTTGAAGCATATCTACAAATATGAAAATTAATGAGGCAAATGATGGTGAACAAAAGAAAGAAAATTATATTCCAGTCATGCATTGCCAAATAGTTTGGCAGATCTCTAGAGGGTTACATGATGCAAATTGTCTATCACTAATTAGAAAAGTAAGGAGTACAGGATTTTTTGAAAAAAAAATTAATTTACGATTCACTTGTATGTTCTGTAAAACTACCTAAGCATCACTGAACTAATAAGGCATCACTAAAAGGTCACCTTAATTATCCATATCCATTGTGACTTTCTACGATATGTGTAGTGCTTTGGTGATTTTCAGTGAAGTTTGGTGAAATGTTAAAGCTTTCAACTCATCACTGAAAGTCATTGTCCTAAAGATTTTAATGATTTTTTCAAGTTTTCTAGTTTCTCATGCCATTTGCATGGGAATTTAGTCAAAAATCAACCATAGGTACTCAGATTTCCCAAAGTTTCAATACCTCAACAACAATTTCAAAGATTTTTCCTTCAATTATGACGTCACCTAATCTATCCTCAGGAAAAATAATTTGATTCCAATGCAAATGTAACTCAAACAATATTTTTACCTAAAACACATTCAATTCACCTCAAATAGCACAGAAATGCAACTTTTAAAATATTGGTTCGTTAATTTCAATGGATTCAAACACCAATTCAACAAAACTTCGTATCTTAAGATGAGAATTATGTATGACCATCAATAAATTTCTAATAAGAGAACAAGTACATTTTATTATCAAAACATATTCCTAAATTCAAGAATCAAATTATTTATTTAAAGCAAGAAAAAAGATCTAACCTCAATTATAGAACTAAAATGAAATTAAAAAAGGAGAAATAGTAATAATGTACCACTTTGGCAAATGAACAACCATGATACTGGTGATGGTATACTTATGTTTTGTTGGTGATTGGAGAGAAGAAAATGAGCATGTGAGTATGTGCTTTTAAATTAGCCTGGTGATTAATGAGAGGGAAATAGGGAATGAGAAAAGATTTAATTAAAATAAAAAGACAAAAGGTTAAAAGTAAAAGGTCACTAAAAGTCAAACCATCACATTTTAGTACGCTATCTGTTTTGCTGATATGGGCATCCACTTCTAAAGTATTAAAAAATATGCCAAGTGTAGTATTAGTGCAAATATTCATTGTTTCCATCATTGGTACTTCATTTAGAAAATCAAATTTGTTGGTGGCTAGCTCCATAACAAAATTGTTTGTCAAAATGACAAATAGTAAAATGCATCACAAAATAGCACAGTTGAAAGTACATGGATGATTGATTTATGTTAAGTACTTCAACTATTTGTCAAAGCCTTATCCCTAGATCTTTGTGCACGATCTCTAAGTTTTATCTTCTTTAAATTGTTTTATGACATATTTTATATGTTTCAACCTCATCACACACCTAAAACTAGCAACAAACGTTGTTCTAATAAAAGAAAGTACAACCTAGGTTGCCACTTAAGAAAGGCCTTAGATATTGTCATGGTATGCCATTGTTCTTCATCATGCAACATCCTTCAAATATAGCACCTCCAATTTTGTTGCTCAAGGACCACCAGCTAAGAAGTGTTTCAACAGTTGAGCTTTAACCATGAACCTTCTCTTCTATTAGTTTTCCAATTCTATTACAGCGCTAGGGTATATATTTACCATCGTGAAAGTGCCCAACCACTTAGACATGAGTTTCCCCATGAAGAGTTTCAATTTTGAGTGGGAAAGTAACACCACATACTTCTCGGAAAGCTATTTCATAAAAATCTGTCCGTCATGCCAACATTTTATTCACTCTTTGTATATAATCCAGCTCTATTATGCCAAAAAATGAAATTCGTCCAACTCTTGTGTTTGGTCTAATCTACACTTCAAGACTTTGTCCTAATCCATATTATTCTTTTTGAAAGCTCAAATAGGTCGATGTTCTAACTCAACAAATGACACACCCGAAACTTTGGGCCATATCATATGGGCACCTCAAGTACACATATACCGGAGGTCACCTAGTAACCCAAACAAAAAACCTCTTCACATCATAGGAGTCGGAGGAACTCTAATTCACAAGTTAAGATCGCAGAATAATATCATAAGTTAACATTATTCTAATTATAATAAATACTCCTACCCAAGTTGACAATCATTCACAATACCTTTATTCAAAATCGAAGTCAACAAATGTATTTATTGGTATAAGCCCCCGACTATAGATAAGCCATGTCTTAAGAGACTAATCATAAAAAATAAGGAGTAAAAGATGAATGTCTTCCATATGTGAGGAAGCTCACCCCTTCAAGTCAATGTACGAACCTCTTAATCATCTAATCAATGTGAAATAAATGAAGAAAATGCTCTAGCGACTGCGTCACATAAGGTTATATCGTCAAAAAAAGGTTAGCGGTTGGAACGCTAGCATGTAACTTAAGAATATGTCATAAGATACATTATCAATCAACAACAATTAACTATACATAAATATCAAAGCCCAACACATTAATACATTTATCCATAAAATAATGATATAGACCATGCTAGTAAAGATATCAAGGTTCGTCACCATTCTAAAGTATTCATTCATTAAATGTAAACTGGAGGGATACCACCTTCCACCCTTATAGAATCATTATGCTAGACACACCAAGAACTTTAGCAACATTCTCATTATTATTAGATTGGGGAATTTACTCATGTGCACACAATTATTTTGCTAAGGGCTTTAACCAAACACACTATCATTCCAAAAGGGGACTTTAATCATACACATTCATCTAGGCAAGGGATTTCAACCTAATGTTATTTGTTGGACAAGAGACTCAAGCCACATGTCATATTTATACTTTAACACAACTCTTCAAAAGGTGAGGTATTTTGTGCTCAAGAGCTCTTCTTAAGCAACCGACTTTACCTTTCATTCACATTAGGCGAGGTAATTTAACTTCAAGCCATTTCATAGGGCAAGGGACTTTGACCTCAAGCAATCATGCAAGGCAAGGGAATATGACCAAAATAAATTATGATAATCATTAGTTGACATTTGGGACTTTACCTTCTTGTCTATGTATTATCAAACATTAAATACAATATTTAGGGACTTTAGAAATTTAGCCAATTCAACACTATAAAAGACCTCATGGAAATTATGGGAGACTTCATGGCTCCACAATATCAATAGGCCAATTATTTAACTCAATTCATCATACCTTTATTTTTACGGTCTTCAAGACCCTCACAAGACTTTCATATTTTAGTAGCATTCTCATACAATAGTTTAGTTTTAATACACTATTCAAGTTCATCTTCATATTAAGGGACTTCAACACCCTATTGGTCATTTAGCATAACAAGTTTATCATAACACCTTACATGAATCACCCTACTCTTATCATAACTTTTATCAAATATTTATACTCGTTGGACCATTGCCCTAGTTCAACACATCATCAATAATATACTAGACAATTTACTTAGACATTTTTACTAACACCTTTTATGAATACTTATAATAAGGTCATTTTCATGGTAGATATCATCATATTAGGGGTACTCAAGACACATGTTAGACGACATACAACAAGCATCAACATATGAAATCTACCATCAATAACATATGTCAACACAAGTATAATTATTAATCATCATTATTTTTTGTTAGGTAGTAAAACCCTTTTCATTTGATTCGAAACAACCATGTACACTTATGAATTCATGTTTGAAATACATGAGTTTAGAGTTATTTAAAGAGGGGAAGAGATACATGCTTTAAAAAATTTAAATGACCAACAAACTTGAATTATTCCTTTAACTAGATGAATACCTAGAAACCCTAGCCTCAAATCATGTTTTAAGAGCCTTTAGAGTTTTTAGGATGTTTCAGTCTTGTAAAATGAAGACTTAGCAGGATACAGTTTCTTATATAGTTAGAGGGTTCAGGGTTATAGTCGTGGGAAATAACCAAAAGGTCCTTGGTTAAAAGCTACAAGTCTAACGTGCAGGGGTATGACTCCTACTTACGGTATACATAACAATTGTGACCTATGGTACGAGTGGTACCCTAACTCATACCCTAGGTACATCCTAGGCCAACCACACTATTGTGGGTACAAAAGGGCGGCCTTGATTCATAAATAAGGGTATGAATCATGTCCCAATTGTGAGTTTGGTCCCTGACCAAAATAGTCCACTCGGGTTTTGAGGTTTCACTCCATATATTGGGTAGCATACGACTCAAATACATTAGTTACAACCAAGGGATGGCCTTTTCATAAATTAAAGAGTATGGTCTCATAAAATACTTCTTAAGGTACAAAGGAGTGGTCCAGGTGGGTAAGATTCATAGCCTAGGGTATGACTCAAGAACCCAACCGTAACAACTACAATGACACCAAAAGTTGTTGTCTTTCAAGGTTCAATTGTAGGTGCTTCATTCACCCCCCCCCCCTCCCCTGGGACCATACATCCTTGAATGGGGGGTAAGGCAAGCCAAAACACAATTTAACACACCAACATACATCAAGAAACCCTTACACAAGTTAGAAATAAGCACACCACAAGGACAAAACTTATATCATGATTGCCACCAATTACCCAAAACTTTTGCAAGGCCATATTCTTAGATTTTTCGCTCTCCCCCACTTCGGATCATTTATCTATGAATGATAGGTAAGACAAACTCATTCTTGAGTTAACATATTAGCAACAATAAAAAAAATCTCCACACAATTGAGGACATGACACAAAAAAATGGTACAATTCAACACATATCATAGTCATTACCTATCAAACATTTCATTTCATTGGTCTCACGTCTCCAACCCATCACTTATCAAACACTTACTCATTCACTACTTAGGGACTCCAACTCATAAACTCATCAAAGATATAGAGAAACTCAAAGCATTGGGGACTTTACCCCATCATCTGCCAATAACAAGAGTCAACTAAAGGTATTAGAGATTCAACCCCAATACAATAAGGGTACACATAATTTAGAAGCATTAGGGACTTGAACTACTTTTCTAACAAGACACAATTCAATTTACCTATTGGGAACTTTAATTTAATGTCTAAGAAAGATATAAATCAAAGTAAGTGGATTAACACATACCACAATCACAAACTTCTGGAATGGGAAATAAATATGGGTAGTTCGACTTCATTTACTCTTCCGCCTCGCAAGTAGCTTCCTCGGTCTTTTGGTTACCTCATAGAACCTTCACCGAAGCCAATTCTTTGGTTGACAAATGCCAAACTTTCTGATCTAATATCCTTACCAAGACCTCCTCAAAGGTCAAAGAGTCTGAGATACCAACATCTTTTGAGGGTACAACTAAGGAAGGATCACCTACACACTCCCTCAACATATAAACCTGGAAAACCAGGTGAATGGAGTCAATACTTGAAGGAAATTATAACTCATAGTAACATTGTGAACCCTCTTCACAATAACGCAGGGACTAACATATTGGTGACTTAGCTTCCCCTTTTTACCAAATCGTATCACTACTTTTATGTGAAATACTTTCAATAATACCCAATCGCCCAAACTACAATCTAAGTCCCTATGCCTGACATCTGCATAGGACGTTTGGATACTTTGAGTTATTTTCAACATATCACGAATCAACTTCACCTTCTATATGGCTTGGTGAACTAAATGAGTTCCAAGCAACTGACCCTCACAAAGTTTGTACAACCCAATAAGACATCATATCTCCTACCATACAATGCCTTAAAAGGTGCCATACTAATGGTAGAGTGGTAACTATAATTATAGGTTAGCTTAATTAAAAGAAAATGGCCATACTAATTACCAGTTTAGTCAATTATACAAGCCCGTAACATATCCTCCAAAGTTTGGATAGTTCTCTTGGGTTGACCTTCTATTTGCGAGTGGAAAATTGTACCAAGGCACACCTTAGTTCCCAAAACTTTTAGGAATAACTTTTAAAAGTGGGATGAAAATAGAGGATGATGATCCAAGATAATAGACACCAAAACACCATGCAACTTCGTGATCTCTTCAAGAAATAACTTATCATAGTCTTCCGTCGAGAAATTAGTTCTCACAGGCAAGAAATGAGAGGACTTGGTCATTATATCATCTATGACCCAAATAGATTCACACAGAATCCAAGACCTAGGAAAACCAGTAACAAAATCCATATTAACAGACTACCACTTCGACTCGGGTAATACAATCTCTTGGTACAAACCACCGGGCCTTAAGTGCTAAACTTTTACTTGTTGGTACACCATATACTTAAACATATAGCTAGAAAAATCACGATTCATATTATTCCACTAAAAGAACTCACTAAGGTCATGATAAATCTTGGTGGAACTGGGAGGAATAGCATAACAGGATCCATGAGCCTCGGCCATGACCCTTTCTCACAATCCACGGATATCGGGAACAGATAGCCTACCTTGGTACCTCAAGATACCATCGCCACCAATCATAGAGTATACGACTTTATTTTTACCGACATTACTCTTGACCTTCATCAAGACAGTGCTAAATACTTATTTTTCTTTTATCTCAACAACAAGAGACTATTTAGATACCAGATGCACAAATACACCACCATCCTCAGAGTCTGCTAGTCAAACTCTAAGATTCGTAAAACGTTGAATGTCCCATAACAATTCCCACTTATTCCTATCAACATGGTCCAAAATTCCTATACACAATCTACTAAGAGCGTCAGCTACTATATTTGCCTTACTGAGATGGTAATGAAGACTTATATCATAATCTTTCAATAGATGAAGTTGTCTTCTCCATTAGAGATTCAAATCCTTTTGAGTAAACACATATTGGAGGCTCTTATGATTGGAGAAAATATCTATATGAAGACGATAGAGATAATGCCCCCAAATTTTCAAATTAAACACCATGACTAACAATTCTAAGTCATGGGTGGGGTAATTCTTTTCATGAACTTTTGATTGCCAAGAAAAATAGGCTACCACCCTATAATATTGCATCAACACACAAAACAATAAATTATAAAATAATCACTACCCTCAGGCAAGGTTAAAACCAAAGACGAAGTTATTTATCTTTCAACTTCTCTAAACTATCCTCACAAGCATCGAACCACAAGAACTTGAAATATTTTTCGGTCCACTTGGTCAATGGGGAAACTATTGCTACAACTTGAATATAGGTCTAGACCATGATCCCTTTACTAGAGATCACATGACTAGGAAAAGCTATGACTTTCAATCCAAAATCGTATTTGGTAAAATTGGAAAACAAACGATGATCCTTTAAGGTTTGTTATACTGCACAGAGGTGATCTTCTTGATCCACCTCATTCTTAGAATACACGAATTTATCATCAATGAAGACGATATAAAACATTTCCAAGAAAATATGAAAGACCTTATTTGTCAAATCCATGAATTCCACTAGGGCATTGATCAACCCAAAGGACATGACAAGAAACTCACAGTTACCATATTGAGTTCTAAAGGAAGTCTTAGGGATATTTGCATCCCTAATTTTATGTTGATGATAACCCAATAAAAGTTTAATCTTAGAAAAACTCTTTGCACCCAAAAGTTGATCAAACAAATGATCGATTCTAGGAAGGCATAGTTGTTACTAATAGTTGTTTTGTTTAATTGGCGATAATCAATGCACATACAAAGGGAACCATCCTTCTTACGCACAAACAACACAAGAGAACACAAAGGAAACACACAAGGGCAGATCAAAACTTTACCTAAAAGATCTTTCAATTGTTCCTTAAGTTCTCTCAACTTTGCCGGAGCCTTCTATAAGGAGGGATAGAGATCAGATAGGTGTCAAGAATAAGATCAATCATAAAATCAATTTCCCCATTAGGAGAAAGACCGGTAAGATCGTTGAAAACACCTCGGAAAACTCATTTGACATGGGAATGAACTTTAGAGAAGGCTCTTTTGACTAAAAATCTTTAACTCGAACCAATTGATACAAACACCCCTTTGAAATCAACCTTCGGGCCTTGAGATAAGAAATGAAACTTTCTTTAGGAACTAAGGAACTACCTTTACATACAATGAATGGATCATTAGGGAATTGAACATAAGTCTAAAGGTCAGACAATCTAAGAAAGCATAATAAGAGTGCAGCTAATTAATCCCCAGAATATCATCAAAATCAACCATGTCTAACACTATTAAGCCAACAAGAGTATCTGTATCACCAATAGATATCACACTTCACATGTTGATCGTTCTAACAATCACAGGTTCTCTAACTTGGGTAGAAATAGAAAAAGGAACAAACAAACTGTCTGGACCACAATTAAGATGCATAACCACATACAGGGTCATATAAGAAAGATAAGACCCATGATAAAGAAAATAATACACATCATGAGGGCAAATCCTCAACATATACCTGAAAATATCGGGAGACTCCTCAGAATATTTGAGAGTAGAAAGTGCATACAAATGATTCCTACAAGTGTTGATGCCAAAACAGAAGCAACAGTAGACATAACACCTTTTGGTGCGATAATGGTAGTAAAAACTGAGAGCCTATTGGCCCAAGAGGCTACTAGAATGGGGCACTCATGCTATATGTTCCAAAAAGAACCACATTGGATACATCTGCCTCTCCCTTTCACACATGAACCACGATGACTCTTGCCATAGAATCTGCAAGAAGGTAAGTGTGGAGACAATTGAGCACCACTAGCTAGAAATTGGGCACCTTGTGCTCGAAACCTGCCACTAAACTGAGATTGGTAACCGCCCAATAACTTTTGGTAAGGACAACGAACACTAAACCAGTAGAATAAACCCAAACTCTACCACTTTTTTTCTTTCCACTTGCCCTTATTTCCTCTATTTCCCTTAGAAGGCCTAAACTCTCTTCTTTTCTTCTTACTAAGCTCAAATTGCTTCTTTTTCTCATCTTCGACTTGTTGAATATAGACAACCAATCTAGAAATATCCATGTTCTCAATCAACAAGGCTACCTTGCTATTGATAACTTATATATAGGATAATCCTGAGACAAAATTACGTATTCTATCCCTCATGCTAGAAACCTTTACGGGAGTATACTGTGACAAATGGAGGAATTTCAAGGAATGCACTTGAATGGACATCCTCTCTTGTTTCAAGTTCACTAACTCTTCCACCTTGGCTTCCCTCAACTCTCGAAAAAAGATGCGACCAAGCAAGCCACAGAGAAATCCACCCAAGAAGATGGACTAGCATCAATATTGCTAGACAACTCCCGCCCTCCGATCTAGTGATATATTACATCTTTCAATTGGTAGAAAGAAATCTCAACTCTATCAATTTTCAAAGCATGAATGATTTGGAAGATCTTCTCCATTTCATCATTTAATCCTTATGTATCTTTCTTAAATTTTGTATAGAGAACATAGGATGGCTCAACCTCATTAATTGGCCAATTCTCGTGTCCTCAAAAAAAATAGTAGCCCAAGATCTACTTTAGATGCTACCAATTGAGTCAAGAGGTTCATGGGGAAACAAAATTCTACATTAGTAGCATTCTTTGAGGGGATGAGTCAGTGTTCATGGGTGGAACCCCACAAGGATGGCCAGATGCTGCATCCCTAGCCTAGCTCTAAACTCTAGAAGTTTGACGAGCTTCATCCATAGTACCCTCAGTAGTGTTTGCCTAAGTGTCATTCTTCTTTGAGGCATGATCTGAAAAAATATCAAATGAAATTAGAGGAATTAAAGACCATAGACTTTATATCTTGAGATTGAAAAAAAGAAAGAGAAACATTTCCTAAAATGTCTCATAGCTTTTCTTTTCTAAGTGTTGCATGCTTCACACCCATAAAAGAGACTCCAGTTGACACGATATTGTGAACACCCAACTGACAATGAACGTACATTTTGATACCAACTTGAAATGCCCTAAACTTTAGGCCATGTCATTTAGTCACATCAAGAACACATGTATCAAAGGTCGCCCTGTAACCCAACCAAAACACCTTTTCACATCATAGGAGTCGGAGGAACTCCAATTCAAAATTTAACAGCTCAGAATAATATCATAAGTCATTATTATATTAATGGTAATAACTTCTCCTATATAAGTTTATAGTTGTTCACAATACATCTACACAAAGTTGAACTCAATAAATATATATGTCAGGACATGCCTCTGACTATAGCCAAACAAAATCTAAAGAGACTAATCCTAAATATAAGGACTAATAGATGAATGTCTCATATATGTAAGGAAGGTTACCTATTATAGTCAATGCAAGAACCTGTTGATCCTCTAGTTTCTTCGCACAAAAAGAAGAAGATGCTCCGGCGCCTCTGTTGAATGGGTCCATAACGTTCAGAGTCCAGTTAGCGGTAGGAACGATAGCATATAACTCAAGGATAAGTGATAAGATACATCATCAATCAAAAACAATTAAATATTCATATATATCATAGTAGAACAAATTCATACATTTATCCATACATAAAGATATACTCTATGCTAGTCAAGATATCATGGTTCATCACCATTCTGAAGGATTTATTCTTTAGATGTAAAGTGGTGGGCTAACAACTTCCATGCTTATAGATTCATCATGCTTGATACACTAAGGAATTTGGCCACATTAGACCATGGACTTTACCCATGTACACACATTCATTATGCTAAGGTCTTTAACCTAACACTCTGATAGAAGAATGACCTAAAGAGAAGAAGACTAAGAGAACAAGATAACAAATAAATACAATAAAGTAATAAAGATAGATTGATATATGAGATTACAAGAAATAGGAACCAAACTGTGTATCAAACTACAAGACCCCTAAGACCCGCAATAATGACACCAAACACTTACGGTGATGCCTTAAGGAATTAACTCTACCTTACAATCACTATTTCTAAGGAAAGATCAATAATGGCTTTTCTAAGCCCTAGAATGCATGGGTTTTCCAAGCCCTATACTACACTTTCAAAGAGAGGACAAAAAGTCTTTCAATAACCAAAAAATATCCATAATCAACTAAAGAAAAAATAACCTAAGAGAAGACTATTTATTGGCTAGCTTTTTACATAGAAATATAGCAAAAATACCCGTAATGAAAGGTGTGGTCATGGAGTATCATTTAAATTAGTGTAATTCCAAAAATACCCTTAATGAAGGGTGCTTCTTCAATGCTCCAAAACAAAGGGGTCATGTATCAACACTTGTGGAATCGGGTTGGCATCAAAGGTAAGCCCCCACAAAATCTTCCACACACGGGATTGCTTTATGTCATGCTCAAAATTGGTCCACCATGCATGTTCTTGCATCCTCGAGGTGAACAAGTCTTGAGTCTTTATGTATTGGCCTCCAATAATGTCTTCAAAAGCATAGACGGCCATTTGGCTCGTATCATCCTCCCATTCTTAAAAAGGATTAGACCTCGAATCATACCTTTGAAAATTAAAGAAATGACCAACAAGAACCACTTACTCATGGTATTAGTGTTAGGGTTAGTACAACAAATAATATTATCATGCCAAGGTGGTATATATGTGAGATATAACCACTAACCATTTGTCTTAGTCATAAAAAGCTTAGTAAGAATGTTACAAAGAAAATATCTATGAAAATTATCATTATATAAAGAAACTTCAAAGGTCGTAATGGTATCAATAAGTTCAAAAGGTAAGGCTACCCTTCTCTTAGGAACCAAAAAGCATAATTGCTTCATTACCTCTTCAAGTGGCCTCATCAAACGTGGTGCAACTATTGGTCTCAAAGACCAGGCATCCCACATGGCCTTATCAATCAAACAAGTGGATCAACCAATAAGACCCCTACCTTTACTTAATGTGAACTCAAAACTTACTTGGATGTCATCATACGGAAAGAACTAGTGTATGAAATAATTGACTATAAAGTCGTGCATGGGTGAAAACAAAACATTTAAGCATATACACGCTATTTCCTTCAAACAAATAGACAACTTGGCATCCACAAGTTAAGATTCATGCAACTTAAAAACAAGTGTGTCAAGCAAGGATACACATTTAGAAGCACTACCCCGAGGAGACAATGACACTTTTGCTTCTGAGTTTTCAAGAATGACAATTTTCTTGTCATGTCAAGAAACAAGTTGAGTGCACCAACATCACCATTTCCATATTTGGCACTGGGGTCAACGAAAAGTGTAGCTATAGAGACAGGTCTAGAAAACACTCTCTTTCCCTATAGGCTTTACCCAAACTACAAGATATACTCTTTATAATAGCATATATATTATTAAAAGAATATAGAGAGTGGTGAAAGGTTTCACTCAAGATAACTTCAACAAAGGTATCCTCATAGATGTACTCACTACTAGTTTCAATATCATCACCATGAGTACTCTCAACAATAAGGTCACACATAGTAGAAGAAGTAATTTCCAAACAATGAACACCTTCCCTTTCTATGGAAGTACCCTTAAGTAGACACATACCTCCACCAAAGTCCAAGGAATTATTACTTAAGTCTTCATAAAAAGAAAAAAATTCATCCTCGTAGTCATCAAACATAGGTGGAGTATCATATAAAGGATCACAACCACAACCAATTTTAAAGGAACAATCACTTATTGGTTTTCTTAAGAATTCAAGAAAATCAAATTTTTCATCACCCAATTATTCATTCCTTTCTAAGACGCCACATTTCCTTCACTTCAGAGTACTCTAATTTTTTTTAAAGAAGAGATTTCCATCTTTAGCAGGAATGTTGTCACACCATAGTGGGATGGCATATACACTATAGCTTTCAAGAAAAGTTATTCCTTTAACTTCATTCTCACACTGGGTTCATTAGAAGTGAATGCATCATCTGCAAATAAGATATTGTCCTTAGAAAGAGAAGGATCAATCCATGAAGAGGATATAGAACATGCAAATCCATTCTCCAAGAGAACATTATCAAATATCAAAGATGTTTCAAGCACATGATTATCCCTATGAGCAAAATCGAGAGTAGATCATTCACTAGAGGTCATGCTAAAGGGGTCACTCCTAATTATTTGATCAGCATTTCCAATATCATCACTCACTTGAGATCTATTAAACACATCACACACATCCTCAAGTTGTGGAGAAATTTCGCACATAAGTTGATCAACACAATTCCCACAAAATGATGTACTATCATTCAACATATTATCTTCAACACTAAGTGGACATAAATTGATCTTACCAAAAAACTAGATTCAATCATCAATAGGATCAACTAGTGTATACACATTTAAAACATCTACATCATCATCAAGGGGCAAAGAATTAATAGATGATATATTATTATTCAACATAATGGCCTTAACACTAGGTGGACTTAAATTTGTCTTACAAGAAGAGTCAATTCAGTCATCAATAGGATTAACTAGTGTATGCAAACTCATAACAAGTACATCATCAACAAGAGGCAAAAACTTAATAGACACACAAATAGGTAATCCACTACTTACACTTAATGGGCTACTAGTCACACAATTATCATTCACATGCACAAAAGTGTAAAAGTTAACTATTTTACCTTGAAGTTCTTGAGTATATTCTTCTTTGCCATGGTGTGAAGGTTTCCCACATGCTTCAATAGGAACTTCTCCTTGTCCTTGTGCTCCTCCACTTTCCATGTTAGTACCTATAAAAATGTCTTTAGAAATATAATGACAAACATAATTAGCACGATTTTGTGGCAACCCACTTACTTTACTCCACACAACCTCTCCTTTTTCTACTCTTCGATTACTACCTTGGACGTCCTTACTTCTGTCAATTTTTTTTCTGTCGTAATCATTTGTCTTGGGATAAGTGATAACATCTCCTTATTAATTAGGAAGAATTGAGGTAAAGAGATAATTTCCCAAATGGTCCTTTACGACCTTAGGTAAATTTAGCATATTTGGAACTCCATGTTCTACAAAACCAATCGGCACCCAAGCATAGATAACTTGGTGTTGAGGGGAAGATAACGCACCATACCTCCTCACAGTATATAAATTGGGTGAAGACAATCCTTACTCTCTTGGTAATCTTATACCTATCCAAGGAATATGGAACAAGTAAATGTTCTCAAAATAACCCCAAATAGTTAACCATGGGTGGCATGATGTAGTTCTTATGGCGCCAATCATCTATCACAAGGAGGCACCCTGGTACACCATAAATGTTTACCTCTCTGCAGTGAACACTTCTACTAGGATTAATATTATAGAGTTTAGGACAACCCATGGGAACATGAGCACCCCTCAATCTTGGAGATGTATTCTGTCTTCCTCTAATGGGACAACCTACACTATAGCTAGTATACTTATTCACACCACTTCGAGCATGATAAGATGTACTACAAGGTGAAGAATATGAATCTTTATGCTCCATACGTGAACTCTCGCCATAGATCTCATAAGCTTTGTAAAGAAAGATATTATACGTTACAGTAATTCTTGGTTTGTAGTGGGAAGTGTAAGACTCCTCACTTGCACCAACTTCATCATAAGAACCATCACAAGGCCCTACATTATCTCCATATTCACCATAAGCACTAGGAGCTTCATTCACCTTATTTTCTTCATCAAAACCATAGCTCTCAATTCTGCCAATGTCTTGATTATGACTATATTCATAGCCCCAATAATCTCAAACATCATCAGAGCCATAAAATCCCTCACTACAATCATAATCTCCCTTGTTGTAGTCATAATGGTCTGAGGCTATGGAGATATGTTTCCCTTATATCACCTTCTATCTAAAATAATGAACAAACATGATTAGTAGTAAAAGCACCTCACCAAGAATCGTATACACTCACCTTAGTGATCCTCACAATTGGAGCGGTAAATATTGAAAGTTTCTTATACTCCGGTATTCAATAAAGTGTCAATCACTATTTAACGACCGAAATAGATTCTTGTTTGATCAACTCAAGACACAAAATAAAATCTACTTATGAACTTGGAACAAAGAAACTCAATGAATCAAAATGAGAAAAGCACCCAATGAACGAAAACACGAAGAAACGAACTCAAACGACTAATTCACAACAAAGTACGTGATCACTAATTGTTAATTAGTTCTAGAATAAAGAAATGAAATTAAAGAAACAAAGAAAAGAAACTTAGAACCTAAATTTGAGCGTCAAGGAATTTTGAAAGTTGATGATGTGGCACTCTTAAGATGTGGCAGCCTTGGTAAAAATTGGTCAACGATTTGGAGTTGGCTTGTTTTCAATTTAAACTTCATAAATCTTCTTCTTAATAGTGTGATAATAGGTTTTGATGAAGAAAACACAAAGAATGAACCCTTTTTCAAACTCAAAAGAGTTTGAATTTATTGTGGTCCCCCCTTGTACTTTCCCTTGTCCTCTTCGTTGAGAATATTCCTTTTTTGATGCTTTTGGACTCTTTCTTCCGATGGAAGACTTGGAATATGCTTGAAATATTTTTTGTACAAACAAGGACCATACTTTCTTTTTTCTTCTTTTGGGATCAACCCACCAATTTTTTAAATTTTTTTTCAATAACATATGAAGATCATTAAGAACACCAAGAACATTCAAAAATGGAACCTAACCCAAATAAACTCCAAATTGAACGAATTTTGAATATTAATGTACACTTTGAATTGCCAAACACCAATATCACATTTTCAAGAGACAAATCTCACAAAAACCCTTCCAATTTCGAGATCCACCTTTCAAGTTTCTTCAACTTCAAGTTCAACAATAGTGGATGGCTCAAAACAACCCAAAAATAGCTCAATTCAATATCTAGGCTACTATAGTGTTAGAGAACACAAATCTAACACTGAAAATGCAAAATCAACAACTCAAATTTTGACCTAGGGTTAAAATTGGGAATAGTAATTTTTGTGGATTTTTGCCTTTTTATACTTTTTTTTGGTGATTTTTAATTTCAAGACCCTAATAGTGTTAGGGAAAAAGAATTTAACACTAGAAACACCAAAATACACAAAAATCTATGACCAAAAATTTGGGCGTAGGGATAAAAATGGGATAATAACTTTTTTGGTAATTTTTAGATTTGACAATTTTGTTTTGTTGATTTTTTAGATAAAAATCCCAAGATTGATTTTATTAGAATAAAATCAAACGTTGATCTTGATACCAAATGATAGTAGAATGAACTAAAGAGATAAAGACTAAGAGAAACAACATAACAAACAAATGCAATAAAGTAAGATAGATTGCTTGACATACGAGATTACAAGAAATAGGAACCAAACCATGTATCAAATGATAAGACCCCTACGACCTACAATAACAACACCAAACTCTTATGATGACCTCTAAGGGAACCAACTCCGCCTTACAACCAACATTTCTAAGCAAAGATCAATAATGGATTTTCCAAGCTCTATATTACTTGGCTTTTCCCATCCCAATACTACACTCTCAAAGAGAGAAGAAAAAGTCTTTCTATGACTCTCAAATATCCATAATAAACTAAAGAGAAAATGACCTAATAGAAGACTATTTATAGGCTAGCTTATTAAATAGGAAAATGGAGAAAATACCCTTAGTAAAAGGGGTGGTCATGGAGTGTTTTTTCAACTAGTGTAATCCACAAAATACCCTTAATGAAGGGTGCTTCTTCAATGCTCCATAACCAAGGGGTCATGCTTCAACACTTGTGGACTCGGATCGGCATCAAAGTTAAGACCCCACACAATCTTCCACACATGGGATTTCTTTATGTCATGCTCAAAATGGGTCTTCCATGTATGTTCTTGTGTCCTCGAGGTGACTAAGTCTTCAGTATTTGTGCATTAGCCTCCAATCATGTCTTCAAAAGCGTATATGGCCATTTGGCATGTATCACACTCCATTATTAAAATAAGGAATTTTAATCATAAACATTCATCTAGGTAAGGAACCTAAACCTCATGCCCGTTTGTTAGACAAAGGACTTTATCCACATACCATATTTGGATTTTACCATAAACTTTTTCATGAGGTGAGGTACTTTGACCTCAAGAGCTCTTCTTAAACAACTGAGTTTACCTTGCATTCACATTGGTTGAAGGACATTAACTTCAAGCCATATCATGAGGCAAGGAACTTTGACATAAAGCCATCATGTAAGACATGGGACTTCGACCTCAAGCCATCAAAATTATCATTTGTTGACATTTAGGACAATACCATCCTATATATGCATCAATACACATTTAATACAACATTTAGGGACTTTGGCCATTTAGCCAATTCAACACTATACAAGACCTGACGGCCATTATGGGAGCCTTTATTGCTCAATCATCTCAATTCACCAATTCCTTCACTTAATTCATCACACCATTATTTTTATGTTCCTTAATACCCTCATAATACATTCACATTTTAGTAGCACTCTCATACCACACTTTAGTTCAATACACTATTCAAGTTCATTTTCATATTTTAAGACTTTAACTCCCTGTTTGTCATTTAGCACAAAAAGGTTATCATCACGCCTTACATAACTCACCATACTCTTATCATAATACACATTGGGCCATTTCCCTGGTTCAATACATAATCAATAATTGACTAGACAATTCACTTAGATATTTTCACAAACACCTTTTGTGCATACTTATAACATGGTCATTTTCATGGTGGACATCATCAAGAATAGGGTTACTCAAGACGATCATGATAGATTAGATACATAAATAATACACATATGCAATCTACCATCAGTTACATGTATCAACACAAGTAAAAATAAGAATCATCAGCATTTATTGTTAGGTGGTAAAACCCTTTTCAGTTGATTCAAAAACACCATGTACACTTTCTAATTAACGTTTGAAATACTTAGGTTTAGAGTTATTTGAAGGGTGGAAGAGATACATTCTTTAAACAATTTTAATAACCAACAAACTTAACCTCTTCCAGGACACTAAATGAACATCTCTAAATCCTAGCATCAAAGCTTTCTTCAAGATCCTTTAGAGTGTTTAGGATGTTTGAGTCTTTTAAAATGAATAATTATACCTTGTAAAGTGAGAGGGTTTAGGTTCTTAGCCATGGTAAATTATCAAAAGTTTCTTGGTTAAAAGTAGGAAAGTCTAAATGTGTAAGGGTATGACTCCCCCTTATGGTTCACATAACAATCATAACCTAAGGTACGAGTGGTACCTTAACCCATCCCCTAAGCTCCTTCTATGAAAACCATACTATTTTTGGTATAAAATGGAACTCTTGAGTCGTAACCAATGGTATGACGTATGTACTAATCGTGATCTTTATCCGTGACCAAAATAGTCCGCTCGGTTTTTGAGGTTTCACTCCATACGGTTGGGTAACCTAAGACTCGTATAGATTTGTTATGAAAAGGGGATAGCCTTGTGGTATAGAAGACAATATTCCACCATAAGATAGTGCTCAAGGTAAAATGGGAGTTGTCAAGGTGGGTGTGTACGATTCATGACCTATGGTACAACTCAAGCACCCAATCGTAACCACTCTAGTGACACAAAAAGTTGTTTTAAAAAGGTTAAAGTCTAGGTGTTTCAATTCTCCCCTCCCTCATAGACCATGCAGCCTCGAATGAGAGGATATTAAAGCATAAAAAAATGTTAACACAACAACATACATCAACAAAACCTTACGCAAGTTAGAAAAAAGCACACCACAAGGACACAACACAACATATATCATTATTATCACAAATAATCCAATGTTTTGGCAAGTCCACATTCTTGGGTGTTTCAACCAACATGTGACAAACATTCCTAAATTCAATTTGATAAAGAGACATACCAATAGGCCTTTTGAAAGTTGTTCGATAAGCCTAAAGAGTATTCTCCAATCATCTAGCCCAATTAGTATGTCTCAAATTCAAAGTTTTATCCAAGATTACATTTATTTATCAATATAAAACAACCACTTTGTCACTTGAGTGTAGATAGTATGGGTTATCCACTTTATACTTCACCCCTTATTGGTGGAGTAAAGCACCAAACACTCGAGCATAAAAGTGAGAGCCTTCATTATGGAGAATTGCTCTAGGAGTCCAAAACCCTGTAAGTATGGGTTTCTTCTAGAAGAACATGAATCTGTTTCTCTTATTAATTTGAAAACAAATTTATTCCACCTATTTAAACATATAATCCTCGACCACCAGTATGTACTTGTTACAAAAATAACTCACAAAGTTTTCTTTCGAATCAATACCCAACACATCCAATAACTCCACCTCAATTAGTCTTCAAGGTCATCTTATTCCTTTTTGAAATAGATTCTTGAATTTGGCATTGAGTGCATATTCTAAACAAGTAATAAGCATCTCCATGGTGTGCATGCCAACGAAATCAAATTTGAATAACCATTAAAGTCATTATCACACTTATATTGGTATGCACACCATAGATATGTTTTGAACTCCCAAACAACAATATCATATTTTCAAGCCACAATTCTCATAAAAACCCTTCGAATTTTGATATCAATCATTCAAGTTTCTTCAACTTCAACTTCAATTCAAGATCTAGACTCCTATAGTGTTAGATAACACAAATCTAAAAGTAAAACCACAACCGAACACAAAATCAAAAACTCGAATTTTGACCTAGGGTCAAAAACGAGAATAGTACTCTTTTGGGATTTTTGATTTTTGACACTTTTTTTTTTGGTGATTTTCGATTTCCAGACTCTAATAGTGTTTGGGAACAAGAATCTAACACTAGAAACACAAAAAGACACAAAAATCTAGGACCTTAAATTTGGCATTGGTATAAAAATGGTATAACAACTTTTTTTTTGCAATATTTAGATTTGACACTTCTGTTTTTGTTAATTTTTTTGATAGCAATCCCAAGATTGATTTTATTAGAATAAAATAAAACCTTCTCTTTATACCAAATGATAGTAAAATGAGCTAAAGAGATGAATACTAACAGAAACAACATAACAAAAAATTTAATAAAGTAAGATAGATAGCTTGACATACGAGATTACAAGAAATAGGAACCAAATCGTGTATCAAATAACAAGACACCTAAGACCCGAAATAACAAAACCAAACTCTTATGGTGAACGCTAAGGGAACTAACTCCGCCATCCAACCAATGTTTCTAAGAAAGGATCAATAATGGCTTTTCCAGGCCCTACATTACTTGGCTTTTCCAAGCCCTATACTACACTATCAAAGAGAGAAGAAAAAGTCTTTCTATGGCTCTCAAATATCCATAATTAATTAATGAGCAAATTACCATTTAAAAGAATATTTATAGGATATCTTATTAAATAGCAAAATGGCCAAATACCCTTAATGAAAGGGGTGGTCATGGAGTGACTTTCCACTATGTGAAATCCCTAAAAAGCCCTTAACGAAGGGTGCTTCTTTATTTCTCCAAAACCAAGGGGTCATGCTTCAACACTTGTGGACTCGGGTTGGCATCAAAGGTAAGCCCCCAGACAATCTTCCACACATGGGTTTTCTTTATGCCATGCTCAAAATGGGTCTTCCATGCTTGTTCTTGTGTCCTCGAGGTGACCAAGTCTTGAGTCTTTATTAATTGCCATCCTATGATTTCTTCAAAATCATAGATGGCCATTTGGAAAGTATCACACTCTATTAAAATAAGGAACTTTAACCATACAAATTCATCTAGGGAAGGGACCCAAACCTCCTGCTCGTTTGTTAGACAAGTGACTCTATTTATATATCATATTTGGATTTTACCATAAGACTCTTCATGAGGTGATGTACTTTGACCTCAAGTTCTATTCTTAAGGAACTGACTTTACCTTGCATTCAAATTAGGTGAGGGATATTAACTTCAAGCCATATCAAGTGGCAAGGAACATTGGCATGAAGCCATCTTATAAGACATGGGACTTTGACCTCAACACATAGAAATAATCATTTTTTGACATTTGTGACTTTATCATCTAGTATATGCATCAATAAACATTTAATACAACAATTAAGGACTTTACCCATTAAGCCAATTCAACACTATACAAGACCTAAAAGTTATTATGGGAACCTTTATTGCTCAACCATCTCAATTGGACAATTCCTTCACTAAATTCATCACACCAATCTTTTTATGGTCCTCAAGACCCTCATAAGACATTCACATTTTAGTATAATTCTTATAACACACTTTAGTTTAATACACTATTTAAGTTCATCTTTATATTGTGGGACTTCAACTCCTTATTGGTCATTTAGCACAAAAAGGTTATCATCTTACCTTACATGACTCACCATACTCTTATCATAACATTTATCAAAAATTCATACTCATTGGGCCATTTCCCTGGTTCAACACATAATCAATAATTGACTAGACAATTCACTTAGAA
>JAPEIP010000114.1:50773-108359 GCA_026120095.1 Capsicum chinense | reverse complement strand
CAACCATCTCAATTGGACAATTCCTTCACTAAATTCATCACACCAATCTTTTTATGGTCCTCAAGACCCTCATAAGACATTCACATTTTAGTATAATTCTTATAACACACTTTAGTTTAATACACTATTTAAGTTCATCTTTATATTGTGGGACTTCAACTCCTTATTGGTCATTTAGCACAAAAAGGTTATCATCTTACCTTACATGACTCACCATACTCTTATCATAACATTTATCAAAAATTCATACTCATTGGGCCATTTCCCTGGTTCAACACATAATCAATAATTGACTAGACAATTCACTTAGAAATTTTCACAAAGAAATTTTGTGAATACTTATTACAAGGTCATTTTCATGGTAGATATCATCAAGACTAGTGTTACTGAAGACCATAAAGATAGATTACATATATCAAGCATCCGCATATGTAATCTACCATCAATAACTTATATCAACACAAGTATAAACAAGAATCATTATCATTCATTGTTAGGTCATAAAACCTTTTTTCAGTTGATTCTAAAATTAGTTTGAAATACATGGGTTTAGAGTTATTTTAAGAGTTGAAGATATACATTCCTTAAACAATTTGAATAACCAAAAAACTTGATCTCTTCCATGACACTAGATGAACATCTCCAAACCCTAGCCTCAAATCTTTCTTCAAGAGCCTTTAGAGTATATAAAATGTTTAATTTTTGTAAAATGAAGACTTAGAAGGTTACAATGCCTTATAGAGTGAGGTGTTTAGGTTGTTAGTCATGGTAAATAATCAGAAGGACTTTGGTTAAAATTAGGAAAACTTAAAGTTGTAGGGGTATGACTCCCCAATATAATTCACATAGCAATCATGACCTATAATACGAGTGGTACCTTAACCCATACCCTAGGCTCCTCCCAGCAAAACTACATTATTATTGGTATGAAATTGAACTCTTTAGTGGTAACCAATGGTATGACTCTTGTCCTAATCACGATATTAATCCATTGCCAAAATAGACTACTCGATTTTGGAGGTTACACTCCATATGGTTGGCTAGCATACGACTCGTATGCATTGGTTATGAAAAAGAGATAGAAGACAATATTCCACCATAATATATTGCTCAAGGTAAAAGGAAAGTTCTTAGGGTAGTTAGGTATGAGTCATTACCAAGGGTACGAACAAGCACCCAACCGTAACCACTCTAGTGACACCAAAAGTTATTGTCTTTAAAGGGTTAAAGTCTAGGTTCTTCAATTCTCCCCTCCTTCATAGACCATGCATCCTTTAATCAGAGGATATTAAAGCATAAAAACATGTTAACAAACCAACATACATCAATAGACCCTTAGACTAGTTAGAAACAAGCACTCCACAAGGACACAACACAACATATATCATTATTATCACCAACAATCCAAAATTTTTGAAAGCCTACATTCTTGGGTGTTTCAAGGAACATGTGATAAACTTTCCAAAAAACAATTTTATAGACATACATACCAATAGGACTTTTAAAAGTTTTTTAATTAGCCTAAAAAGTATTTTTCAATTATCTAGCCCAATTAGTGTGTCCTAAATTCATAGTTTTATCATAGATTACATTAATTTATTGATTTAAAAAGTCTAGTTGGCCACTTGATTGGGGATGGTATGGGGTATCGACCGTATGATTCATCCCTTATTTATAAACTAAAGCACCAAACACTAATTACAAAAGTGAGAGCCTGGATTATTGAGAATTACTCTGTTATTCAAAAACCATGTAAATATGGGTTTCTTCTAGAAGAACATGCATCTCTCTCTCTTATTTATTTTAAAACCAATTTCTTCTACCAATTTAAACACATAATCCTCAACCACCCATATGTACTTGTTACAAAATAACTCCCAAAGTTTTCTTTGAAGTTAATACCCAACATATCCAATAACTCCACCTCAATTAGTCTTCAAGGTGATCTCATTCTTTTTTTAAATAGATTCTTGAATTTGGCATTGAGTGCATGTTCTAAACAAGTAATACGAATCTCAATGGTTTGGTGCCAATAAAATAAACTTTGAACAACATCTCCAAGGTTCATACCCATTTCTCCTTATGCTTTAAGATTGTGATATTTCTACATGAATTTTGTCTTATTAAGCTTAACATTTTATATTTTCCTATGTTTTTGTCCATCAAAGTGATCTTAAGCATTTATTTTATATTTTGACATAATTTTTCAATGAAATATAACCAATTATAAGGTTGAGAATTATGTCTCCTATTTACAACAAGGCCAAGCTTAATAGCTTAAGTTACAAAGTATTCCAACTTGACTTATAGATTTAGTATCTCATCATATTATGTGTTTCTTTTAGTATCTCATAGATTCAAAAGTTATTAAATAATGTTTGTTCTGTTGATATGATTTATATATTTGAATTTAGTATAGTTTTCTTTTATTATCCTTATATATTTTGCTTATATTTATGGGATTTGTATGTTGACCAAATATCATGGCTTATCTTTAGGCTGCTCATAGTCCTAAGCACTTTGTGATGTCCAAAAGTTATTTTCAAGGTATTACAATCTTTGAATTAGAGCCTAAGGTTTTAAAGAGTCATAGAGAGTCTGACAAGCTACATTATGTATGGTCTTGATCATAGGTGTAGTGCACCATACTTATAGGAAAAAGGCTATTGGAAATATTAGAAACCATCCCTTCTTTCATGATCTCTATCATTCTTTGAATATATCTCTATTTCTTTTTTTTCTTGTATGTGGTAAAGAATGCCCCCTCTAAGAGCTTACCTATAAGGAAATAGGGAACATTTATCACCACCTCCACCTGTAGACCCTCTAAATGAACATATCTATTATGTTAAGTTTTGGGATCCTTTAAAAGTGTTAGGTAAAGATATGAATGAAAATTCTCTAGGCAATCAGCCAGTAGTAGTCCCACTTTAGTAGAATGGTAACTTCGCTGCATCAAGACTTCAGGATTTCATTAGAATAAATCCACTTGAGTTCTTTAAGTTCAAGGTGAATGAAAATTTTTAGTTTTTCATTAATGTGGTGAAGAATATTACCCATATTATGCATGGTACTACATAAGAAAATGTTGAATTGGCTTCTTCTCAATTGCAAGATGTTGCTTATAACTGGATTACTATATGGTTGGAAGGTAAAGAGTAAAAATAAACTTGTATTAGTTGGTATGTGTTTCAGGCGGCTTTTCTACATAAAGTATTTTCTATGGAGATGAGAGAGTCCAAGATGGAGGATTTTTTGAACCTGATGCAAGGCTCTATGTTAGTATAGGAGCATTGCCTAAAGTTTACTTAGCTAGCTACGTTTGCACTGGAGTTTTTTCTAGATTCTAGAGATCGTATGAGCTAGTTTTTCACTGGTGTCTGACTAGGCAATCAAGGTGTATAGGACTACCATGTTGATTAGGTATATGTGTATTGCTTATTTTATCACTCATGCTCAGTAGATTAGGTAAGAAAATTAAAGGAAAGAGATAGAGATCAAAGAAGTAGGATAGAATTGGAAAGTTTGAGTACAGTTACTAGAGATATAGAGGGGCAAAGTCATTTAAAAATTTTAGGGCCACTCATCTACTCCTGGACCATCTTTAGTTAGTGCTCTGGCACCTATAACTAAGAAAGATTATTGGGGTAGAGCATCAGCTACGAGATGACATGGTAGCATTTTGGGGGAAAGACTAATACAATGTGCACAGTGTTTTGTAAGAACCATTCAAGCAAGTTTTTGATGGATAGAGATAATTGTTTTGGTTGAAGTAAGATGAGCCACAGGATCAA
Organism: Capsicum chinense; assembly: GCA_026120095.1. Taxonomy (NCBI): domain Eukaryota; kingdom Viridiplantae; phylum Streptophyta; class Magnoliopsida; order Solanales; family Solanaceae; genus Capsicum; species Capsicum chinense. Next base: position 104,565 of record JAPEIP010000114.1, on the reverse strand, counting down.
GGAATTCCATTTTATAAGAAAAAAGGTAGAGACAATCATCCTTTGACTCTGTCAAAAAATTTTATGGCTCAATCAAGCCACCCATCTCCACAACAAGGTGCATCATCTTGTATCAATTTTTGTATCACTTGTATGATGTATGTATATCACCTTGATTCTTATGTGTTATTAGATCAGGGGTAAACCTCTATTTTGTGACCCCACTATTGTTGTGTGTTTTGAAATATGTTCCAAGAGTCTATGAACCTTTTTTCTTTATATTCTACTGGGTGGGTTAGTTGAATATACAAAAAAGGCCTTATTACATTCCTCCTATCATGACCCTATTTATGAGTCATGAAAGAACCTACTAATTCTCGCAAGTAAGTAAGCAAAAACCATAACCTGGAGCTAACATAATGGTTTAATTAAGCAGGAAACGACCATCATAGGCTATATTAAAGAGTACATTTTAAAAATAAGAAACGGGTTCTAGATAAATAAAATAGTCAAGCAAGATACCAATCCCACGTCCTAGTAGTGCCAGTACAAAAGAATCTAATAGTATTAATACAACTAAAAAGACTAGATAATCATTACATCTTTATTGAAACAAAAGACTAAAAATAAAGATAGGGGAAAATGGGAAACTCGATGTAATACTCGTGCTTATTCCTAAGTAGAAATCATCTCAAGGATGCTAGTACTTTCTTTTGAAAAAATTCTATTTTTTTACCCATTGTATTTTTTAGATTTCTACTTTCTATCTTGTGGGAAATTGAGTTAGCTTTCTAATGATACAATTTTTTTCCAAATCTGACACTAGAAAAGGAAGTTATGGATGTTTTACTCAAAACTAACCGAAATGACCAGGAGCGACATCAAGGTTGATGGACCGCCAAACAAGTGACGGACTGCTACTTTTACAGTCACAACCAAGGAAATAAGGCCAGGTTTTAGAGAAGGATTGACTGACGAGTTGATGGACCATCAGACTTTTGACGGACCATCATCCAGGCCATCAACTCTTATCTAGTTAACCCCACTTCTAGTCCATGTATGACGGTCAAAATGATGGACCATCAAGTTTCTGATGGACCATCAATTGGATCGTCACACGCCACGTTTAGTTTATTTCCAAGCTATTTTAATAGGGGTATTATGGTCATTTACCACTCACCTATATATACCCAGATGAGTCTGAATTCAACTATTTTTCTCATTATTATTTTATAAATAAAAACTAGGGTTTCTCTCTAAATTTAATATCCAAGAACAAGACCCAATCTTCTTCAAAAATCAAAGAATCTCAAATCCTATAAGTTCAAAAAATCAAGAAACTTGAGTTAGGTGTGCGTAATGTTCATTTATGAATCTATTTTGTTCATAGAGCTTAAGAACCATGTTTTAAATATTATTTTGTTACTGTCTTGTTGTGATATGAGCATGTACATGTTGATCATTATTGATTAAGTCTCAAGATGATATCTAAAGGTGTTTTCATGAAGTATATGTGTTTTTTAGTTGATATTTATTATCTTTATATACCTTAATATGCTGAAATTCATGAACACACCTAAGCTAAAAGAAGGCATGAAAAGTGTTCGATAATATACCTAGGATTATAGAATTCATGTCCCATGATTTAATAGTGCTTTAATGACAAGTCCATCCTCTATGCTTTATGATTTCACATGAATTCCACATGATTTATATTTGTTGTTGTTGTGATATGGATTGAGAATGATATTGAGGCTATGCAAGTATATACATGTTTTATTGATTTCCCCCCCATGTGTAATATGTTGAGAACTGTGCTTAGTGTGAAATCCCCTACATATGATATTGTAAATTATGGACTCTACTCTTATGATTAAGTCAGTCATATGTGTAAATTTCCTTCCATCGAGTCTTGGGGGTACTTGTACCCAAATAATATAGTTGTGTGCCTAGAGCCATGTCACATTATCATGATAATCTCAGTCAAGCCATGAACTATAGAACTCAGTCAGTCATGTGACTCAGGAAATCTCAGAAATCTCATGATCTCAATTAATTCTCACATAGTAGTACTATTCTATCATTCAACGGAAGTCAGTTACTCTTTCCATGTACAGTTAGTTAAATCATGTTCAGTCTCTTCAGATGGGAGTAAAAGTTAGCACCGAGTGAACAAAAGGATAGGATCTCACCTACCAATTTAGGGTGTGATTGTTAGTAGTCATTCTTGTGTTCTAGAACTACGTAGCTAGCATAGGTAGAGACATCATAAACTTAAGATTAGGGTTGATGAGGTGGGTTAGCCTATCACTTTAGGGTTCCCACCTTTCTCATTTTTAGTACCTGCCAGATAAGGGTCACTTACAGCTGTCCTTACCAGTGGCGTGGTATTAACACCCTTCTAGTCGGGGTAAAGATTGGACCCAAACTTAGTCATAAGTGTTATTGGGACATGTCAGTTAAACAACTACCTCCGACAATTTCATTCCCAGTCTCACTAAAAGAACTCAAATAGTTATTTACATTTCTATATTCTAGGACTGTCAGATACAATCAATTTAGTTATAGCACAAAACTTAGGTAGTTTCATCAGAATTAGAACTGTAAGACATAGCCACCTATGTTATCATGATTCCAATATTATTCATGTTCAAAATCAGTACAACATGTATTAGGGTAAATATCTAATTATCATATATTCATGATTCCAGTTACTATGTATGCATGTTTGCACTATTATGTTCATACCAGTCAGTCAATTAGCATCGTTCATGCATGCAAACACTTTTGTATTTTGCCTACCTCACTCATATACTTAGTACTCCCAGTTGTACTAAATCATTTGTGCTATGGTTCTTTGTTTCACATTACACCATAGGTTCATAGATATGAGCTCCAGATCAGCACTAGCAGTAGCATTCTAGTTGTAGTGTTGTAGTGAGTCCTTATCCATTCGAGGATGATATTATTTATTTGATTTATTATTTCTGTTAAATTTTGATAGATGTAATTAGTTGGATACATGTTTCTTCCACTCCTTATTCAGACAGTATTCAGAGGCTTTCATATTTAGCTTAGATTTGATTCATATTTTAGTTGTTTTGGGTATTCATTACACGATATGGATGTTATGATTTGTCAGATATACTATGAAGTTGAACCTTATGGCTAATTGTTCATGTTTTCTGCATAAATATGTCACATATTAGAGCGTACAAGTACATATATCAGTCATAGGTTAGCTTGTGTTCCTTTGGGGTCATAAGCACCGTGTAGTGTTCCGGTTCAGAAAAATTGATGCATTACAAACTTTGTATCAGAGCCTAAGGTTCAATAGAATCCTAGGAAGTCTGAAAGCCATATCTATTAGAGTCTTTTGCATAGGTCTGTTGTGCGTAACATTTATGTACAAGAGGCTATAAGATGTTTTAAGAATAGTTTTCCTTCTTTTGGTATTTATATCATGCTAGTGAGCATAATCTTAAGTGAAACTCTAAGTAAAATTCATTCTTCTCTTATTTTAGCATATGCCTCCAAAGAGAAGAAACCCGCCTGCTCCTAAGCCGGAAAATCCTTTCGGTGAACATGTTTCTCATGCGGAGTTTAGGGCCGCATTCACCACACTTTCTCAGTCTGTGGCTGCCTAAAATAAACGGATACTAGTTATTCTATCCAATCCAGTGGACAACTTAGTCGTAGATAGGATTCAAAACATAATCCGAATGAACCCTCTATCTTTCTTTGGGTCTAAGTCTGATGAAGACCCTCAGGAATTCATTGACCAAGTCCATAAGGTCATTGAAATCATGGGAGTTTCTTCTTGTTAGAGTGCCGAGTTAGCCGCATACCAGTTACAGGATATTTCTCACACTCGGTAGAAATAGTAAAAGTTCAAGAGGATAGTGAATGAAGGTCCTATAGAGCGGGACAAATTTGTCTAGTCTTTCTTAGATAGATTCTTTCCCTAAGAGATGAGGAAGGAAAAAGTTCTAGAGTTCATCAACCTCAGGTAGGGAAATATGACGGTTAAGGTGTATTCTCTTAAATTTACTCAGCTAGCTAGGTATGCACCTCTTGTTATTGCAGACAAAAGGGCTATGATAAGAAATTTGTGTTAGGGGTGAATGATGCAATGGTAAATAAGTGTACGTCTACGGTGCTGAATGTGATATGACTTAAGCCAGGCTCATGACTCATGCTCATCAAATAGAGAAGCGAAAGATTAGGAATAGGGAGAGGCAGAACAAGAGAGCATGGTAAAGGTGTTTTAATTTTTCTTAACCAAAATTAGAAGGAGAAAACCATTTGTAGTTTTCTCCGAAGCTAGCAATTCTAGCTTCTTAAGCTAGCAATTCTAGCTTCTTTCTCCGTCAGTGCCCTAGTGCCAAAATTCAGAAACGGCAACAGAGATCGAACACTAGGCTCTAAGTTTTAGGGCAGTGTCAGTATTGGCTGAACTAATCCGCTATGTTAGACTTATGGTAAGAACCATAAGGGTACCTGCAGAGCTGATAGCAATATTTGTTTTTATTATGGCAAGCCAGGCCATAGAATTACATAATGTCCATAGTCAGGTCAACAGGGTTAGCAGAATCTCTCTACAGCGTAGTCCGATCATCAAAATCAGCAAAGTGCCTCTTTCAGTGCTACTAGTGTGCAACGCCCAAATAGACTCTATGTTCTTTAGACCCAACAGGATCAAGAAAATTCTCCAAATGTCTTTACTGGTTCATTAAATATTTTCCATATTCATGATTATTCTTTGCTATATCTAGGTGCATCTTTATCTTTTGTTACTCTTTATATAGTAGGCGATATCAGAATTAGTCCTGAAATTTTAGTAAAGCCCTTTTCAGTCTCTACCCTAGTAGGTAAAACCATCATAGATCGGCGGGTATATAGGAACTACCCAGTAATGATATTTCAGAAAGCCACATCAGCAGATTTGGTCGAGTTAGAGAGGACTAATTTTGACTTCATTCTTGGCATAGATTGGCTTCATTCCTGCTATGCCACAGTTGATTGTAGAAACAGGGTAGTTCAATTTCAGTTCCTGAATTAGCCTGTTCTAGAATGAAAGGGTAGTACTTCATCTTTTAGGGGTTATCTTATTCCTACTTTCGAGCAAGAAAAGTGATTTCTAAGGGGTATATGTATCATCTCATGCATATTACAGGGTTTAGTTCTGAATCTCCTAATTTTGAATTACTCTCTATTGTAAATAAGTATTTAGATGTGTTTCCCGGAGATCTTCTAGGAATTCTTCCCGCAAGGGTAATAGACATTTGCATTGACCTTAATCTAGATACACAACCTATTTCTATCCTGCCATACAAAATGGCACTAGCAGAACTCAAGAAACTAAAAGACCAGTTGAAGTATCTCTTAGGTAAGGGATTTATCAGGCCTACTGTATCCCCATGGGGTGCAGCAGTCTTATTCATGTGCAAGAAAAATATTTCTATTAGGATGTGTATTGATTACTGTCAGCTTAACAAAGTTAAGTTCAAGAACAAGAATCCGTTTCCCAGATTAGATGACTTGTTTGACCAACTTTAGGGTGCCAGTTATTTGTCCAAAATAGAACTCAGATCAGGCTACCATCAACTCAGAGTTAGAGAATGTGACATCCCAAAGACAGCTTTTCATACTCAGTATGGTCACTTTGAGTTTCTAGTTATGTCTTTTAATCTTACCAATTCCCCAGCCACTTTCATGGACTTGATGAACCGTGTGCTCAAACAGTACTTGTACATGTTCGTCATAGTCTTCATAGATGATATTCTGGTCTATTCCCACACAGAGTGTGATCATTCAGACCATCTCAAGATTGTTCTTCAGACTCTCAGAGATCACCAGCTATTCTCCAAATTCAGTAAGTGTAAGTTTTTGCTAAGATCAGTAGTATTCCTTGTCAATATTATTTTCCGTGATGGCATTAGAGTAGATCCTCAGAAAACTAAAGTGGTAAGAAACTGGCCTCACCCTATCTCTCCATCAAATATAAGGAGTTTCTTAGGATTTGTTGGCTATTACAGATAGTTTGTCGGGGGATTTTATTTTATTGCATCCCCTATGCCCAGATTTACTTAGAAGAATGTCAAGTTTTAGTCGTCAAATCCTTATGAGAAGAGTTTTCAAGAGTTGAAGACTCGACTTACCTAAGCTCCAGATCTAGCTCTTCCAGATGGTGTAGATAGTTTCATAGTCTGTTGTGATGAATCCAGAGTGGGTTTAGGTAGTGTCCTGATGCAGCATAGTAAGGTCATAGCCTATGCCTCCAGACAGTTAAAGCCCAATAAGAAGAATTATCCTACTCATGATCTTGAGTTAGCAGCTGTAGTATTTGCCTTGAACATTTGGAGGCATTATATATATGGAGTTTATGTAGATGTCTTCACAGATCATAAGAGTCTCCAGTATGTCTTTTCTCAGGAAGATCTCAATCTTTATCAGAGAACGTGGTTAGAACTTTTGAAATATTATGACATGAGTGTCCTTTACCATTTGGGCAAGGCTAACGTTGTGGATGACACTCTTAGTAGACTCTCTATGTGTAGTGTTTTTCATGTTGAGGATAGCAAAAACAGATAGCTCAAGAAATCCATCATCTCTCCAGACTATGTGTTTGCTTAATTTATTCTTCAGAGGGTGGTCTATGTGTTTAGAGTAGTTTAGAGTTATCTCTATTTTTTGAGCTGAAATAAAAGCAAGACAAGGATCCTAGCCTTGACATGCTAAAAGAGTCAGTTTAGAATTAGAGAGTAAAGGTTTTCTCCAAATGAGGAGATGGGGTTCTTAATTTTTAAGGTCGTCTGTTTGTTCTAGGTATGGATGACTTAAAGTAGTGAATTCTTCCAGAAATGCATGGTGTACGATACTTTATTCATCCAGAAGTCACTAAGATGTACCACGACTTCCGGGGAATCTATTGGTGGAGTGGGTGAAGCGAGATGTTGCAGAGTTTGTAGCTAAGTTCTCTATATGTCAGAAAGTTAAGATAGAGCATCAGAAGCCTAGTGGACCCATACAGGAGTTCACCATTCCTATTTGGAAGTGGGAATAATTGAACATGCACTTTCGGATGGGTTGGCATCTTCAGTTTGGGTTATTATAGATAGGATGACTAAGCTCATTTGTTTCCAATTCATACGTTTTATTAAGCCGAGGAATATACCAAACTCTATATCAGAGGGTTGGTCAGATTACATGTTGTTCCATTATATATTATTTCAGACAGAGGTACCCAGTTCACCTCTCACTTCTGGAAAACATTCCAAAAGGGTCTTGGTACCCAAGTACATCTTAGTACATCCTTTTATCCTCAGTGATGGTCAAGAAGAAAGGACCATTTAGACTCTTGAAGATATGATAAGGGCATGTACAAATGATTTCAAGGGAAATTGGGTTGACCACTTGCCTTTGATTGAGTTTTCATACAACAATAGCTATTATTCTAGTATTAAAATGGCTCTATTCAAAGCTCTCTATGACAGAAGGTGTATATCTCTAATTGGTTGTTTTGAATTTAGTGAGGCGTAAGTCATAGGTCCTGACTTCATTTTTCACGCCTTAAAGAAAGTTTAGTTGATCAAAGAGAGACTCTGAGCTCCTCAGAGCCGACAGAAGTCTTTTTCTGATGTTCATTGAAAGGATCTCGAATTCAAGGTCAATGACTATGTCTATCTCAGGATCTCTCCTATGAAGGAAGTGAAGAGGTTTTTCAAGAAAGAGAAACTCAGTCCTCGCTATATCGGTCCCTTCAGGATTTTTAATCGTTTAGGTAAGGTAGCTTATGAGATCGAATTTCCTTAAGATTTAGCCTTGCTTCATCCGGTCTTCCATATATCCTTGCTCAAGAAGTTCGTATGTGACCCAACAGTTGTAGTCCCCATTCAGAGCATTGATGTTCAGAACACTCTCTTATGAAAAGATTCCAGTCTATATCTTAGACTATCAGACACGTTGATTGCGGAACAAAGAGGTCCCTCTAGTTAAGGTTCTTTGGTGAAATTTTTCCGTCGAGGGAGCTAATTGGGAAGGAGAAGCAGATATGTGTACCAAGTATCATTACCTCTTCTCCATCGATTCCGATCAAGCTCCAGGTAATAATTTGCCTTAAGCTTATTTAGTTTCATATTTATGTTCCCCTTTATAAACGTGGTATCTACTACCATTTTATACTCTGTCATGCATTCATGTATCAGTTTAGTTCTAAAATCATGAATTACCTATACATTCTCATCTTGACAAACTCAGTTTATCAAAACACTCAGTTACGTATTCATGTACCAGCTACCCATGCATCAGATGTGCATGAGTTTAGTATAATTAAGTCAGTCAAGGATGTCATGTCTCAGTCACTCATGTTCAGTTCATGTTCATTTATTATTTTCCCCCTTAGTCAGTCTCATTCGAGGACGAATGTTCTAAAGGGGGAGGTATTGTAATACACGTACTTATTCCTAGCTATAAATCATCTCAAGGATGCTAGTACTTGCTTTAAAATACAAATCAATTTTTGAGATTTCTTTTTTCTATCACGTGGGAAATTGAGTTAGCTTTTTAGCGATACCAATTTTGTCCAAATTAGACACCATACAAGGAAGTTATGGATGTTTTAATCAGAATTGGCAGAAATACACAGGTACGACGTCCAAATTGACGGACCTCGAAACAAGTGAAGGACCGCCACTTTGACCATCACAGGTAAGAAAGTAGGTCCACGTTCGGGATAAGGATAGATAGATGAGTTGATGAACCGTTGGATTTTTGACGGACCGTCATCTAGGCCGTCAAGTCTTTTCTAGTGAACTCCATTTCTGGTCCACATATGAAGGTTGAAATGACGGACCGTCAGTCGGACGTTACATGCCACGTTTAGTTTATTTGTAGGCCGTTTTAACTGGGGTATTTTGGTAACTTACCACTCGCCTATATATACCCAGATGAGTCCAAATTCAGCCCTTTGACATATTATTATTTCATAAATAAAAACTAGAATTTCACTCTAAATTTAATCTCTAAGCACAAGACCCAATCTTTTTGAAAAATCAAACAACTTAAATTCCTTCAAGTTTAAAAACATCAAGAAACTTGAGTCAGGTATTCATAGTGTTCATCTATGGATCCATTTCATTCATAGAGCTCAAGAACCATATTTTAAATATTATTTAGTGATTTTCTTGTTATGATATGAGCATGTATATGTTGACGATTATTGTTTAAGTTTCAAGATGATATCTAAAGGTGTTTTCATGAATATGTGTTTGTTAGTTGAAACCCATGATCTTTATGTGGCTTAATATAGTGAAATTCATGAAGACACCTAAGCTAAAAGAATGCATGTAAAGTTTTTGATAATACGCCTAGGATGATAGAATTCATGTCCCATGATTTAATAGTTCTTAAATGATAAGTCCATCCTTTATGCTTTATGATTTAACATGAATGATATTAAGGATATTCAAGTATATAAATGTTGCAAGAATTTCCCTCCTATGTGTAAGATGTTGAGAACTATGCTTAGTGTGAAATCCCCTACTTATGATATTGTAAATTGTGGACTCTACTCTTATGATAAAGTCAGTCATGTGTGTCAGTTTCCTTCCATTGAGTCCTAGGGGTAATTGTACCTAAAAAATATAGTTATGTGCCTAGAGCCATGTCATTTTATCACTATAATCTTAGTCAAGCCTTGATCTGTAGAACTCAGGCAGTCATGTGACTCAGGAAATCTTAGAAATCTCATGATCTCAGTTAATTCTCAGATAGTAGTACTATTCTCTCATTCAACGAAAGTGAGTTATTCCATATACAGTCAGTTAAATCATATTTAGTCTTTTTAGATGGGAGTAGAAGTTAGCACCGAGTGAACCCAAGAATGGGAACAAACCTGCCAGTTTGTGGTGTAATTCTTAGCAGTCATCCCTGTGTTCCAAAAATACGTAGCGGGCGTAGGTTGAGATATTTTAACCTATTAGATTAGGGTTGATGATATGGCTTAAGTTATCAGTTTAGGGTTCCCACTTTACTCATTTCGAGTACCTGCTAGATAAGGGTCACAAACAGCTATCCTTACCAGTGGCGTGGTATTGACACCCTTCCAGTTGGGGCAGAGATTGGACCACAACTTAGCTATAGGCATTATTGGGAAATGTCGGTTTAACAACTACCTCCCATAATTTCAGTCCCAATCTTAGTAAAAGAGCTCAGATAATTCTTCAGATTTCAGTATTCCAGGACTGTCAAATACAGTCAATTAAGTTACTGTACGAAACTCAAGTAGTTGCAACACATTCAGTACTATCAGACAAAGCCACCCATGTTATCATTATTCCAGTATTATTTATGTTAGCAATCAGTAAAGCATATACTTGTGTACAAATCTATTTATCATGTATTCACGATTCTAGTTACTATATATGCATGTTTGCACTCTTACGTTCATATCGGTTAGTCAGTCGGCATCGTTCATGCATGTAAACCCTTTTGCATTTAGCCTACCTCACTCGTATACTCAGTACTCCCAGTTGTCCTGATGTATTTGCACTATGGTGCTTTCTTTCACATTATACCATACGTTCAAAGAGACGAGCTCCGGATTAGCAGTAGCAGTAGTATTTTAGTTGCTGAGTTGTCGTTGTCCTCATCCATTCGAGGATGATATTATTTATTTCATCTATTATATCAGTGCATTTTTGCTAGACAGAGATAGTTGGTGACATGTTCCTAAACTCCTTATTCTTACAGTATTTAGAGGCTTTCCGATTTAGCTCTGATTTAACTTGTTTTGTGTATTCCTTACCCCATATGGATGTGATGATTTGTCAGATATTCTATGCAGTTGAACCTTAGTCCTATTGTTCATGTTTTCTGCATTAATACATCATATATTGCAGTGTACAGGTACAAATATCAGTCATGGGTTATCTTATGGTCCTTTGGGGTCATAAGCACCATGTAGAATTCCGGTTCAGAAAAATCGGCGTGTTACACTCGAACTGCAAGATCTCATCCTATCTAAATAAATCAATCACCGCATAAACAATGATCAACGATGATACCTGGCACTCAGATCTTCACTAAAAAGGTACAAAAGTTTAGTATGAGAACCAAACCAATGAGTAATCAATAGCCATCATCAACTGACTTAGATAAATAATGATATAAGTATGATTAAACATGAGATAACAAACTAACTAAAGCTATAGAAATGAACCTGAATAATGTCCAACATTGTTGTACATAATGAGAAATTAAAATAGAATAAAAAAAACATAAGGCATCAACAAATGCCAATATCACCATGTATAATAAGTAAACAATTAAAAATAATAACATATCATAAAACATTAACGGAAATTACCACAAACTACAAAATTTGCTCCAATACGCCAATTTGTCCCAAACGTAAACAACTCATCACAGCCTCCCATACGACTTGAGAGTATACTCAAGAGAAGTATTAAGAAATAAACCAACATTATAGCTAACTTTCATTATCATTTAACCATCATTTCACCATTATCATCTACCGGTTATGTACCAATATTTTTTAATTCTCCAATATTAGACAATGAACCATATTCCATAATATTATCACCATTTAAAAATCCTAGTATCACTATACACTAGTCACTATTTACTGGCTAACAATTTCTTATTACTAGACCATTTGACTACTAGTCTTCATATAACCTGTAATCATCATTAAACAACTATTTACCATATAGTGACTAATTATCAGTTGTTACAAACCATCGTTTATTACATATGATCATTACTGACTAAACCTAATTTATCAACGAGTCATTAATATCCACTTAAACAAATATCTACAATGAAGCCTTATTTGGCACTAATCATCAACTATACCTATTTATAAATATTTATCACTCTGGGACTACAACCGGCATCCCTAATGTAAACATCACCCAAATTACACACAAGTATATATAAGCATATAATTGTCAAACATAGGGCTAGCCAATCTCAAACTGGTAGATATAAACATAGGAAGAATAATATAATCATCCCTCAGACTTGCCAAGAATCAATACATTATCACAAACTCCTCCGTCCATGTTGGCTATCAATAGATCATCGCAATATCCTCAGACCTTGCTGGTATCAATATTATCATAGTATCCTCCGGCCTTGCCATGTATCAATATCATCATAATCAATGGAAAATGAATAGAATAAGTATTGATATGATCAAACATCATGATTTCAAGAATAATTAATTGCATATTTTCTTATATTATCAAAACACATGACTTCTAAAATAATTCACGGCACAATTTCTAATATTATTATTAGGAATGTTTTCTGGAATAATTTCTTAGCATCATTTTAAACATAAGAAATACCATGACAAATAACTATTTAATAGCCTATTCAAGGGCCTATCATTACCATAAACATCATTTACCAATAGCTTGAGCAATGTCTAGTCCGTGACAACTTATTTATATCATAATTTATGGCTTAGGTGATATCAATGTCAAGGGCTCATCCAATAGCATATTCAGTAACCCAATCAATAGCTAAAACAATAGCATAATCAATGGCTCATCATAAGCTTAACCAAAAACACATACATATGGCATTATCGCTTAGGCATTATTTCTAACATCATTAATCTGTAGCAACAAGTACCAATGTTCCTAATTTTTACCTAAAAAGGGAATCCTCTAGGTATTTAACAATGTACAAGTTTTCTCAATATAGATAATATCAATCTCAATTTAAGGTTGTCTAAGACCCCACTTCTAAATCCTCGAAATACATTCTAATTCAGATTCTACCCTGGACTAGGCTAAGGTATTTAAAAAAAATCTTAGATTTCTAGCATGCCACAATTAGTCCTAAGGTAGGGATTCCACCTATGCGCTTTAACTAAGTCCAGTAAAAATAAGGCAAACTTCATTAATGGAAGAAACTAAGGCCAAAAATACCCTAAGCATGAGTGACAAATTTATTTTATCTTACTCGGGTTATCTAAGGCTTTCTTATGTGAAACATGATACATGAATCCTAATTCACTAAGGTTCAACGCAGCAAACTAAGCATTCCAAATCTACAGTCTCGGATGACTTAAATGAACCAACTATCCCAAGACTTTTATTTCATCAGTCTGACACCTAAAACCCTGTAACACAGTGAGATTACACCTTAGGCATATAACGATGCTAACAACCCCAAAGGACCATAAGATATCCTATGATTGGTTTCTACTGTGACCACTAGACAATAAACATAAAACATATGCTGAAGCAAACCGAAAAATTACTTAAGGTTCATTAAAAAGAATCAATACTAAGTACATCTCTAGAATAACTACTTCTGTAAATGTCTGAAAGCTTCTAAATATCTGAAATAAAAAAGTTCATAGGACAAGCCCCAACTAAATCCAACAACTATAAAAAAATAATTGACATTCTTAAAATACTATAGATAATGCAACAAATAAATAAGTGTCACGTCCTTATTTTTTGATGGCACATAATTATAGTTGCGGCTGATAGAATAATTTAGATAAGTACGATTAGGAACTCGAGCATCCAAACCTATGATATAAGACATCATAATAGAAAAAGAAAGTATATGTCAGTACTTTGAATATATTGGTATGTTAGGTGAGGATAGGCTAACATGCATAGGTTCACGTGCATGAGAATAATAACTAATTATCATAAAGTAACAGTACGAGAGTACATGTAAACTGGGACTACTGAAAGTACTGAACATGCAATAACAAGCATATATCATCCGTCTAAATTAGTCTGAAGCTGGAGTACTGAGTTTTTGAATATTGATTACTAATCACTAAAATTCAGTATCGTGTAGAGCATAACCGAGTTCTGTACTGAATAGTCATTACTGAATATTGTAACTGTAACTATGGAAGTTATCATATAACTTAAATATCCTAATTTTAGACTGATTTAAGGTCCAACCTGTAACCCTGGTTGGAAGGGTGTTAGGACCGTGCCACGAGTTACCAACAGTAGCTGGGTCAACCCTAATCTGGAAGAAAGACTCACTAGATGTATTTAGTTACATCAACCCTGGTCTTCCAGGAAGACAATTTATCTTATGTTGGCTACGTAGTTCTATAACTCAGGGACTACTACTAAGGGTCAAACCCTCTGCTGGTAGGAATGCCCCCATCCCTAGGTTCGCTCAGTAATGAATCCTACTCCTAACTGAATTGACACTCAATTAATCACTAGACCGTACTAGGCTTGACTAAACTCACACTAATTTTGTTAACTGACCAAATTATACTTTTTGGGATAAAACACAATCATTTTATTTCAACTAGAGACTAGATAAATGACTAAACTTTGGGTATTCAGTACCCTCAGGACTCGATAGAATATATATTTGAACCATAAATCAACTTTAAAAGTATCACACATCGATTATCAAGCATAATACCTTCACATAGACATTATGTCAAACACCTAGGATGCATAAATCTTGTACAAGAGAATAAGCAAGATATGAACATCATCACTACAGCAGTTTACATCACAACTTGCGGATTTAACATGAGGGTTACATAAATCAACACACATTCTAATTTATTTACACAAAACGCAAAATATTCTTGACTTCAAACCCACAAAATAGCATATACATAAACACTATTCTGTTAAAAAATGTAAATCATAATTTATGTTTTAAAAAGGATTCTAGAACTCCAAGGATGGAAGGAACCCTAGGATGAACTCCTAAAAATACCTTGATGTTTAAATTTGTGACAATTGTTGGTGAATTCTTGGGACTTGATCTTTGAGTTGACTAACTAGGGTTATGCTCTTGAGAGAATTTTTGAAATAATGAATGAATTTTACCCTTTGGGAGGATTAATTTCATGTTATAGGCACCGCACCGCGTCAATGGTGTTGACAAAATTACTGATGCCTCGTGTTAATAGTGACGTTACGATAGCCAACACGACACTCCTGATCATATTGGATTACTTTTTTTGGTCATCCAAACGTGTCACAAATAATGTCCAAAAAATTTAAAACTTACTTGAGATGATCTATAGATAACTCTAATCATGAAACAATTTAAAAATAAAAAATCTAAGGCTGGAAAGATAAAAAATGAGACTATTGAAATATCAAGGCCAAAAATGAGACTAAGTCTTAACACTTAGCCAAAATTTTTAGAGTTTGGTACCTCATTTGGCATGCTATATGGCGCTGAAATGTGCTAGGACTTTAACGTGTCTTACAATATCTCCCCATTGGAAATATTTGTTCTCGACTTGAGCTGATTAAGTTGAGAGGCACTGATGTACAAAGATTATACTGACATGCATAAATGAAACATGACTGAGTCTTAAGGCATGCCACATGGGTGAACTAATCCATATATCCATTTATGATATAAGAATGATGTATAGCTGATACTAAGCATGGAATAAATTATATTTATGAAGACTGTTACCTTAGTTTGTGTATGAGTTTGCGGGAAAGAGATAAGGATTCTTTGTTGGTATGTCTGCTTCTGCTTCCTAAGTAGCTCCCTCAATTGACTGGTTTTGCCAAAGAAATTTTATCGAGGGAACTTCTTTGATCCTTAGTCTGTGAGTCTGATGATTGAGGATTCCGACTGGGACTTCTTTGATAATGAAACTATTCTGAACATCTATACTCTCTACGAGGACTACTACTACTGGACTACCTATGCACTTGTTTAGCAATGAAACATGAATTACTGGGTGCATTGATGTTTAGTCTGCAGGCAACATATATTCATAGGCTCCCTTTCCCAAATAACACAAAATCCTAAAAGGACAAACATATCGGGGACTAAGCTTCCCCGTATTACGAAACCTCTTCACTCCATTCATGGGAGAGATTTTAAAATACATGAAGTCGCCAATCTCAAATTCAAGATTGTTTCTTCTCACATCTGCATATGACTTGTATCAGTTCTGGCTATCTTAAGCCTCCTTTTTAATAACTTGTCTTTATCTAAAGCATTAAACACAAAATCAAGCCCCACTACCCCAACCTCACCTACTACAAACAAATAAGTGATACATCGACATCTCCTCCCATAAAGAGACTCAAATAGAGCCATCTAAATACTTGAATAATAGTTGTTATTACGGGTAAACTCAATTATAGAATAGTGGACTTCCCACCTGCCCTTACAGTCAATGACACACCCTATTAATATTTTCTCTAAAGTTTGAATAGTCCTTTCTGATTGAACATCTATCAGAGGGTGTAAGGCTGTATTAAGATGGTCTTGGGTACCAAGACCCTTTTAAAAGGCTTTCCGAAAGTGAGAGGTGAACTGTGTACCTCTATATGAAATAATAGACAATAGGAAACTATGTAACCTAATAAACTCTCTAATATAGATCCTGGCAAAGTCCTCAGATTAATATGAGGTATGGACTAGCAAGAAATGAGCGAACTTGGTCATCCTGTCTATGATGACCCAAATAGAATCTTGCTCATAATGAGTGTGAGGCAGACCTATCATGAAGTCCATCTTCAATTCTTCCCACTTTCATGTAGGAATACATAACTCTTGCATAGAACCAATAGGCTATTGGTGCTCAATTTTCACCTGCTGATAAGTAAAGCACCTATTCACAAACTCTACAATGTTTCTTTTCATCCCACTCCACCAATTGACTTCCTACAAATTGCAGTATATCTTAGTGGCCCCTGGATAAATAGAGTAATGCACACCATGCGCTTTAGCGAGAATTCAGTTATCTACATAAGAACCACATAGCCTACCTTTGCAATGCAACACACCATCTCTCCCTTGGAAGAAAACCTCTACTTTCTGGTGTCTGACTAACTCTTTCTGCTTAACTAAACTAGGATCCATGTCTAGCTTTTCTTTCACCTAAAAAACTAAAGAAGATTCCAAACCATTCTACATAAAAACAATACCCTCAGCCGAATCAACCAAATGGATACCTAGTTTAGCAAATTGATAAACATCCTGAACTAACTTATTCTTACCATCTTCTACGTGAGCGACATAACCCATGGACAACCTACTTAGGGCATCTGCCGTTATATTGGCCTTGCTCAAATGATACAGAACACTCATGCTATAGTCTTTCAACAACTCTAACAACTTTCTCTGATGCAAGTTCACGTCTATCTATGAAAACACAAACTGCAAGCTTTGTGGTTTGTGAACACATCAACATGCAGCCAAAACAAATAGTGCCTCAAAATGTTTAAGGCAAACACAATAGGTGCTAACTCAAGATTATGGGTAGTATAATTCTTTTTATAGGGCTTAATTTATCTAGAGGCATAGGCTATAATGTTATCTCTATGCATAAAAACATGCCCCAAATTAACTCTGGAAGTATCAAAGTATACGAAAAATCCATCTGAACCATCAGGTAAAGTCTAAACTAAAGTTGTAGTATGTCAAGTCTTCAACTATTGAAACTCTTCTCATAAGAATCTAACCTCTTGAAATTGACTTTCTCATGGGTCATTCTAGACATGAGGGATGAAATAGATGAAAATGCATCAACAAACCATCGGTAATAGCTATCCAATCATGAAAAACATCTAAAATCTGATGCATAGATGTGCCTAGGCTAGTTTCTCACTACTTTATTCATTTGAGGATCAGCTCTAATGCCATCGTCAAAAACTATGCGATCAAGAAAAGCTATTAAATTTAGCCAAAATTTGTATTTACTAAATCTGGCGAACAACTGATGGGCTCTTAGAGTTTATAATACCATTCTGAGATGATCTACGTGATTAGTTTCATTTCAGGAGTAAACAAGAATATTATCAATGATGAATATCATGAACAAGTCGAAGTAATACTTGAACACTCGCTTCATCAAGTCCATAATGGTTGCTGGGGCATTGGTTTCAAATTACATGACTAAAAATCTTAAGTGTCCATAGCAAGTTTTGATAACTATTTTTGAAATGTCAAAATCTCTTACTCTGAGCTGATGATAGCCAGATCTGAGGTCTATCTTAGAAAAGTAACTGGTACCCTGAAGTGGGACAAATAATTCATCAATTCTAGGAAGTGGGTATTTATTATTTATGGAGACTTTGTTCGACTGGCACTAGTCTATACATATTCTAAGAGAACCATCTTTCTTTTGCATGAATATAACTGGTGCACCCCAAGTAGATACGCTGGGGCTAATGAACCCTTTGTCAACAAGGTCATTCAAGTGTTTTTAAACTATTTAAGATCAATTGGATCCATTCTATAAGGAAAAATATAGATGGAATAAGCATCGGGAAGAAGTTCTATTCTGTAGTAAATTTTCCTTACAAGAGAAACTCCAGTGAGATATTCGGGAAATACATCTAAAAATTCTCTTATGACTGGAACTGACTCAAGACTGAGAGTCTCATAACTAGAGTCTTTAACTCAAACTAAATGGCATACACACCCCTTGGATATCATTTTTCTTTCTCTATGGTATAAATCAAATTGACCCTTAAGTGTTCAAGTACTACCCCTCTATTCTAGGACTGGTTCATTTGGGAATTTAAAATAGGCAACTCTATTTCTACAATAAGCTTAAGCATAGAGAGAATGGAGCCAATGTATGTTGAGAATAACGACAAAATCTATAATCTGTAGATCTAAAAGGTCTGTCAATGAAACTTTCGAAAATACCATAACCAGACAGTTCCTATATACCCATTGGGCTATGATAGACTTACCTACTTGGGTAGAGACTAAGAAAGGCTTTGTTAGGATTTTAGGACTGACTCTAATATTTATGGCTATGTAATGAGATACAAAAGACAGAGAAGATCCAAGATCTAACAAAGCATAAACATGTATATGAAAAACATGAAATGTAACAATTACTACATAAAAAGAACTCTCCTGATCCAGTCTGGATTGAAGAGCATAGAGCCTGTATGGGCACTGCCCAATGGTTGCACTAGAAGTGGTGCCCTGCTGAGACGGATGACCAAACTTAATTGAGGACCCATATTATTACCCTACAAACCCACCTGAGGACATTCTCGAATCCTATCGCCTGGCTTACAACACCCAAAACACACATTTCTACTAGCCCTTCAAATACATTGATAGTTTCTACTATATTCTTGGCAAAGAAGATTTGTTCGAGCACTATTCACACTACCCTGAGATTTAAAAACTAGCTCCTTATCCTTATTATTATTACTGAATTTAGGCATTGATGCACTAACCAAAGACGGAGCTAGGATTAAAGATTTTGGGCAAAATTAAGGACGATTACCACCCCTTACTTTGTCTGAGAAAAATTAAAGCTACCTATTCCAGCCCTTTTATTTTCTCTCACTTTCTTCTTAGTCTTTTGTTCCTCAATCTATTGAGCATGGAGCATCAACTTAAACAAGAATATCTCCTTAATCAGCATTGCAGTCCTACATTCCTTGACCATACTATTAGATACCCCAGTCATGAACTTGCTCATCCCAAACCTACTTGAGCTACCACATGAGGAGAATACCTGGCCAACTGAGTAAATTTGACCGAATACACTTTTACACTCATGTTTCCCTGCTTTAGGTTGATGGACTCTAACACCTTATCTTTTCTCAACTCCAACGGGAATAACCTATCTAAGAAGGCAGTAGCAAACTCCTCCAATTCTATAGGCACTGCATATGTGCCCCTATCTAACTTTCACTACTTAAACCATGTATGAGCTATATCCTACAATTGGTGGAATCTAAATCACAACTTTTACTAGGATTTACCCCCAAAATGTCTTCTACCTTTTGCGCCATATAGAGGAATTCTTGTTGATCCTCTTCAGACTTAGACCTTAAAAATGAAGGAGATTTTATTTTGGTGAAGTCTCGAATTCTAGCAAAAGCTGTATTGGCCACTAGGTTGGCCTGAATAGCTGCTAATTGAACATTCTGAGATTCCACAAAATGGGCTAGGGTGGTGAATGCTACTTTAATTTTTGCATGTGAAACATGGGTATTAAGAGGGTCTTCCTGAACGGGAGGAGGTGGTGGTTGGTTCCTAGTTCTTCCATCATTACACTTTTTGGGAGGCATGTTCTATAAATTGAAGGAAGAGTTGGATTAGACAGAGATTTGAAATTGAGCTCATGCTCACTCGCACGATATAAACACTCAAAGAAGGGAACTTTTTCTAAAAACATCTCGTACCCTCTCATACATAAGTGTGGCACACTACACACCTATGCACAAGACTCTACTAGCCATAGCTTTCGGACACCCTAGGATACTATAGAATCGTAGGCTCTGATACCATATTTGTAACACCTTGAGAATACACCCTAGGCATCACATGGTTCTTACGAACCTGAAGGACCATAAGCTAACCCATGACTGGTACCTGCTGTGTGCACTGGAT
The DNA here is from genome assembly GCA_026120095.1 of Capsicum chinense. NCBI lineage: Eukaryota > Viridiplantae > Streptophyta > Magnoliopsida > Solanales > Solanaceae > Capsicum > Capsicum chinense. Next base: position 84,201 of record JAPEIP010000114.1, on the reverse strand, counting down.
AACAATCATAAAACATATGCGGAAATAAAAATTAAAATTCGATAAGGTTTATAAAACTGAATCAATATTGAGTACAACTATATAATAACTGCTAATGTAAATATCTGAAAGCCCCTAAACATCTAAAATAAATAGGTTATACAAAAGGCCTCATCTAACTCTAACTATTGTCTGAAAATAATTGAAATACTGAAAATACTAAAGATAATGCAATAACAAAATAAGTTTCACATACTCGATTGATGTTGGCTCAATATTGTAGCTGCATATGATAGACTAATTTGGCTAAGTACGATCAGGAACTAGTGCATCCGAACCTATGATATGAGACATCATAGCGAAAAGTAAGAGTATGTGTCCGTAATTTTAATTTACTGGTATGCTAGGTGAGGTTAGTCTAATTGCGTGGTTTCACGTGTATGAGAATAATAACTAATTACCATGAAGTAACTGGATCAGAGTATATGCAAGACTGGGACTACCGAAAGTACTAAAAATGCGATAACAAGCATATGTTGTCTATCTGAATTAGTCTGAGGCTAAAGTACTGTGCTTCTAATAACTGATTACTCATAATTGAAAGTCATGATCATGTAGAACTAACTGAATATTCAATACTAAAACTGTAATTGTAGGAGTTATCATCTAAACAACACACCCTAATTTTAGACTGATTTGGGGTCTAACCTATAACCCAAGTTGGAAGGGTTTTAGGACCGTGCCTCGGGTTAATAACAGTAGCTGGGTCAACCCTAATATCATAATAAGACTAATAAGATTTACATAGTTACGTCAACCCTAGTCTAACAGGAAGAAAATTTAACCTTTGCTGGCTACATAGTTTTATAGCTCAAGGACAACTATTAAGGGTTAAACCTTCTATTGGTAGGAATGCCCCCATCCATGGATTCGCTCGGTGGTGAATCCTACTCCCAAATGAATCGATACTAAACTGATTACTAGACTTTACTAGGCTTGACTTAACTAAAACTAATTTGTTTAACTGTGTAAATACTACTATTTAAGATACTACAAAATAATTCTATTTAAACTAGAGACTAGGTAAATGGAAAAATTTCTGGTATTAAATACCCCCAGGACTGGATAAAAAAGATAATTAAACCATATCTCAACATTAAAAGTATCACACATATATTATAAAGAAAAATTCCATCACATAGACATTTTTTCAAAAACCCAGGATTCATGAATCTTTTACATGAGAATGAGCAATATATGAATATCATGACTACCACATTCAACATCACAATTATCAAGACCCAAACCGAGGCCCTAGCCGTGAAACACATCCTGAACTATTAAGGCTCGAACCCCCTTCTATCTTGAAATCATATATACCATTCATACGTGAATAAGGAAATATGGAAATTATAGCAATATGGAATCATGGTCATAATTCTGACATGAATTTAGCATTGGAGAATGAAATCCAAAACTAACTAGCAATATCTGCAAACCGTTTGTGAAATCTCTGCTACATACTCTCTAACACAATATGAAAGATGGGGCAAGGCCCCTAGTAGACCAAAAACATATCTAATAATTGTTTTTTGTATGTAAACAAGACTTCTAGAATAAAGAAGGCTCACCAACTAGACACTGCAACTCTTTTTGATAAAATATTGCTTTTTTGGACCCCTAGACTGAGCCTTAGAACCTAGAGGGAGGAAAGGGGGTCAATACAGATGTACTAGTACGTAGAGTAATCAAAAATAAAACTTTTATATACGTAAAATAGAGCAAAGAAATTTATTAAAACATCATGCATAAATAGTCCTCAAAACACATAGGTACTTTCTGAAAATCATGTCATTCTTGTCAATGCACTGACTGTTCTTTGTATTACTTCTGAGTTAGGTGGCACTCCCCTACAAATCTGATATTCCACGTGCTATATGGAATCTATCCTTGACTCAGCGGGGAAGACCCCAACCAAAGTATGCTGCAAGGGACGGAGTGTCTGAGTCTAATACGCCACAGGGCACTAGGCCATCGTATAATAATTTACCCAAATCGGCAAATCACAGTTTTGGGCAACGACTTATCTGAAATCATGCCTTTTTTGGAAAACCACCTAAGCTTTCTTTATGCCTAATTTTATCTTGTTCTGATTCATCCATTATTCTAGTTTAGACATCTGAAAAATCTGACTTCTAACATACATTCTATACTGTTCTGAATTATTATTACACTATCTGGATTGGTTTCGTTAGACCAAGACTTGCAAGCCCTATTTCTGAGCCATAGTACAATAAGCATAATATTTCATTAAACATAGTTCAAACCACCCAAACAAGTAAATAGTATAAGAGATTTCATGTTCTGAAGCAAAAATCAAAACTATGTAAGAATCCTTTAAACAGATAGTGGTCATGTGTTTTTGGAAAGATCATGCACTCTTTCATTATATGAATATTTTCAAGATTTATCAACACAACTACCATCTCTTTTAAAATCCAAATCTTGATCAAATCATAACATAATTCAAGACATTTTAAACCATGCTTTTCAAGGATGCATGCAAAACATCTATAGCATATGATACGAAAAGGAAAATCAAAATAAGAGAGGGATTTATGTAAGTCATGCTCTCAATTAAATCATCAACCTTAAAACAAAAGCATACATATATATACAATTTCAAATTAATATGGGGGAAGGTCAAAAGCCAAAAAAATACCGTCAAGATTTCTAAAACATAAATATATTCATAAATTTGAAAATCCCTTTCTTAAAATCATGATTTCTATGCCCATGAGATTTTAGAAAAACCCCGCGTACCTCGATTATGAAGAATAATGGTTGATCCTTGAAGGCTACGGTTTGGAGATTCCAAATCTCCGATTGATTTTAAAACCCATGGTTGAACCTTTAGTTTCTTGGAGAAGAAGTATATGAACTAGGGTTTTTATTTTGAGGGAAATCTTGAGAATGTCGTATATTATGCTTGTAGACCTTAAATCTCCTATTAGGACATTTTAAGAGACTTGGTAAAAGTCCAAAATACCCTTATTAACTTTTGAATGAAATTGGAAATGTTTAAATTTGGAACCCAATCTTATAGGCCACCGTAATGTGCCACTATCACGGTGGCTCACTGGAAATTGATAGATTGGAATGGCCCACTCCACGATACACCACCATCAAGGATTCTTACTGGAAATTGACCATCATCATTTACACACTCGTTGCAATGCGTCAAGGATAGGAATAATGGTGTTTAACAACTATGACTTAAATTAACCATAACTTCTTCACCGCTTGTCTGTTTTGGACGTATCTTATGTCGACAAAAAAATTATTCGATCATTTACGAAATGAAAAGTTTAAATATAAGGAATTCAATAGAAAAATAAGTATAAATTATTCTAGAAGCCAAAACTTGATACTTTAGGGACAAAAATTCAGCTAGGTAAAACTTTGGGGCGTTACAATATCCACCCCTTGGGAACATTCATCCCTGAATGTTGACGCGGGACATAGACAAGCATAAGTTCAAGCATACTAACGCATAGAAAGAATAAGACATGGATTGTACCTTCCAATTCGTCATCCATTGGATAAGAAATGTTTGGGTATCTAGCTCTCATGTCAACATCTGATTCCAAAGTTGCTTCTTTAATTTTTTGATTTCTCCACAACATATAAACTAATGTTATTTCTTTGTTCCTCAATCTTCTAACTTAGCAATCCAAAATTCTACAGGCTCTTCTTTATAGGATAAGGAGTCTGTGACTTTGATTCTTCTATAGGCAACACTAAAGAATAGTCTCTAATGCACTTCTTCAACGCTTATATATGAAATACCAGATGAATAAAACCCAAACTGGTAGTCAATCCTAACTCATACACAACTCTACCTATCCTTCTCACAATTTGTATGGCCCTACTTAGCGAGGACTCAGCATACCCTTTTTCCCGAATTGCATAACACCCTTCAAGGGAGAAACATTGAGAAACACCAAATCTCCAACCTCAAACTCTAGATCTCTTCTCCTAACATCGGAGTAGGATTTTTGATGACTATGATCTATCTTAAGTCATCCTCAAATTTCTTTCACATCCTCTATTGCCTGATAAATAAGATCAAGACCAAATATCTACATCTCACCCAATTCATACCAACTATTTGTGACCTACATGTTCTTCCATACAATGCCTTAAATGGTGTCATCTTAATACTGGAGTGGAAACTGTTATTATATGTGAACTCTATCAGGGGCAAGTTTTCTACCCAACTACCTTTAAAATCAATCACACAGGCCCTCAAAATGTCCTCAAGGGTCTAAATGGTATGCTTTGCCTGCTCATCAGTCGGAGGGTGAAAAGAAGTGCTTAGGTTAACTTGGGTACCTAAACCTCTCTGAAAAAAATCTCGAAAACTATAAATAAAATTTTGTACCTCGACTGGATATGATGGACACAGGTTCCCAATGGTAATGAACTATTTATACAATGAACAACTTGGTGTAATCCTTTCCTAAATAATAAGTCCTGATAGGTAGAAAGTGAGCTGACTTGGTCAACCAATGTACAATCACCCAAATATAATCATACTGGTTTCAGGACCTCGAAAGTCCTATAATAAAGTCTATATTAATTATCTCCCACTTCCACAAAGGCAAAGCTTTCTCTTGATAAGAACCACCTGGCATCATATGTCCCAGTTTAACTTTTTAATAATTCAAACACTTGGCAACATAGTTAGCCATATCACACTTTATATTATTCCACTAATAAGGGTTTTGAAATTATGATACATCTTAGTAAAGCTAGGGTGACCAACATGCCTCGACGTGTGAGCTTCGTTAAGAATTCTCTTCCTCAGACCATCTACATCTGGCACACATAACCTACCCTAGTATCTCAAAATACCATCTTCACCAATTTCAAATGACATTATCTTTTGTTGACCCACATCATTCTTGATCTACATCAAGATGGGATGTTCAACCTACATCTCTTTAACTTCTGCACAAAGGGAATATTTTATTGTCTCATGAACAACCACTCCTCTATCCTTGGAATCCAAACGTCGCACTCCTAGATTTGCAAGTCGGTGAATATCCTTCACTATCTCCCTCTTTTCTTTCCCCATATGAGAAAGACTGCCCATAGATAATCTATTGATGGCGTCGACTGTCACATTTACCTTGCCTAAATTATAGTGCAGGCTCATGTCATATTCTTTTAAAGTTCCAACCATCGCCTCTACCTGAGATTTAATTCTTTCTGTGAGAAAACATACTATAAAATTTTGTGGTCAGTCAATATATCAATATGTACCCCATACAAATAGTGGTGCGATATCTTAAGTGCAAAAACCATAGCCCTAACTCCAAGTCATGAGTAAGGTAGTTCCATTCATGCACCTTCAACTGCCTAGACGCATAAGCCACTACCTTACTGTGCTGCATAAAAACACATCTAAGTCCTACTCGAGATGCATCACAGTACACAACAAAACCTTTTGTACCCTCCGAAAGAGTCAAAACAGGAGTAGTAGTCAACTTGCCTTTAAACTTCTAAAAACTATTCTCAATAGAGTCAGACCATAAAAAATTCACCTTCTACTAAGTCAACTTAGTAAGTGGTGTAGCTATGGAAGAAAAAATCTCTATGAACCTCCAGTAATAAACCGCCAAACCCAAGAAGATTCAAATATCGGTTGGAGTCATGGGTCCGGGCCATTTCCTCACTACCTCAACAGTTTGGGGATCAACCTTAATCTACTCACTAGACACAACATGCCCCAAGAAAGCAATACCATTTAACTAGAATTCATACTTGGAGAAGATTACATACAACCTATGATCTTTGAGAGTCTGTAAAATAATTCGGAGGGGATTGGTATAGTCCTCCTCACTTTTGGAATAAATCAAGATATCATCAATGAAGACTATGACGAACAGGTCTAAAAAGGCTGCAAGGGTGTTAGTAAACCCAAAGGACATGACTAGGAATTCATAATGGCCATATCTGGTTCAGAAAACTATTTTGGGAATGTCTGACCCCCTAACATTCAATTGACGGTATCCTGAACTAAGGTCTATTTTAGAAAAGCACTTAGCACCCTGAAGTTGTTCAAATAGATAATCAATCCTAGGAAGTAGATACTTATTTTTGATAGTGACATTGTTTAACTGGTGGTAATCTATGAACGTACGCAGGGAACCATCTTTATTTTGCATGAAAAGTATAGGTGCAATCCAAGGAAAAACATTAGGATGGATGAAACCTTTTTCTAGGAGGTTTTCTAGTTTCTCTTTCCACTCTTTCAAATTTAATGGAGCCATTCTATATGGCGTAATAGAGATAGGATGGGTGTCTGGCAACACATCTATGCCAAAATCTATCTCTTTATTAGGTGGTATTCCTGGGAGATCATCTAGAAAGACTTTAGAGAATTCATTTACCATAGGGAAAGACTGTAGAGGAAGACTTTCGACATTAGAATCTTTAACCTAAATCAGATAATACAAGCAACCCTTGAAAATAAATTTACGGGCTTTGAGGTAAGATATAAAGTTCCCTCTAGGTGCTAAAGAGTGCCCTTCCCATTTTATTGCTGGTTCATTCAAAAAAAAAGTAAACTTTCGGGTTCTATATTCTAGTGTGGCATAACAAGAAAGAAGCCATTCCATCCCTAGGATAGCATCAAAATCAACCATATCAAGCTCTACGAGTTCTGCCATAGTATTCTGGCTAAGAATAGACATAACATAATTTTTATATATCTTCTTAGCTACAACAGAAGCACCCACTGGAGTGGAAATAGAGAAAGAGTCGGCAATGACTTCAGGCTAAAATCCAAAACCAATAGCCACATATAGGTTCACATATGATAAGGTAGACCCGGGATCAAGTAACATATAAACATCACTGGAAAAGATTTTTAACATACCAGTGACAACATTTTGTAAGGCCTCTGTCTCCTGGTGGTTAGTCAAAGCGTACAGCCAGTTGCGACCATTTCCGACAGTAGTAGTCTTGCCCTTTTGAGGCGGTGGGGGTGCGAATGAATTTTCCTGTGACTTACATAAACCAACATTACTCCTAGTTGAGGGACAATCTCTTTGAAAGTGACCCGACTGACCACATGAATAACATACAAGCGTGCCTAGCTGACACCTTTCTTGATGATGCTTATCGCAAGTCTTGCACCGTGGAAATGTACAATGGTGCTAAGCCACACTTTCCTGGGACTAAGTATCCTGAGCTCTGGGTCCATGACCAGTCTAAAAAAATTTAGATCATCTATCAACTAGGGGTCTCAGCACTAGAGCGCTAGCTGCAGACTACGCATTACTCCAAAACTTCTTTTTTTGCCACCTATTTCCCCAATTACCGCTTTATGGCTGTCTGTGGTTTTGATCTGCTATTCTGGCTCTCTTTGCCTGTCAGTACTTCTCTCTAGATTTGGTGATGTTCTTTTGCTTCTATTCCACCTGTTCTGTATGGGTTGATAGCTTAGCAAAGTCCATATCCCTGTTTAGCATCGCCCCTTAACATTCAAGCTCTAGATTATCTGAAATGCCAGATTCAAATTTTTGCATCCGGGCTCTCATATTACCTATCATTTATGGTGCATAATCAGCCAGTTGGTTAAACATTAGAGTGTACTCCTGGACAATTATTTTCCCCTGTTTAAGCTTAATGAATTTTTCTACTTTGGCTTCTCTCAACACTAGAGGAAAGTATTGGTCAAGAAAAGCTTCTACAAGCTCGCCCCAAACTGTGGGCTCAACACTCAGTTCCCTTCTCCTCTTCCCACTCATTATACCATTGATTCACAATATCCTTAAGTTAGTGCACTACTAACTCAACCCTTTCCACCTGATCCATATGCATTACTCTAAAAATATTCTCTATTTTATCCACGAACTCCTGTGGGTCTTTTTCTACCTTAATGCCTGAAAATTTAGGGGGTTCATTCTCATAAACTGGCCCACCCTCATAGCTTCTACAGTAGCAGATGCAGACCCAGTATCCTTCGACTTTAGAGTCTATGTAAGCATGTGAATGGATTGTCTGAATTCTAAATTAGATAAATCCCAATGAGAAGACTGAGGACAATTTACATTTGTCCTTAGAGCTCAAGGAGGACTGGTCGGGACTGGAAGTACTCCCGAAATGGGAATAGGTTCTAGGGTGTGGGATCTGTTACTGGTCCATATGCCATGAGTGGGGTGGAATTCACCATCCTAACTATCCTTGTTATTGGAACGATGAGAAGGCATGATTGTTTTCTCAAATACAATAGATCAGTGATTAGGGTACTAGGCATTTAGGAAAGTGTTTGCCCTCTTTGTGATTTTATATAAGTTAAATTGCGGAGCGTAATTTCTTAAAACAACATTAGTAAACAGTTTCCAAGACACATGGGCACTTTCTAAAAATCATAAGTCATTCTTGTCAATGCACTAACTACTTTTTGGATAACTTCTGAGTTAGGTGGCACTCCCTAACAAGTTTGATATTCTATGGGCTATATGGAATCAAACATTGACTCGACGGGGAAGCCCCCAACCCAAGTGTGCCACAATTGTTGGAGTGTTTGAGTCTGATTTGCCATAGGGTACTAGCCCAGCATATAATAACATACCCATATCGGTAAATCACTGTTTTGGGCAATGTGTTGTCTGTACTCATGCCTTTTTTGTGGAACCACCTAATCTCTCTTTATTCCCAATTTTATCTTGTTCTGATTTAGGTATTATTCAAGATTCAACAACTTAAAATCTAACTACAAACATGTATCCTATTCTGTTATGAATTACCATGGCATTATTTGGATTGGTGTTGTCACACCATGACTTGCAAGTCCTATTTCTCAGCCATAGTATAATAAGTGTGATCTTTCAATGAAACATAGTTCAGACCAACCAAAAATGTAAATAGTATAAGAGATTTCATGTTCTGAAGCATAAATCAAAACTATGCAAGAATCCTTTAAACATATGGTGTTCATGTGCTTTTGGAAAAATCATGCACTTTTTTATTATATGAATATTTTCAACATATATCAACACAACTACCCTCTCTTTTGAAATCCAAATCTCAATCCAATTGTAACACAATTCAACACATTTTAAACCATAATTTTCAAGGATACATTCAAAACATCTATAGCATATGATAAGTAAAGGAAAATTAAAACAAGAGAGGGATTTTACATAAGTCATGCACTCAATTAAATCATCAACCTTAACACACATGCATACATATATATAAATTTTGAATCAATTTGGGGGAAGGTCAAAAGACAAAAATAATACCTTCAAGATTTATAAAATATGAATGTATTCATAAATCTAAAAACCCTTTCTTAAAATCATGATTTCTATGCCCATGAGATTTTAGGAAAACCCCACATACCTCGATTATGAAGAATAATGGCTGATCCTTGGAGGAGAAGCATATGAACTAGGGTTTTTGTTTTGTGGAAAATATTTAGAATGTCGTAGATTATGATTGTAGAGGTCTTAAATCTCATGCTTGGACGGTTTAAGAGACTTGGTAAAAGTCTAAACTACCTTTGTTAACTTCTGAATGAAATTGAAAAAATTTAAACTTGGAACCTGATCTTGTGGGCCACCGTGACGTGCCATTATTGTGGTGGCTCACTGGAAATTAACGGATTGCAATTTGACCCACTTTGCAATGTGCCACCATCGCCGAGTCTTACTGGAAATTAACCATCATCATTCACACCCTCTCTGAAATACGCAAAGGATAGGAATGATGGTGTTTTATGACTAGAACATAAATTAACCATAATTTCTTTACCGCGTGTCCATTTTGGATGAATCTTATGTCAAAGGAAATCTTGTTCGATCATCCGCGAAATATAAAAAGTTGAAATCTAATGAATTCCACAGGGAAATAAGTATAAATCATTCTAGAAGACTTTAGGTACAAAAATTCAGGTTGGAAAAACTTATGGGCGTGACAACAATTCACGGATTTAACATGAGGGTTACATAAATGAACACATTCTAATTTGTTCACATGAATCTCAAAATAATCTTGACTTGAAACCCACACTAAAACACATACATGAATACAATTCTTATCAATAAAGTAAATCATAATTTATGTTTTAAAAAGGATTCTTGAACTCCAAGGGTAGAAGGAACCCAAGGATGAACACCGAAACATACCTTGATTGATGAATTCATGAGAATAGTTGGTGAATTATTGGGACATGATCTTAGATTTAATGAACTAGGGTTTTGCTCTTGAGAGGATTTGTGAAATAATGTGTGAATTTTACCATTTGGGAGGCTTAATTTCGTGTTATGGCTGAATAATATAAGGGGAAAATGATCCAACTACTCCCAAAAACTTGTAATTTAATATACAAAATGTGCCTAGTGATGCAATAGGCGATGCACCGTATTGATGGTGTTGACGCGTTTACTGACTCACCACATCGATGGTGATGATGCGATAGCCAATGCGATGCATCCTAATCGTGTTGGCATGCTATTTTTTTCATCCAAACGTATCCCAAACGATATCTAAAAATTTTAAAACTCACCTGAGATGAACTATATATAACCTTGATCATGAATCATTTTAAAAATTGACAATCTAATGTGAGAAAGATAAATAATAAGTCCATTCAAATATCGAGGCCAAAAATGAGACTATGTCTTAACACTTAGCTAAAATTTTCCAAGTCTGAGACCACTTTTGGCATGCAATATGGGGCTGAAATTGGATATGACTTTATGGGATCATAAAAACCCATCCCAATATTACATGATATCATAAATATACTATGACAAAGTTAAATATAACAAGGGATAAACCTAGCCTACCTCATCATCAAAGAAAGCACAACCCACTGCTAACCCTTTACCTTCTGAGAAGCATCCTCAAGATGCCAAACTACTAAGATATATTCTACTTATTAATAAAAGAATTTTGATAGCCATATTGTATAATTGTACTTCAGGTCCAAAAATGACATTAAACCCAAGGTGCGTCTTACTTACGAAAATTGCATTTCTGAAATCCACCCAATATTGATACAAGCTCAAGTAATAATTACCCTAAAAATGGGTGAAAACCAAGATAATTTGTGGATAAAATGAATCCCTAATGTTCTTGGGGTTTTGGGTAATTAATCAAGAAATTCAACCATGAGTTTAGAGGATTTTTACCTTAATTTCGTTTGAGAATCTAGAAATGTGTTTTTATCTAAATTCATAAGAACCCAGAAGCTTCAATTTTAAGCTCTTACACTATTTTAGGATTTAGCAATTAAGAGGGAAGATGAAAATGTTAGAAATCATAGAAAAGTTCTCTATTTATATCTATTCCATTTCCTTGTCATTTTCTATCGTAATCTATAGGTTTGTGATAGCACATCTTGTCGTTGCCTATGGGAAACGCAGTCACACTATGGCCTCTGCAATCAGACTATCTCTATGACACACTTTATCATGATCCCGATCCATAGAGTGCCGATCGCAGTGCACCAGAAAACCCGATGCACCAGATTTCATATTTCGAATACAACGACGTGTTTAATGTAAATATAAATGAACTATGTAATTAATAGTAAATTCGATGTTTCAGATGTGATGGCTCATTCAGATTTTCCATCTGAGTTTGTTTTGATGAAATATGGGTCCCATATCTATATTTAAAATTTCTTAACTTTCCAACCAATAGGTAGAAATGATCTTGGGTTCCTTGGGCCCAAAACCATAGGTCTACCAAGCCTAAAATCAATATTTTGGAGCTATTGGCATAGTCAAAAATTGCATACGAGATCATTTTACTAAATTTTTTGTCCAACGACCATTTTAAACTAATGATGACTTCAGAATAGGGAATTGGTTATAAAGCCCAAATGAACTACGCTATAACTTATTTATCAGTCCTAGAAAGTCATAAATGACTTCAGGTAGCTATAGAAAAGATCCAAAGGCAACAATAGGTAGAAATAAGGAAATTGACCTAAAGGGTCATTACAATATCCACTAGTAAAGGAACTTTCATACCCATAAGTAAAGGGTTAGGATATAGCTAAAGAGTCATAAATTTGAGGATGTTGGGTTCACATCTTACTCTAAATCTCCTAAGTGGCCTCCTGTCCAAAGCGGTGCATCCACTGAACCATAACTACATAAATCTTTCTAGTGCACAATCATATGACATCTTTAGACAAAATAAGCAGCGGCCCCTCTGCCTCTGTATAAGTCAAATGCTTGTCTAACTGGACTGATTCCCATCTAAGAACATGAGATGGATCGGGAATGTATCACTTCCAGATAAAGACATAGAAAATATGATGAAGAACGTCAAAATCTAGAGGTAGAGATAACTCATAAATCACCTTCCAACTACGTGGAGAATCATAAAAGGTCAAATATATTTAGAAATAAGCTTGCCCTTCCTCCAAAGCCTTATGACACCATTCATAGGTGTTAAAAAGTGAACTACACGACCACCAACTTCAAATATCAAGGCACGATGCCTAAAGTTTGCATAGGTGTTTGTCTACTATGAGCGCTCTTAACCTATCATAAATCATCCTAACTCTACCTACTGACTACAGAAGCAAATCAATATTGCGGGGCCTAATATTGAAAGCCTCAAACCATCAAACTAGAGAATGACATCTCATACCATACAAACCCTAAAATGGCACCATCTTAATACTCGAATAATAGCAGTTATTATATGCAAACTCTTCCAAGACTATGTGTTGCTCCTATTGACCTCCAAAATCCATAACATAGGCTCGAAGCATATTATTAAGAAGCTAAATAGTCCGGAAAGACTTGCCATCTATCTGTTGATAAAAGGTTGTACTCAGATCCATATGAGTGCCCAACTCAACCCGAAAATCCCTCAATAATCATAGAGTGAACATAGAACAATGATATGATATGATAAACATAGGCACACCATGAAAATTAACTATATCTCGGACATAGATATGGGCTAATCTCTCATCTTTAAAGGATATCTGGATAGGAATAAAATATGCTAAGTTTGCCAAATGATCTATAATGACCCAAATAGCATTGAAACCATAGTAAGTGTGAGGCAAACCATATATAAAATCTATAGTAATCTGCTCTTATTTCCACTCAGGAATGGGCAACCTATAAGTCAAACCACTTGATCACTGATGCTCGGCCTTCATATTCTAACAACATAGGTAATGAATTACAAAATCTACCACATCTCTTTTTATAGCACTCCACTAATAATGATGTCTCAAATGTCTAGCCATATAGGTTGTGCTAGGTTAAATGCAATATGCAATATTGCAAACCTCATGAAAAATCTACTTGATCAAGTCATCAATCTACAGAAGACGAATGCGATCATCAAATCTCAAAACACCTTATGAATCTATGGTTAGCCACTTGGAGTTACTAATCAACACCCGATCACAAAGGAAGCAAAGCTTGGTTTTGCTCTAACTAACAATCTCAAATCTGCTCAAATAGAGAGGTTCTCTCCTACAGATAAGCCAAAATCCACCTAGGATTAGAAACATAGAGGTTAACAATTATGTTGGATAAGGACTAAATGTCATGGGCCAACGGCCTCTATGAAACTAAAATACAAGCCAAGCTACTCATACTCACTACCTTCCATTTCATGGCATCTTTTATGATTTTTGTTTTCCCTGGATAATATAAGATCAAAATATCATACTCCTTAAGGAATTTTATCCATCTGTGTTATCTAGCATTAGGATCCCATTGGGTCATAAGATGTTTAAAAATGCGATGGCCAGTGAAAATCTCATAATACACACTATAAAGATAATGCCTAAAAATTATAAGCGCGAATACTACAACTGCCAACTCCAAATCATGAGTTTGGTAGTTGCGCTCTCGCACCTTAAATTGTCTTGAACCATATGAAATGGAACTAACTTGATACATCAATACATAAGCTAGACCAACACAAGAAGTATCATAAAACATGGTGAATCCCTCATCCTTAATAGGAAGCGCCTAAAGAGAAGCCAAAGTAAGAAAATCCTTGAACTTTGCAAAGCTCAACACACACTTCTTGGACCATTGAAATAAACTTCTTGCAATTCAATCTTGTCATAGGGGATGAAACAATTGTAAAACCTTTAACAAAGAGTCTGTAATAACCGATTTAACCAATGAGGCTACAAACCTTAGTCAGTAATGAAGGTCTAGCCTAATACGAATTGCCTTGATCATAGTTAGGTCTACCATAATACCATTCCTAAATGACACATGTCAAAGGAATGTCACCGACTAAAGCAAATTCTCATACTTTGAGAACTTGACAAAAGCACATATTCTCCTAAGGACTGGAGCACATTCGTCAAATGTTGCACACCTTCCTCTCTATTCCTACAACAAACAAGGATATGGTTAATGAACATAATAAAAAATTACTCCAAATATGGTGTGAATATTTAGCTCATAAAATCCATGAACGCGGTTGGGGAATTAGACAACCCAAATGATATCACTAAGAACTTATAATGACCACAAGATGTCCTAAAGACTGTACTTAGGATATCCTCAGACTGGATCCTCAATAAATAGTAACAGATCTCGAATCAATATTAGAAAACATTGCATCAGCATAAAGCTACTCAAATAAATCATCAATCTGAGGCATAGGATAACGGTTCCTCACTATCATTTAATTAAGATGCCTAAAAGAAATACACATATGCATGGAACCATCATTTTTATTTATAAACAACATAGTGGCTCCTTAAGGGGACACACCCAGTCTAATACAACCCTTACCAGGAAAATAGAAAAGCTCAGAATTTAGCTTTTTAAGCTCAATTATAGCCATACGATAAGGTACCATAGAAATAGATCGAGTGCCAAGTTTGTAATCAATTGAAAACTTAATCTTAAAGATAAAGGAAATACCAGGTTGTTGGTATAGAAGACATTAGGAAACTCACAAACAATAGAAATGGAGACAAGCGATAGATTCTCTATAATAGTATCACAAATATAAGAAAGGTAAGACTCTGAACCCTTAAAAATATGACTCCTAGCATGAACATAAGTAAGAATCACCATCAACTTCCTTCCACATGATTGGGGGTATGTCGGGCATTATTAAGGTAACTGTCACGACCTAATTTATGAATCATGATAGGGCCTACTAAATTTCGCTAATAAATAAGCCAAACTATATCGCAGAGCTAACAAATTGGTTAGTTTGTTAGGAAATGCACATCATAGGCCAAATTCAAGGAACATAAGTTATAAACTAACAAAGTTTTCTAAATAGAAAAAATAGAAAATAAAAGATACAAATCCCATGAGCTGGTAGAGCTTGTAAAAGAGCATCTAATAGTATCAATACAACTTGAATATCTTTAAAGGTCAATAAATCTATCAAAAAAAAAGACTAAAAAATATATAGAGTTAAATTGGCGAGTCAAACTCCAAAATCTAACCCTATCTCTGGAAATTAGTCACCTTCTAAACAATGATAAACAAAGATAACTAGTACTTGGATCTACCCCAAAAATGTACAAAAGTGTAGTATGAGTACCAAAGAAATAGGCACTCCATAGGAATCATTAGACGACTAAGCTAAATCGTTATATAAGTATGATAAAATGTATGATAACATAAACTAAGTCAAGGTACAGAAACAAACTTGAATCATCTCCAACATTGCTATACATAATAAGTAATTACATTGGAACAACAATATTACATGAAACATAAAAAAAATACAAATATCACAATGCAAACATACATAAACGATTCAAAATAATAATGCATCATAAAGAATCATCATAAGCAAACTCAACTTCAAAAACTAACTGCCATACACCAATTAGTGCAAAAGGAAAACAACTCATCTCAACCTCTAATACAACTGGAGAGAACACTTAAGACAAGGATAAAAAATATACCAACGCAATAGCTAACATTCATCATTAATTTATCACAATTCCACATATATCGTCATTAAACTATATACCACACTATCCCAACTTCCTAACATTAGCCAAAGTACTCACATTTCTTAATATTATAATCATTAAACAGTCTTACAATCCATATATAATCATAGTTAACCATTTCTAGTTAACTAACCCATTAGACTACAAATCATCATATAACCTCTAATCATCAGTAAAAATCTATTTTCCATATAACCACTAACCACTATTTATTAGGAACATCATCATTACAAGTGTAGCATAATTTATTAACTAGTCTACATTTAACAATCAATCTTGATTACCAAGTAGTCATTATAAGCCACTTTAGGAATATCCACCACCAATCATCAATTATCACTAGTCCTCCATTATCATAAATCATTAATTATCTGTAATTATAAATCACCACTAAGCAATAATTATATCTCTTTAAAATCATTTATCACTTACGAACTATAACATGCACCACTAATATCAACAACATACCTGAATTTCATATAAGTGAATACTAACATATAATTTCCATACATAGGGTTATCCCGACTTTAACCAGTAGAAGTTCATGTAGAAATATTAATATAATTATCCTCTGGCCTTATAGGGTAACAATATCATCACAATGTCCTTCTGCCTTGACGAGTATTATCATATATCATAATATCCTCCATCCTTGTTAGGTATGAACATATCATTATCGTATTTTTCAGGATTGTGAGTATCAACATAAAATCATAATATCCCTCACCATTATCGGGTATCAACATATCATCATAATATCCTTTATCTTTTCGGGTATCAATATATAATGATAATATCCTTTAGCCATGCCCTGCAACAATATCTTCTCATAATATCCTCTGGCCTTACTGGGTATCAATATGCCATCATAAATTTCTCTAGCCTTTTCATGCATCAAAATGTCATCATAATCATAATTCGTGGCAAAATAAATAGCAAAAGAGATCATACAAAGAATTATCATGATTTTATACATAATGAATGTCATAACTTTCCAAAATAAAAAATAAACATAACTTCTAGCATAATACAATGTACATTTTCTAATATCATCATTAGAAATATTTTCTAGCATGATCATAATTATAAGCAATATCAAAAACAATGACACTTTAATACCCTTAGAATAATATAGATTTTTCATAGCATGGTTCATAACATAATTTAAATCTTTGACAATATCATAGTCAAGGGATAATTCAATAGTATATTCGGTAGCCCAATCATTAGCCATATCATTAAACTAGTCCACAGCTCGTCATAATCTTAAACATTAATCATACATATTGCATAATAGTTAGGCATGACTTCTAACCTTATTCATCATAACTAACAAGTATCGTGGTCCATTAAGACTGCCTCATAAGGTCATTATCAAATAATATAATAAGCATACAATTGGTTTAAGATAACTAACATTAATCTTGACTTAAGGTGGATCAAAGAGACCATTACTAAATTCCCAAATATCATTCTAGGTCAAGCTCTACCCCGTACTTGGATAAGGTATCTAAATCAATCTTATATTTATTGAAAGAAATGATTAATTCTAAGGAAAAAGGTTCTTCAGAAACACAACTACTAAGATAATATAGCAACTAAGACAACCTTTTGTTGGAGTAAGCAACAAAGGCTAATTCACCCTAAGCATGAGTAGCTATATTTTTTTACTTTATTTAGAGAAAGATAAGTAATTGTCATCATAAACATAAGCAATAAAGCCTAATGCACTATGTTTTAAGGCAACAAGCTAAGCATTTAAACTCTACGGTTTCAATTTAGCCAAAACAATCTAACTAAAACAAAGTCATTCATTTAGTAAATCAAACACCTAAAATCAATCCTAAATCAAATACAGTATTATAAGAATACTATGACATATCTCAATCTAACATGGGACAAACCTAGCCTATCTCGAAGACAAAAAATGCTAAATAAATAGCTCAACCTTCATTTTTCCTTTCCAGTAAGGCTCCTCATGTTGCCATTCTATCAAAATCATATTTGACACATCCATACAATAATAACGATACCTATATTATACCATTGTTCTTCAAGTCCAAAAATGACATCAAAAACTCCAAGTGGGTCCCTCTTCCAGAAATTATAATTTCAAGGCCAACCAAAGTTTGATACATAATCAAAGACTCATAACCATAAAAAAGGTATGAGAACCAAGATAAATTGGGGCTAAAATCAATCCCTAAAGCTATTTAGGGCTTGTGTTAAGAAGAAAATTTAAATTCACTAATAATAAGGTGGAATCTTACCTCAAATGAAAAAATAACCACTATAATAGATGTTAATCACCCTCCTAAGCCACCCAAAAATCTCAATTTTGAGTTATCAGACTCTTTAGGCTTTTTATCTAAAGGTATGGATGAAAAATGAGCTAATTTATGACCTAAGAAGTGTATTTATACCCCTTCTAGGTAAACAGGCTTTGCAAACATAATATGCAGGTGTGTAATCACATAATCTAGCATTAGAAGAATGTGTTGTGATTGCAACAACATTAGTTAAATCACACTACTTTCTCTGCACACTAAGGTGCAATCACTATTGAAGAGGTACGATCGTAGAGGCACCAAATATCACCTGAATTATGGAAATTTTTAATATTTTTTCCAAGGACTCAAGATTCATTTAGAATCATATATACCCAAAAGAACTATGCAACCACACTAAATTTGACATTACAGATGCAATGGTGAAGTTGGATTTTTCATGTGAGATTGTTTTGAAGTAATATAGGTCCCACATCTATATTGAAAATTTTCCAACTTTTTGACAATACGATGAAATAAGCTTGGGTGCATTGAGTCCTGAACCAAATGTCTATCGAGCGTAAAATCAAAATTTTAAACCTACATATAAAATTTGCATCTGAAATTATTTTGAAATAGTTTTCACTAAGTGGCCATTTATAAACACAGAAGACATTATAATAGAGAATTGGCTCAATAACCGAATGCACAGCCCAGTAACCAAACTGGCAGTCCTAGAAAATCATAAATGACTTGGGGAAGACATGAAAAAGCTCTAATTGCAAAAATTAGTAGAAATATGAAAAGTGATCTACAGCGTCATTATAATATCCACTACTAAAATGTCACAACCTAATTTACAAGTCGTGATGACACCTACTATAAACTGCTAGTGGGTATGCCAATACCTTAACTCGCAGCTAACACTATGGGTTAATTACGTATGAAATGCCCAACTAGCCCAAAATAAATGAACACAAGATATACATAAGCAATGTTTTAGTTTAAAAGTATAACCAAACATGGATACCAATCCCTTAGCTTCGCATAATTAGTACAACAACATTGAAGTATGATACTAATAGGAAATACAACTTAAGAATCTTAATTAGTTAATACATATGTCCAAAATACAAATGAGTGAATCAAAATAGATGCAAACGAGCAACCTAAAATACCAAGAGCTCACCCTGTCTTTGAAATGTCAACACCATACAAAATCAACACAACAACGATAGCCAGTGCTTAGATCTAAACTAAAAGGGTACAAAAGTATAATAGGAGTACAAAAAAAATAGGTACATAGTAGGCATCATCGACCGACTGAGTGATGTATGATCAGATGCTAACATACTTGAGACTTTTAACTTAGAATAATTGTAAATTCTTAAGTAACTTTTGTTATTTTTTATTATTTTCTTTTTATTATTGGAGTAAAAGTAAAGATACAAGAGAACTAGCAATAATGAGAGTAAAAGAGTTGATTTCTAAACCAAGTTAAAGCTTTAACATCTGTTTGATCATCAAAAACCTCCCATTTTATCTTTTTGTATCATTTGTTTGAATTCAACATGTAACTATAGTTTCAAATTAGTTTACTCGCTACTTACATTGTTCCTTGTGGATTCGACCCCTATTCCAAAGCTGGGTAAATATAATAATGGCGATCTCCTTGCACTAAATTGATGTGTAAGTTGAGTGTTATCAAAAATAGCACCATTACCAAGGAACAATTTAGCGTATTAAGTTGGTTTGCAAGTTTAGCCTACTTTCTTGAATTCAAACTTGTAAATATTTGTTTTTACTTTTCTTTAATTTCGTGTGTTAGGTAGATGTTTATTTTTGTTTACTTATTACTATGGCATCATGGAATGAACATGAGCTTGGTGGTTGGAAATCTTATCTTCATGATCCATTTTCATATTGTGATGGACTCACTTTTGGCATGATTGTAGATATGCTCCCCGGAGAAAGATATGTGAACCATCTCCATTATACTTGGAGTATGATTGTTCTTTATATGCTGGTGAAGATGGACATTGGAGTGAGTGACCAAATTCCCCCTCCCCCTATTATGCTAACCCAAATTAAAGTTCTTATTATGAGTTTGATAGGTCTTATAGTTAAGAAAAAAAATAACAAAGAACCTGTAAGAGTGGAATTGAAGCTATATTTCAGTGAATGTTGGATATCTAAAAAGAAACTTATGATATCACATATGATATGCGTCAAGAAATGAAGCCAATCATTCATTAGGAGATAGATATAGAGATCAATCATTAAAAAAATTCATCTGTATTTTGTTTAGATGATATCTTATCTGTGAAATCATTTAGAATAATAGAAAAGTTTGAAGATGAGGAGAAAAAACCCTATATTGATGTTGAACTTGATGATGAGCAACCCTTTGTGATTTCCTAACAAACTAAACCAACCATGAGAGATGATGCCAAGATTGAGGTAATGGTGCTAGAGGCAAAAGAAGAAACCAAACCAATCTCTTATAAAGCCTCTAGCCCAATTAAAGGTGAAGAGGTCATGAAGGATGCAACTGTAAAATTAGGAAGAAGACGTCACTCATATAAATTTTCAACATTATGCTTGGTGGATGTGATGAAAGTCGAATCACCAAAGCAAATGATAAATTTTGAAAATGAGGAGGAAAATTCCTATATTTTGGAGTTTGTCATACCAAAATGGTATAATTCAACCCCAATCTCGAAGGACAAGAAGCTTAAAGATCGATTTCTATTTTGTGGATTTTTAAGATTTTCACCGTTTCCAAATGAGCCCACACGAAAGTTCAATGCAAAAGTGGGCGAGCGGTTTAACTCTTTGAAGTGGTGTGGTAGAACTTTCCTTATCATGCGCTCATGTTTTCCCAATGTACCTAAAAGATGTACAGATCAAAACATGAGCTGACAATTCAAATTGTTCAAGTGGAGGGATAAAAGATGAAGCACTTTTAAGGTAAGTTGATGAATTCTGAGTAGTCTATATAACCTAGTCGTGCCGCAGGATTAAATCAAGCTCTTATTGGGAGGCAACCCAAGGTATGTTGATGTTTGTATTCATATTATATTATTATCATCAGATCTTTGCACCCATGTGCCACAGGTATGTTTCTAACTCTATTGTTTTTGTTTGACACATTGGGGACATTGCATGATTTTATGTGTAGAGTGGGGTTACTTGTGGGTGTTGATGTCCTCTTGGGGGTATTTTTGTCGTGCCTCTTTTTCCCAGAGTCTTGTTTCTAGTAGAGCCAGCATGTTTAGGCATATTGTGATTTGTATTAAAATGTTGTAGTTGACTAGGAGAAATACAAGCACCTTAGGCAGTTCACATGTTTTTGTTGATTTTTGAATGCCTCTCCAAAGGATTATTTAATAGATGTGTGATATGCTTTTATGTGTGACAACTGTGCATCTTGGTATTGTATTAGTACTAGTGACATGATAACCATTGCTAAACAGTTGCATAAAGTCAATGGGTAGTAGCTTGTGATGTACATTTGTGCCATATGTGTTTGAGATACTACCTAAATCCCATTGTTTGTTAAATCCAAAACTTGCTCAGTTGGTCCTGCCTTGGTTGTAGGATAGCGGTTAGGAAATGATCATAGGTCATTGTTGATATAAGTCCACTTTTAGCCTAAATGACCTTTTGTGTGTGAATAATATCCTTTGATCCTGTTTTTGAGCCTGAATGCCTATTCTTTTTGTTATTCCTATTACCTTTCAAGTTGTATCACAATGAACCTATTTTGACCCTAGTCCTCCCTGAACAATGTGCACTTTAACTTACGTAAATAGCCTAAGTTGAGTGTGGCTATCGTAGGGGTGTGTGATGTAAAGTAAGTATAAAGAAGGTTAATAAAAATAAATAAATAAATATGTAAGGCTGGGTGTGGTAGAAAAAGAATAAAAAAAGGAAAAGTTTTGAAAAAAGAGAAAATGAATGAATAAAATCTACACCCAACTTGAATGTGCTTTAATCAAGAAAGGAAGAAATAAGGTAAAGGTTAATAAGTGAGACCCCAAAAATTGTGTAGTACCAAGGAGGCTTAGTTACTTTAAATATCCCTGTGTATCATACCAGCCCCAAGACATTACAAGCTGAACAAAAGTCCTATAGTGATCCTAACTTAACTGTCTGAAGCTTTGATAATTAAAATAAAGGCAAGCTTATGGTATTTCACATACATTTACTGGAATTTCTTTCTGAGAGTTAGTGTCTCTTAACTTTTCCCGCATTGACATGCTTGAGTTCGCATATGAGTAAGAAGGGACCTCTTTGTTGTAAGGGCATACTAGTTATGTTTCTAGTTGCTAACTTGTTTAGATAGTGTAAACTTAGTACATGCATAGTTGTTGTTGCTGAATTTGATACCTTATCTTTATTCTTATGTGTCGCATTGTCGTTCTTCAATAATATGCACATTTCTTTTTAAATTAATTGACCTTGGAGATGGTGAAGATGTTTTGAGATAATATGGATGGTTGACTGCTAAATATACTTTTTATCCTCTTGGTTCTATTTTTGTTGCTTTAGGACAAACATTTGTTTTAAGTTGAGGGTGTTGATGTGTGAGTAGATGCTAACACATTTGAGGCTTTTAACTGAGAATAATTACAATGTCTTAAGTAATTTTTCTTGTTTTTGATTTTTTTCACTTTAATATTGT
Source organism: Capsicum chinense (assembly GCA_026120095.1). NCBI lineage: Eukaryota > Viridiplantae > Streptophyta > Magnoliopsida > Solanales > Solanaceae > Capsicum > Capsicum chinense. Next base: position 61,259 of record JAPEIP010000114.1, on the reverse strand, counting down.
AGTAAAAATCAAAATGCAAGAGAACTAACAATAATAGAAGTGAAAAAGTTGATTTCTGAGCAAGTAGAGAGGGAAGTATAGATGACAACTTGTCTGATAAGTCATCACCCTTGTGATAAGCTTTTAGAGTTGCCTTCAGCCTTAGAGAGAATGAGATTCAGCTGGAAGAAGTGATGACAACCTGTGATTAGGATTTAATAGTTTATTAGGATTTGAGTGATTGTGGGGACATCTTGATAACTCCTTTGTTATGATTGTTATTTATTAGTTGCAAATAATAAATCCCACGTTAGGTTTATTTGCTCGTACTGAGGAATAAACCAAAAGGTAGATAATTATCAATAAGGATTTGGGAAGGTTAAGCTCCCATCTAATCATTAATGTTGTAACAAGATTGTTCAACTTGAGATAAAATAAGTATGAATAGAATGATTTCCTATGTTTGAGAGAATTATGGAGTTCAACATCTAGGCAGGTTGAGAAACTCTTAGATGGACTGTCGAAACTGATGATTTGTTGTTTCCCACAAGTCATGAGAACCCAATACTACAATTATAATTTAATGGGGATTAATAATCATAGTGATCACAACCCTAGTTCCTCTCTATCACTGATTTGAACTATTGAAATTTTGGTTTTGAGCTCTAAAGCAAGTTAAAACTTTAACATTTGTTTGATCATCAAAAAGCCCTATTTTATCCTTTTGTATCATTTGTTTGAATTGAACTTATAGCTATAGTTTTAAATTTGTTTAATCGCCACTCACATTGTTCCTCGTGGATTTGACCCCAACTTCAAAATTGGGTAAATATATTGATGACAACCACCGTACACTAAATTGATGTGTAAGTTGGGCAATACCACTGAGCTAAATTATGTTATAAATATGATATAGTGCAAGATAAACATAGCTAAGGCAGGGCACCAAATTAAACCTAAATGGTCTCTGTCGTCGTAATATATAATAAGAAATCGAATCGTAACAATAATAGAACCTAATGCTTCATCCCATTCTAACATCATCATACATAAGAAGTAAATAATTCAAAATCATAAAGCAACACATGTCAAATAATAAGCAAAACAAGTAGAAAGTTGGTGCCCATACACCCACTAGTGCATAAAGTTAAAGAACCCATCATGACATCTCATAAAATAAGCGAGTACACCCAAGGAAATAATAAGATTATATTAACCAACAACATTAACATAAATTCTTCATCATTCAACCATATTCGACATTTATCATCAATCAGACATCATTCCAAACTTCCAATAAATAACAACATTGACCATATGCCTATATTCCACATAATTATCATCATTGTCCACGTATTATCCATATTCTCTTACTAATGTATTTTAGCTGTACAAGGATTATTAACTATTCGGTTAAATCTCTAGCCATAATATAGCTATTTGATAGACAAAAAGTCCCTAGAAAGGTTATTCTAATCGCCAACATGTCTTAGTTAACCATTATTTGATACTAGTATTATTCAATAGGTGAATCCTTCTTTTACAACTAGTTCCCACTTATTAACTAGTCTTGATTCATCACTTAAAACTAAAACTATTACCTATATCTAATTACCATTATTCATCAACTATTCTTCTTTATAAGTGCTTAACACTAGTGAACTATAACTGGTACCCTATGGTCAACATCACACCCTAACTATACAAATAGATATAATGGTATAGAATGATAAACATATATATTTGCCATTTATAGGGCAGGCTAAACTTAATTTGATAGCCATGATCATAGACATATCAATAATCATTTTTCGGACTTTTCGTGCATCATCATAACAACACTATATCCTTTGTCCTCGCCGGGCATCATCATATAATCAATATTTCTTCCAACCTCATAGGGGATCATATCAATATATCCTTCATACTTATCGAGCATCAACATGTCATCAATATATACTCCGGCCTTGCAAGTCATCATCACCACATCAATATATCAGTAATAAAAGAAAATCCACAGAAGGGTAAAGTAAATAATATGCCCCACAAGGGTTAAAGTAAGTAAAAAACTTTATGAGGGATAAAATAAAATGCAAGCCCCACGAGGGATAAAGTAAAAGAGAAGTAAAGATAAGTATACCTTCATATCTCATCATTGATCGTCAAAGACAAGTTATCCATAAATATATGAATATATATAGCATAAATATTACAGTGCATTACCATTTTAAACATTGTTAGTTGCATAACATATAATGTAACCAGTAAATATACCGTCTAGAGCCCTTATTATCATTACTCTAAATATTTGTAAAAAGAGGGATTTCTAGAATAATTGCTAGTTTTGTTACTAGACAAAGGCATAAAATGGGAAACATCATAACTGATGAGTGGTAAATTTACCACATATTTAAACTCAACAGTCGTGCACAGTGCCATGATTTAAATGGATAAATGAGATATATATATATATGATTAAATGAACAAATATACACATTTTGCAAGCATATAAGTTATGAGATGATTGATCAAGACTTGAACTAAAAAGGATCAAAATAAAATAAAAGAAATACAGCTAAAAGACCTAGAGCAAAATTAGGACACAGTTACCATGATTGCGATTTGAGCATGGCGACCGCAGATAATCAAGAAGGTAAGCAATCACAATTTTGCGGATTTACTTACGGTCATGGTAGCGACAATCACACCAAATCTAGTGCTCTTGTTGCAACGCAGTATTAAGCCTAGGGGAAGTTTGGTAATTTTTAGCAGTTGAACTCAAATCCCTTAAAATTTAAAAACCCTTTCCCATTTTGGGTATTCTAGAGACCAATAATACTTTGGAATTGAAATTAAAACACTGAATTGGGCAAGAATTGTAATTTGATTTAGAGACTGGGATTTTTGTATTTGTCAAGAATGGATTCCTTGAAAAATTATTTTCGTATATGTTTCTTTATTTTCTTCATGATTAGATAACTGGTTTTTGTCTTGGGATTATGTTGAACTAAAATGGAATAGTTATATGTTGTGATGTATTTATGAATATGGTATTCATTTAATAATGGGTTCTTCTATTACTTGATTAAATTGGTTAGGATTTATGGGTGAAAGTCCCAAATACTCAAATTGGGTTTATGGGTGAAAACCACAAACTCTTGAAATCTCAAACCATCCCTGAAAAAGAGATATGGATGAACTTTTGAAACCTATATCATCCTTAAAAGTGGTCAGTGGGAACAAAGGCACTAGAATACAATTAATGGATTTAGTTTACTAATTCTCACTATCTTTGACATAAGAGTGACAATGGAGTTAACTACATCTTGGGTATCTTCCTAGAAATAGGGATACCCAATGAAGGTACTAGGTGAAGGCATAAGCTTGTACATTTATGGGGATTTTATGATATCATGCTAGTTAGACAATATTCCTTCATGTATGCATTTAATCAAATATATGATAGGCATAGTACATGGAGTAGAATCCAATGTCACATCTATCAAACATGAACATGAGTAGACAAAACATGAAAACATGTAGAAAATTCATTACTTGAGTTTAGAAAAGGGATTCTTGGACTTCATGGACAAAAAGAGTCCAAGAAAGAACACTATGCATACCTTAGTTCATGATGTCATGAAGATTGATAGTGAAACCTTCTTGAAATTGGACCATTCATGAAAACCCTAGCTTGATTTCATGAGAGTATTTGAGAAAAACATCAATATTTAGGAGGAATAAGGACTAAATCCCATGTTTTGAAGCTTATATATGGCGAGGGAATTAAATCTTTTAACCCTAGACAGGTAATTTAATTTTCACTAAAATTTCTCGAATTGGACCCTTAGCGTGATGCGGTGTTATCGCATCGTGTCATTGGAAATTAACAATAGGGAAACTGCATGGTGGCGCGATGCAGCGCTATCGTGTTGCCAACTTGTCTATGACCTGGAAGTTTGGTGCGATGTGCCAGTATCGTGGAGCAACACAAGAATTTGAGTTTACTGATATGTATATGTAAATCACTAATAAGTGATGGACCTGATACTGTATTACTAAATACTGGGAGACTTATACTATATTACTGGTAAGTGAATGATTGTTTCTGATAGTTTGAATTATGAACAATTGGTCTGATTGACTGTATCTAACAGTCCTGAAGCTGAGTACTGATAGCATGAGTTCTGATAACTTTTGTGATTTATACCATAAGTGACTATATTTGACAATCCATAAATCTGAAGAAAACTATCTAAGTTCAATTCTATTTCTGAGTTGACTGTATCTGACAGTCCTAATATACTTGAATCTGAAGAACTACCTAAGTTCTTTACTGAGACTGGGTAGCTATAGCTGACAAGCCTGAAATCTGTAACTGAAACTGTGGGAAGTATTTATCTAACCGACATGCCCCAAATATGCTATAATAGCTAAGCTGGGGTCCAATCTCTACCCCGACTAGAGGGGTGTCAATACCGCGCCACTAGTAAGGATAGCTGTGAGAACCTTATACTGGCAGGTACTGAATGAGAATGGTGCGAGCCCTAAACTGATGGGTTAAGCCACCTCATCAGCCCTAATCTGATTGGTTAAGATGTCTCAATCAAGGCTGGCTACGTAGTTCTTGAACACAAGGATAACTACTAAGAGTCACACCCTGAACTATCGGGTGAGTTCCCATCCTTTAGTTCACTAGGTGCTAACTTCTACTCGCATCTGAAGGACATTGAACTGAATAACTAAACTGAACAGATATTGATTAACTGGACTGATACTAATGGTATTGTTTAGTAGAGCTAAACTATGTTTAATGTATTCCAAGGGCTGATGGTACGTACTGAGTTCTGAGGACTGGTTGTTCTCATGGAACATGACTCGTACTGTGGAGTAATAGGGACTCCTTATACTGGAAATGGAATTCATACATGATTATAGTTCGTGACCCTATAGTTGGTATGCAATACCTGAGTTGGTTTCATGATAGCTAAAGTAAAAAACTCTACACTAAGATGTGAATGGGTCTGGAATTGTCTTCCCTTAATGATATCTATACATATTAGCTTTACTACTGAAATTTGAGGGCCTGGCCTAGGTACTTGAACTACCATCACATACCTACATTATGTTCAACACACCTGTTTATCTTACAAAACACATCATCTGATTTTGTTTCCTTATATACTGCTAGTATCACATTCACACATTTATGCTTAATTTTGAGTCAATAAACTTAAGTTTTTAGCTTGTACTGTTCAAGCCTACTGATCTAATCCCCATGAATACATAATCTGATAAAATAGAATAATACTATCCCAACTCTACTACTGCTAAACTTCTTGGTTAAAGAATGAGTTCTCATGATCATGAATAAAATCTGTACGACCTTTGAATAATAATGAAATAATAGGATATTGTTTGAGTCTATTGCTAATCTCATAACTGACCGTAGGGACTATCTGAGAAAGTGCTGTCTTTAGGACTTTGCACTTTACTGTTTCTATTACCTTAAAAGTAAGGTAAAGTGAACATTAGGGGTGCATGATATGAATCTACATGGTTTCCTTAAAGAAACTTGCTATAGAATGATCTTGAGACATGAAAGAAGGGAAACTATTCCTAAAACATCTCATAGCCTCTTGCACATAAGTGTGGTGCACAACACACCCCTGTACTAGACTCTACTTGATGCAGCTTTCAGACTTTCTAGGACACTATTAAACCTTAGGCTCTGATACCAAGTTTGTAACGCCCCAATTTTCTAAACTGAAATGCTTCAAGGCGCTCATGACTCCAAAGGACCACAAGCTAACCCATGACTGATATTTATACCTGTAAACTGCATAATATCTTATAAAATATATGGAAACATAGCCTGTAAGACCATAAGGTTCAATAATAGTACAGATTTGAAAAAGATGGTATAACAATACCAAAAAGGAACATAAATACTCAAGTCTGAACATCTAACCTGACATCTAGTCTAAAACACTCTTACTGAATAGAATAATGAGTTGATAGGAAATGTCCCTAACTAACTCCAACTGCTAAAACAAATAGAAAACTAAAATAGAATATCATGTCCTCGAAGGATGAGGACTCACGTCTAACTCTTACTACTGATCTTGGAATCTACTACTGATTTAGAGCTCATGCCTCTGAACTTATGGTGTAACATAAGAGAAAGCACCATAACGCAAATTTGTTAGTATGTCTGAATGTACTGAGTATATAGTGAGGTAGGCTAAATGCAAAGGGTTATATGCATGAAAAATACTGACTGATACGAACGTGAGAGTACATACATGCATACATAACTGTAACTAAACTCATGGAGATACTGCCTACTAAGTCTAAATACTGACAACATGAGTGTACTGATAATGAGATTCTAAAAGACTGAGTTTACTGATATTAATATGTAAATCACTAATAAGTGATGGATCTGATATTGTATTACTATTAAGGGAATGATTGTTTCTTACAGTTCGAATTATGAAGAACTGGTATGATTGACTGTATGTGACAGTCTTGAAGCTGAGTACTGATAGCATGAGTTTTGATAACTTTTGTGATTGATAGCATAAGTGACTGTATCTGACAGTCCATAAATCTGACGAAAACTATCTGAGTTAAATTCTATTTCTAAGTTAACTTTATCTAACAGTCCTGATATACATAAATCTGAAGAACTATCTGAGCTCTTTACTGAGACTGGGTAGCTATAGCTGATAGTCCTAAAATCTATAACTGAAACTATGGGAAGTAGTTATCTAACCGACATGCCCCAAATATGCTATACTAGCTAAGCTGGGGTATAATCTCTGCCCCGACTTGAGGTGTGCCAATATTGCGCCACTGGTAAGGATAGCTGTGAGAACCCTATACTGGCAGGTACTCAATTAGATCGGTGAGAACCCTAAACTGACTGGATAAGCCACCTCATAAACCCTAATCTGTCGGGTTAAGATGTCTCAACCTACGTTGGCTACATAGTTCTGGAACACAATGATGACTACTAAGAATCACACCCTGAACTAGCAGGTGAGTTCCCATCCTTGGGTGCACTCGGTGCTAACTTCTACTCCCATCTGAAGGACACTGAACTGAATAACTAAGCTGAACTGAACAACTGAACTAAACTGATTAGCTGAACTGATACTGATTAACTGGACTGATACTAGTGGTATTGTTTAGCTAAGCTAAACTAAGTTTTCTGGGTTCCAAGGACTAATCGAATATTCTGAGTTCTGAGGACTGGTTCACAGTACTAAAGTTACTGAGATTGACTGTGAATACTGAGGTTGCTAAGGTTACTGAGCACTGAGATTACTAAGATTTCTGGACTACTGAGATTACTTAGATTTCTAAGTTTTCCTGAGTCACATGACTGACTAAATTCTTTAGATCATGGCTTTACTGAGAGTATCATGAAAACATGACATAGCTCTAGGCACACAACTTTATTTTTTGGGTACAAGTACCCCCAGGACTAAATGGAAGGAAACTGATGCAACTTGAATTTCTTGAGTACCGACTATCAATAAAAATCCCAAATAAAAGAGTGGGGGATTTCATAAAGTACATGGTCATCATAATATCTATGATGAATAGGAATGCTTATAATCAAGTCATAAATCTCATATTCTAATATCACAGGCATTCCGACAACATATACTATTCATAGCAAGGACATGGAAACCATTAAAGCATAAGAGAACTACAACATGTAACATTTAGTTCATATTGTAGTGACTTGGGGATATTAAACTTCATGTATTTATACAACATCTCAAACATGGTAGGAAATGCATGGATATAATTCACATACATAATTCATATCTTCATCATCATACATGTTTCATGCCACTTACATAAGAATACATAATTAGCATGGAAATTCATATTGAAGTTTATAGCTAACATGATCTTGTTAATTAGATATCATGAAATCATGTAAATATGAATTTGTAACATACAAGGCATTTTATCGAACACCTTGCATGCATTCTTTAAGGCATAGGTGGATTTCATACTTGCATTCTATCAATCCATCTAAAGATCATGTTTTTCAACTAACAACATAACTTTCATGCGATATACAATTACGATACTATTATATAGAAAAACAAACAAGAATCAACATGGGTATGATCATATCAACAAAATCAACCAAGCTTTTGTATTTTAAAGATTGATTCTTGAACTCCACGGATAAAAGGAATCCATGGATGAACACTACGCATACATTGGAAGGGAGGTTCTTGATGATTGACGGAGGAATTTCCCTGAAATTTGATCTTCAAGCTTGATTGTCCAGCCCTAGTTGTTTTTCTCCTGTAATACTCTTGGATGATGAGCTTTGAGATGTTAATAGGGTTGTAAGGTGTTTAGAAGCTATATATTTCGTAGGGTTAAGTTTAGGGATGTTTAAGGAGTGTTAAAAGACTTAATTACCTTGAAAATAACATAAAACGGACTATTTTTGGCACCTAAAACTGACTAAGGTGGCGTCCAAGTGATTTCCTAAGCTAGGTTAGGCTATGCCTAACCAATCGCCTATGTCTAGTTTGGGCGGCACCTAACCAATCACCTATCCTTACTATCTCTCACAAAAATAGGCATAACTTTTCACTCGGGTATTGGATTAAGGAGAAATTTGTATCGTTGGAAAGCTAATTCGATTCAAAGATACCCTTTCAAAATCAAACACTAAAACTTGATGGATTCCAAAACTCTTAGCTTGTATTACCTTAAGTGACTCATATAAACATGCTTAATGTATCATAAGCTATCTTAATACTAGGATACTCATTGTAAGTCATGCACTAAAATGCTGCTCAAAGGATAGGAGGTTTCATACGTAGGAAAATGGTTCATCTCCTAGCTTAGAAACATACAGGGTATTACAATATCTCCTCCTTGGGAACATTCATCCTCGAATGGAATTTAACTGAAGTAGGAGAGATGATAAGATGAAGTACGTAAAAGACAAACACTACTGAAACATGGGTTTATGACTGGCATAACTAAAAGCTGAACACAACATACTAAACATGCATATCTGATGCATGGGAAGCTGATTCATGAATATAAGACTGAGGTTTCTAATAAAGTAAGTTTTCTAAAAATGAGAATGCATATCTGATGCCCAACTAAAAGGCTGAATCCATACATATCTGATGCATGATTATATGACTTTCATGATACGTGAATGCATGACTGAAAGTACTGATGAGCTGATCACGCATATCTGATGCGTGAATTCATGACTAAACTTACTCATGAACAAGCAATGGTAAAGGTATTAAGTTTGAACTAAAAATTGAGCATGGAACTAAAGACCAAGTTTGATATTGAAATATGAACATGAGAACGAGTAAGTTTAAGGAAAACTGTTACCTTGAACTGATAATACTGATAAGTTTGAGATTAATTACTCTATATGGATGATTGGAAATATGAGAACATAACTAAGTCTAGGACTTGGTAGATACACTGAATATCATGATCTGAACTGAATCTTGAAAATATGGCATACGACTGAAGTTGGAGCTTGAGGGTCATCTTATGAGTAACCCTTCTCCAAACTGAATTCATCAAAAGAAAAGAGAGCAACATGTTTATGTCATGAATGTTTGGGGCTATGATGTATCTCCCCGTTAGGATACTATGCCCTCAAAGAATACTGACTTAGATGAGCTACTGAGGGAAATTGAGGCGATGTTCAAAACAACAAGGAACTGAGTCATGACTGAATATCTAGGATCTGAAACTCAGACATGATACATGAACTGAGCTGAACACGAGTGCATAAATACACTAACTTATTTGACTAAATGAATAACCTATAGCTGAATACTGGATCTGCAAAGCTATACTCTTCTTATTCTGAATAGATGGAGTCCAACGTCTTACCCACATTGGGAATAGCCGTTCTATCCTTGCCATTGAATAGAACCTTAACTTTAGTGATCGCTATCTTAACCCACTTGGGGTATATCACAAACCTACGGGGCACATAGTTCTGGGCATGAGACTTCGGAATCAAGCCCAACTCGGTGCTAAAAACTACTCCTTTACTTTTCTCAGAACTTTAGAAAATACACCTTAAAACATTTCAATAATATGCAATGGGAGCCAAAATGCATCCCCTTTATCTCAAAATCAAGAATGTGGATTTCTTTCTTAACTTAGGGTCAAAACTCACTTCTTCTTGAAATCTTGATAGTCTTATCATTAAAGCTTTAAAGATCTTATAATAATGGAAATGTGAACATACTTCTTAAAATTCTTTAAAAGTCATCAGCAACTCATTCTCAAAACTTATAATTAAACAATAAGGCTCAACTCATAACAAGAACTCTTGGGAATACTTGAAAATATGAAATCAATATAGGAATGTGCAATTTATATCATGAACTCTCAATTTATATCATAATTAAACAAGATAATCATGCAATTCAAGACTTGAACAATTCCATAATCTCATAAACTTGAAATATAG
>JAPEIP010000114.1:24392-50673 GCA_026120095.1 Capsicum chinense | reverse complement strand
ATACTTGAAAATATGAAATCAATATAGGAATGTGCAATTTATATCATGAACTCTCAATTTATATCATAATTAAACAAGATAATCATGCAATTCAAGACTTGAACAATTCCATAATCTCATAAACTTGAAATATAGAAAAATAATATGAATTCATCTTTAAAATATGAAATTCTTTAAGAGAAACTAAAACTTTTGGGCACAAGAACGAAAGGGTGTTCTTTTCAAAAACCCACATACCTTAATTTGAAGCTTTTTGATGACTTCAAAAAATCTGGAAGGTTATTCACGAACTATTGGGTGTCCCTCGTAGCCTTGTTAATGGGGAATTAAAATATGCAAGAATTCTCGAATTTTCATTGTTGAATCTCTAGATAATTGGGTTTTTATGTTGAAACCCTAACCTTGTGGTTTAAGGTGTGCAGACAATTTTGAGATGTTTAACTAAAGAGAATAAAAGATAATGTGCTCCTTGAGTGTTATAAATCAGGGGAAGTGAAGGAAAAAGGTCCAAATACCTTTACTAAACCCCTTCCCAGTTTCTGAAAATCTAAGGCTCACGACATTTGCGATAGGCCGTAAGACTTGTGATAAGTTTTCACAAATGTCGTCACGGGGGGAAGGAATTGATGTATTTCTGCATAAAGCTGATGACATTCATGATAAGTCATCACACTTGTGATAACTTATCAGAAATATCGTCACTGGGGCTACATTCTGCCAATGGCTGATGGCATTCATTATAAGTCATCACATTTGAGATAATTTATCAGAAATGTCATCACTAGGAGCTGGATTCTGCCTAAGGCTGACGATATTCATGATAAGTCGTCACACTTGTGATAAGTTATCACGAATGTCGTCACTCAATTTTCCAGGATGATATGCTAAAGTAAAATGGGCATAACATTTTGCTCCGATATCGGATATAGGAAAAATTTATATTGTTGGAAATAAAATTTGAAGAGTTTTCATTTGATATATATTAGGCCACCCAGTTCATCATATACAAGGAGTTATGGTCGATTCAAATTGACTCAAGTTTTGACACTCACTAAAACTCGAACAATAGAAAAGCTTTCAACTTGACCTTGAGATAGGGGATCTCTATGATCTTAATTCATGCTCAAATTGGTTCCCATCTACATAATTGCTTAAAATACGAAATTAGTATAAGATTTATGGCTTTTCGAATATCTACACGTAGAAAAGATGGTTTATGTTCTAGGCCGACATGCGGGGTACTACACAATGTAAATGAGGATTCTTAACCATCTAATTACGCAACAAACTCTGTCATACACAGGGTCTAAAATAGAACTCGAATGCTCTGCCAACTCATGATAAAAGGCCATATACTCATCAAATATCATAGATGACTCCAATCTAGAGAACTGATCCATCAGTCTATCTCTAAGGTTTCGCAGCATATACATCGCCAAAAACATCAGATCCATTTGGTCTACAATCTTTGTAACCTCTCCACTATTGATGAGAAGACAAATCCAACTTAAATATGGTCTAATCTATACCACAAGGATCAATAACGCCTAATTCACAAAGCCTGTCCTCATAAGTAGACAGAAACTCATATGCATTCTCTTCTCAAAAACTAGAAAATATAGGCGGAGCTAACCTCAAGAATGTACCCAACATATTTGGCTCCTCCGAAGGCATAGAAGACTGGGTAACAACTTTCTTACTAACTACCAGCTAAACAGCTGCCATTGTGGGAGAAACTTTTTCTCTAGGAGCCATAGCTATATGTTGCGCCCCTACCTCAGTAGCATTATGATAAGCAAACTATGCACCATTAGATGGAAATCCACCAACAACACCCAATAGATAAATCAGGGCATCTTTGAGCAATTAAAAAGCAAAAAAATCCGATGGAGCCTGGGCTTATCCCTGGCACACCACTGTCTATGGCGGAGGAATCTCTGGCTTAGGTGCAAGAATAGAATTAAGGGAAGGCATGTTATCCCATTCTCCAGCAGTGGATACATCATATGGTTGTCCTCGACCTATAGGTCATCTACGAAAAGTAATAGGATCCTAGAGCTTGGTCTCGGGTGCATCATCTAGTATAGAGGCACCACGTGTCTTTGCATCTACAAAAGACTAAATTTAAGGGAACACTCTACAAACCAACTTGTAATCTCTACAGTATATGAGTGAAAGAAGTGAAAACCTCCTAATAATATCACATAGCCTCATAAAGATAGGAAATTAATGTCAATGATCTAATCCACAGGACTATAGTAGACAATTGCTCTTGTATCAACAATATTGGAGAAATTTGTCTCTGATATGAATTTGTCACATCCCAAAAAAAAATATACATATATAGCAGGAATGTCAATACTTTGACATAGAGCTAATGCAATGCGTTAATAAGGTAAGAATGCCCAACTAGACTAAAATAAACAAACATAAAATATATATAAACAATGTTGTAATATAAAAGGATAGCTTAACACGGATCGCAATCCCATGACCTCACATAATTAGTACAAAAGCATCAATGTATGATAGTAATAGCAATACTACCCAAGAATCTTAATTATTCAATACATTTATCTCAAATAGAAAAGACTAAATAAAAGATTGAAAGAAACAAGAAACTCATAACTCCAAGACCTTACCTTATATTTGTAATAACCACACTACACGGACTCAACTTAACGGTCATAGGTAGTACTCGAGTCTAGAACAAAAGTGTACAGAAGTTACTATGAGTTCTAAATAAATGTGTACTCAGTAGACATCATTGGTCGGCTGAGATAAGTTATGATACAACGATTATATGTGCAGGATAAACATAGCTAAGGTAGGGTGCAAATCAAACTAGAATAATTTCTATCATCATTATTTATAATAAATAATCATACAAAAACCAAAATATAACCAAATGTATTATTACATGCCATTATCATCGTACATAACAAATAAATAATTCAAAATTATAAAGAAACATAAGTCCAATCACAAGAAACATAAGCACAAAGTTGGCGCCTATAAACCAAATAGTGCATAAATAAAGGAAGCTATCACGGTGACGCATACCACTGGAGAATACACCCAATGAAATAATAACATCATATTAACAAAACCTCATCATAGTTAAACCATATTCTGCATTTATCACCAATTGGCCATCTTACTAGACTTCCAGTAGTTATCAAAATTAAACATAGGTCCATATTCCAGAATATTATCATTATTATCTAGGTATTATCCGAAATTAGAAAATAATGTATTTAGTTATACAAGGGTTATGATCTAGATGGTTAAATCTCTAGACATTTGATAGACAAAAAGTCCCCACAAAGCGTATTTGAATAACCAACATATCTTAGTTAACCCTTATTTGATAATAGCATTACTCACTACGTGAATCCTCCTTTTACAACTAGTTCAAACTTATTTACTAGTCTTGATTCATCACTTAACTATATGACCATTACAATTATCTAATTACCCTTACATATAAACTACTCAGATTTATAAGTGCTTAAAACTAGTCAACTATAACTTGCACCCTAAGGTCAACATCATAACCTCACTACACACATAGATAAAAACATATAAAACAATACACATTAATATTTGCCACACGTAGGGCTAGCTATACATAAAGCGGTAGAAATGCTCATACGCACTTAAATAATAATCTTTTGGCCTTTTTGGCCAATATAATTACATAAACATATCCTCCGACCTCATCGAGCATCATCATATAATCAGTATATTCTCTAGGCTTGCTAGGTATCATATTAATATAAACTCAGGCCTTGCCGGGCATCATCATGTCACTAATATATAATTCAGCCTTAAAGAGAATTATCACAAAATCAATATATCAATAATAAAGGGAAAGAACCACATGGGATAAACAAAATAACAAGCCTCACAAGGGAAAAATTAATTGACAAGCCACACGATGACTAAAGTAGAATGTAAGCCCCACGAGGACTGAAATAAAAGAGAAATAAGTAGTATACCTTCACATCTCATCATTTATCATCAAGGACAATTTATCCATAAATATATGAATATATATAGCATGAATATTTTAGTGCATTTTTGGGTTCAACATGGTTAGTAGCATAAATTCTCATCTAGCCAATAATATACCACCTAGAGCCTTTAGTATCACTACTCACATTATTAGCAATAGGAGGTCTTTCTAGCATAGTAACTTGTTTGGTTACTAGAAAAAAACATTAAATGATTACCATCATAGCCTAGGACCAAAATAGTAGTCTAGTTAATGATCCACATGATAACATATACAGGGGATTAATTAATAGCTTAAACCACAGGTACTCAAAGAATTAATGCTAATTTATTTAACATCCAAATATGACACTTCTAGTTTTATGACCATAATTCATCTGTTCGTGTTAGCCAACATGTCCCCAAGGGCATTATCTAAGCATTTAACAAGCGTCTAAGGTCATCAATGCATGTACATAAGTTAAAGCTTAAGGTTGTTCATGATCCAACATGTAATTCCCTAAAATACATTTCATTTTATATATCTAAGATGAAGGTATTTCTAAGGTACTACTCTTAAATCATCCTTGAAAATTATGGCAATTTCATAAATATAAGCAACTAGTGTCAACATCCCATCAACAAGAGTAACAAGGTTACTCCCAACTAACTAAATAAGATAGAGTCTTCTCATGCGATCCAGGGGACGATAAATTTAGTTAACCAAGGTTCTAGTCTGTAAGTCAAGCATACCAATCAATGAGTTCAAAGAACCTAAATGATTCAACTATTCCCAAGTGTAACCATCTATCAAACCAAACCTTTCCCAGTCTAGCAGTATATCACAATTATACTATACCATAACTCAATCTAATAAAAAGTAAGACTAACCTGTCTCATATAAGAAGGAAGCTCACGAACTGCTAAACCTAATATTTTCCCAAACTGGAAGCTTCTTAAAGGTTTTGTGCTATCAAAAATACAATCTACACATTATAATGACAACATCGAATCCCATATTCCACTATTGTGCTTCGGGTCTAATATATCACCAAAAATACACAAATGGGTTCCACTTATGGAAAACATATTTACGAGGTCAACCCAATGTTCATACATCATCTAGGAGTCATAAAACTCAATAAATTGGTGAGGGTTAAGCTTAATTGAAGCAAAATAATGCCTCTAAGATAATTGCAGTTTTGTTAAAGATTAAAGAAAATAATGCTTGAAAATGCAAGGATTCTTACCTTAAATCCATAGTTAATCACAAAAATATACACTAAACAAGCTTTTAACTAAAACCCAAGACTAAATTTGAAGTTAACATATCATTATAGGGTTTATATGTCTTAACAAGAAGTGACAATTGAAAAATTCATGACTAAGGGTCCTATTTATATTCCCACCAGACTTGGAGATGTTGCAAACTACCAAATTGGAGCACAATCACCATGGCACCAGTACAAAAAAGTTAAAATAATTTTCAATTTTTGAAATTCATTGGGACTCAAATTTTTACAAATGAACTATGTAATGCCACTAAATTCAACATTCCTGATGAATTGGTGAAGTTGTATTTTCAATCCAAGGTCGGTTAGAGTTATTTTTATCGTTACACCCATATCTTCTAATTTTATAATTTTTTAACCAATAGGTCAAAATGTTCTTGGATTCAATGGTACGCCAAAAAAGGGTTTATCTCGGGTAAAGTGGATATTTCAAAGCAACTGTCATAGTCAAAATTTAAAACAGGGATCATTTTACTAAAGTTTTCATTCAATGGCCCTTTGGAACTAGCAAATACTTTTAAATAGGAAGAAAACTCAAAAAAATAAATGAGCTACTTGGTAACCAATCTAGCAGTTCCACCAATTCTTAAATGACTTAGGTTATATATAAAAGAGCTCTAACATTGAAAATATATGGAAATATAGAAAATGACCTGAAAAGTCATTCCATAAAGGAAATTTTGTTCTTGAAAGTTATGTATTAGGATGTACCTAAAGTCTTTAATATGTGAGAATACTAGGCATACATCTCACTGTCAATCTCCTAAGTGACCTCCTGCACTGGTTGGTGTCTCCATTAAACCATGACTAGAGGAATCTCTCTTGAGTGGAATGGCCTTACCTCACTAGCAAAAATGATTATTGGTATCTCTACAAAGGATAAATGCTCATCTAACTGGATTGAGTCCCATCTAAGTGCATGAGTTGGATTGGGAATATATCACTACAAAAAAGCCACTTTGAGAACAAATTGAGCAAAGGCAAAATTTAAATATAAATATAGCTCATAGGCTAGTTCACCAACTATACGAAGAATCTCCAAAGGCCCAATATATCTAAGACTGAGCTTTCCTTTCTTCACAAACCTCATCACACCTTTCATGGGTGATACTCGGAGGATTACACGATCACAAACTCAAAATCTCAAGGAACAAAGCCTATTATCTGTATAGGCCATCTTCCTACTCCAAGGTTCTCTCAACCAATCCTAAGTTACCTTGAATCTGTCTAATTACTCTTGAGGAAAATCAACACCACGTAGCATAACCTTAGAAGTCTCAAACCATCCAATAAGAGAATGACATCTCCTACCATACAAAGCATCCAAAGGTTCCATCTTAATACTCTAATGGTATATGTTATAATATGTAAACTTTTCTACGGCTAAGTGTTGCTCTCAATTGCCTCTAAAATCCATAACACAGTCTCAAAGTACGTCCTTGAGAACCTGAATAGTCTGCTCGGACTGGCTATTAATTTGTAGATGAATGGTTATTCTTAAATCCACCTGACTTCCCAACTCATCCTAAAAGTCTCTCCAAAAACTTGAAGTGAACACCAAACCACGGTCTGAAATTATAAAAATAGGCACCTTAGGTTAATGGACTATCTCCCAAACATAGATATTGGCTAATTTATGAATACTGAATATAATCTGAATAAGGATGAAATAGTCTAGCTTTGTCAAGTGATCTACAATAATCTAAATTCCATCGAAACCACGGGATGAACTAGGAAACCCATTAACAAAATACATGGTAATCCATTCCTATTTCCACTCTTAAACGGGTAACCTCTGAGTCAAACTACCAGGATGCTAATACTCAGTATTTACCTACTAAAAAAAAACAATGAGCAACAAAGTTTGCCATATCTCTCTTCATACCACTCCATAAATAGTGTTGTCTCAAACGTCAATACATCCTAGTTGTACTTGGTTTATGAAACATCTAAAGTTTTTAGCCTTATTATAATGCCCCAATTTTCTAAATCGGATCACTACACGGTGCCCATGATCGCGAGGGACCACAAGCTAACACATAACTGATATTTGTACCTATATACTGTAATATATGATGTAATAATGTAAAAAACATAAATAATAGGCCATAAGGTTTGAGTAAACAAAATATCAGACAAATCAAAAATTCCATATGGGGTAACAAATACCTAAAACAACCGAAATCTGAATCAAATTTGAACTAAATTGAAATTCTCTAAATACTGTGTTAATATAGAGTTCAAGGAACATGTCTCCAACTAATTCCGTCTAGCAAAATTAAACTAAAATAATAAATGAAATAAATAATATCATCCTCGAATGGATGAGGACTCACTACAACTCTATGATTGTATTGCTACTGTTACTGCTGATCTGGAGCTCGTATCTGTGAACCTATGGTGTAACATAAAATAAAGCACCATAGCGCAAATCTTTTAGTACAACAGGGAGTACTGAGTATACGTGTGTGGTAGACTAAATACAAAATGGTTCACATGCATGAATGATGGTAACTGACTGACTGGGATGAATGTAAGAGTGCAAACATACATACATAGTAACTGAGATCATGCTTTCATTTTATCTAGATATGGATACTAATACATGATCTACTGATATCTATCATGAAAAATACTGAAATTATGATAAGATAGATGACTGTGTCTGATAGTCCTGAATCTAATGGAACTATCTGTGTTCTATTCTGTACTTAATTGACTGTATCTGGTAGTCCTGATATACTTAAATCTGAAGAACTATCTGATATATTTTATTAAGACTGGGACTGAAATTATGGGAGGTAGTTGTTTAATTAACATTCCCCAACAACATATATATATAAGTTGGGGTCCAATATCTGCCACAACTGGAAATGTGTCAATACCGTGCCACTGGTAAGGACAGTTGTGAGTGACCCTTAGTAAGGAAGTACTCAAAATGAGAATGGTTGGAACCCTAAACTATCAGATAAAGACACCTCATCAACCCTAATCTAACTGATTAAGATATCTCAGCCTACGTTGGATACGTTGTTATGGAACACCAGGATGATTACTAAGAGTCATACCCTAAACTAGCAGGTGAGCTCCCATTCTTAGGTTCACTTGGTACTAACTTCGACTCCTATCTAAAGAGACTGAAAGTGATATAACTAATGGTACATGGACTGAGTAACTAAATTTTGTTGACTGACAGATTAGTACTATTATCTGAGAATTAATTAAGATCATGAGATTTCTGAGGTTTCCTGAGTCACATGCCCGACTGAGTTCTATAGATGGCTTGACTAAGATTTTCGTGATAACATGACAAGGCTCTAGGAACAAAACTATAATTTTTTTGGTACAAGTACCCCCAGGACTCGATGGAAGGAAACTGACATACATAACTGACTTGATCGTAAGAGTAGAGTTCACAATTTACCATATCATGAGTAGGGCATTTCACACTAAGCATAGTTCTCAACTTTTTATACATGGAAGGGAAATTCATACAGCATGTATATACTTGCATATCTTTAATATCATGGTCAATCCATCTCACAACAATGACGCATATCACTCACATAGAATTCATGGGAAATCATAAAGCATTGAGCATTGACTTGTCATTTAAGCACTATTAAATCATGTGACATGGATTCTATCATCCCAGTCATATTAACAAAAACATTGCATGCGTTCTTTGAGCTTAAGTGTGTTCATGAATTTCACCATACTAAGCCACAAAAGGATTATGGGTTTCAACTAACAAACACATTTACTTCATGAAAATACCTTTTGATATCTTCTTGGGACTTAAACAACAATCTTCAACATATATATGCTCATATCACAACAAGAGAATCAGAAAATATTTAAAACATGGTTCTTGATATCTATGAATGAAATGGATCCATATATGAACACTACGCATACCTGACTCAAGGTTCTTGATGTTTTTTGAAACTGAAGGATTTGAAATCCTTTGATTTTTAAAGAAGAATGGGTCTTGTTCTTGGAGATTAAATTTAAAGACAGTCCCAAGTTTTTGTTTGTGAAATAATAATGAGCAAAATGGCTGAATTCAGACTCATCTAGGTATATATAAGTGAGCGGTAAGTGACCAAAATACCCTGTGAAAATGGCCTGGTAGTAAACTAAACATCGCGTGTGATGACCTGACTGAAGGTCCATCAGGAACATAACGGTCCATAATTTCGACTGTCATATGTGGATTAGAATAGGATTACTAGATAAGAGTTGACAGCCTAGATGGCGGTCCATCCAAAATCTGATGGTCCGTCAACTCGTCCATCAATCATTATCCAGAACATGGCCCTACATCCTCTGTTATGATTGCAAAAGTGGAAGTCTGTCACTTGTTTGGTGGTCTGTCAACTTGGACATTACACCTGGGCATTTGGGTCAGTTCTGAGCAAAATATCCATAACTTCCTCTTCCTTTGTCGGATTGGGACAAAATTGGTATCACTAGAAAGCTAACTCAAATTTCCAGGTGATAGAAAGTAGAAATCTCAAAAATATATTGGTTACAAAAATAGATTTGTATTTCGGAGTAAGTACTAGCATCCTTGAGATGATTTTTATCTCGGAATAAGTATATGTATTACAATATCTCCCCCTTGAGAACATTTGCCCTTAAATGAGACTGACTAAGAGGGAAAATAATAAATGAACATGAACAAAACATGAGTAACTAAGACATGACTTCATGACAGACATGCTAAATATACTGAACTCATGCACATCTGATGCATGACTAACTGGTACATGAGTGATTGACTGAGTCTTTTGATAAATTGAGTTTATTAAGACGAGAATACATAGCTGATGCATTATTTTATAACTGAACTGATACATGAATGCATAAAAGAGTGTGAAATGGTAGTAGATACCACATTTATAATGGGAATACAAATATGAAACTAAATAAACTTAAGGGAAACTATTACCTTACGCTTGATATGAATCGGCGAAGAAGAGGTAAGGATACTTGGTATGCATATCTTCTTCTGCTTTCCAAGTAGCTCTCTCAATGGACTGATTTAGCCAAAGAACCTTAACTATAGGGACCTATTTTTTCCTAAATCAATGATTTTGACAGTCTATGATTTTGACTGTAATCTTTTCATAAGAGAGACTATTCTGAACATCAATGCTCTTAATAGGGATAATAACTGCTAGGTCACCTACGCACTTTTTGAGCATGGATACATGGACGACTGGATGAACTGATGCTAAATTTGAAGGTAATTCAAGCTCATAAGCAACCTTACCTAAACGTCCGAGAATCCTGAAGGGACTGAAATAGAAGGGATTGAGTTTCCCTTTCTTGCCAAACCTCTTCACTCCCTTCATGGGGGAGATATTGAGATAGACATAGGAATCAACCTAAAACTTGAGATCCTTTCTACGAACATCAGCATAAGACTTCTGTCGGCTCTGAGGATCCCAGAGTCTCTCTCTGATCAGGACCCATTACTGAGGACCCACCAAATTCAAATAAACCAATTAGAGATCTACACCTTCTGCCATAGAGAGCTTCAAATGAAGTCATTTTAATACTGGAATGATAGCTATTATTGTATGAACACTCAATCAAAAGTAAGTGGTCATCCCAACTTCTCTTGAAATCAATTGGACATGCCCTTAGTATTTCTTTAAGAGTCTGAATGGTCCTTTCTACTTGATCATCTGTCTAAGGATGAAAGGCTGTACTGTGATGGAATTGGGTGCCAAGACCTTTTTGGAACTCTTTCCTGAAGTGAGAGGTGAACTGGGTACCTCTATCTAAAATTAGATAATAGAACACCGTGTAATCTGACTAACTCTGTGATATAGAGTTTGGCATAATCCTCGACTGAATAAGAGGTATGGACTTGAAGGAAATGAGATGAGTTGGTCATCATATCTAAATACCCCTAACTGAATCGTGCTGATAATGAGTTCGAGTCAAACCCATCACGAAGTCCATGTTCACTTCTTCCCACTTCCAATTAAGAATGGTGAACTCCTCCACACGTCTACTAGCATTCTGATGCTCTATCTTAACTTGCTGACATGTAGATCACTTAGCAATAACTCTAAAATATCTCTCTTCATCCTATTCCACCAATATATTTCCTGTAGGTTGCAGTACATCTTAGTGGCCTCTGGATGAACAGAGTATCGTCCACCATCTATTTCTTCAAGAATTCACTGCTTTAAGTCATCAACATCTGTAATGCACAGACGACCTTAACAATAAAGAACCCCATCTCCCCTTAGGAGAAAACCTCTACTCTTTGATTTTGAACTGACTATTTTAGCTTGACAAGGCTAGGATCCCTGTCTTGCTTTTCTTTCACCTTGGAACTAGATATGACTATGAACTACTCTAAACACATACACCACCCTTTGAAGAATCGACTAAAAGAACACCTAGTCTGGAAAGCTGATGGATTTCCTAAGCTAATTTGCTTTTGCTATACTCGACATCAGAAACACTACCCATGAAGAGTCTACTGAGAGTGTTGACCACAATATTGTCCTTGCTCGAATGGTAAAGGACACTTATATCATAATCTTTCAAAAGCTATATCCACCTTCTCTGACGAAGATTGAGATCTTTCTGAGAAAAGATGTACTAGAGACTCTTATGCTATGTGAAGACATCTACATGAACTCCGTACAGATATTGCCTCCAAATCTTTAAGAAAAATACTATGGCTACTACCTTAAGATCATGAGTAGGATAATTCTTCTTATGGGGCTTTAACTGTCTGGAGGCGTAGGCTATGACCTTACCATGCTGTATGAGGACAAAACCTAAACCCACTCTGGATGCATCAAAATAGACTATGAAATCATCTGAACCATCTAGAAGAACTAGAACAAGAGCTGAGGTGAGTCAAGTCTTCAACTGTTGAAAACTCTTCTCACAAGGATCTGACCACTGAAACTTAACCTTTTTTTGAGTCAATATGGACATGGGGGATGCAATAGAAGAAAATCCCTCAATAAACCATCTGTAATAGCCATCTAATCCCTTAAAACTCCTGATATCTTATAGAGAGACAGGGCGAGGTTAGTTTTTTACCACTTTAGTGTTCAGAGGATCTACTCTAATGCCATCACCAGAAATATTATGGCCAAGGAATGCTACTAATCTTAGAAAAAACTTGCACTTACTAAATTTGGAGAATAGCTGGTGATCTTTGAGAGTCTGAAGAACAATCTTGAGATAGTCTGAATTATCATGCTCAATAGGAGAATAGAACAGGATATCATCCATGAAGACTATGATGAACATTTCCAAGTACTTCTTGAACACACGGTTCATTAAGTTCATGAAAGCGAATGGGCCATTGGTAATACCAAAGGACATAATTAGAAACCGAAGTGACCATATCAAGTAGGGAAAGCTATCTTTGGGATGTCACATTCTCTAACTCTGGGATGATGGTAGCCTGGTTTGAGGTCTATTATGGAGAAATAACTGGCACCCTGGAGTTGTTAAAACAAATTATCTATTCTTGGAAGAGGATACTTGTTCTTGACCATATCTTTTTTGAGCTGATGTTAATAAATATACATCCTGAGAGAACCGTCTTTCTTGTGCACGAATAAGACTATTGTACCCTTTGGAGATACACTGGTCCTAATGAATCCCTTTCCTAAGAGATCCTTCAACTGATATTTTAGTTCCGTGAGTTCTTCTAGTGCCATTATATTTAGCGAAAGTTAAATAGGTTGAGTATATGGACGAAAATCAATGCCAAAGTCTATTTCCCTTTTAGGAGGAATGCCTGGAAGATCTTTGGGTAAAACGTCTGAATACTCATTTACAACCGGGACTAATTCAAAACTAGGAGATTCAGAATTAGAACCTTTAATATGCACGAGATGATACACACACCCCTTAAAAATTATTTTCCTTGTCCGAATATAGGAAACAAGCTGACCCCTGAAAGATAAATTACTACCCTTCCACTCTAGGATGGGCTCATTCGGGAACTGAAATTGAACTACCTTGGTTCTATAGTTGACTGTGGCATAGTAGGTATGAAGCCAATCCATGTCGAGAATTACATCAAAATCATTCATCTCTAACTCGACTAAATATACCAACATGGCTTTCTGAAATATCATAATCGGGCAGTTCCTATATACCCACCGACCTATGATGGTTTTACCAATTGGGGTAGGGACTGAAAAGGGATATTCTAATATTTTAGGATTGATTCCAAAATCGCCTGCTATATAAGGAGTAACAAAGGATAAGGAAGCACCTGGATCTAGAAAAGCATAAACATAAACATGGAAAATCTGTAATGTACTAATAATGACATCAGGAGAATTTTCCTGATCTTCTCGGGTCTAAAGAGCATAGAGTCTATTTAGATATTGCTCACTAGTAGTAGTGGAAGCGGCACTCTGCTAATTTCGGCGATCGAACTAGTCTGTGAAGCAATTTTGCTTACCTTGTAGACCTGACTATGGATACTCTCTAATCCTATGGCCTGGATTTCCATAACAGAGACAAATATCACTACCAGCTCTATAGGTAACATTGTGCTTCTTACCACAAGCCTACACAGGGGATTAGTTCAGGTACTGTTGACACTGCCTTGAGACTTAGAGCCTTGTGGTCGATCTCTGTTGCTATCTTTGAATTTAGGCACTGGGGTACTGGCGGAGAAAGAAGCTGGAATTGCTGGCATAGGAAAAAACTACGAACGGTTGCCTCCTTCTGATTTTGGTTGAGCAAAACTGAAACTGCCTAACCTTGGTCTCTTGTTCTGCCCCTTCCTTGTACTAATCTCCTGCTCCTGTATTTGTTGAGCATAAGTTATGATCCTAGCTAATGTCATATCACTGTTCAACAGCATATACCTATACTTATTTACCAACGCTATCATTAACCACTGATATGAACTTGCTCATCTTAGCCCTATTGTCTCCAACCACATGAGGGGCAAATCTGGCTAGCTGAGTAAATCTGAGAGAATACTTCTTAACCATCATATTTCTATGCCTGAGGTTGATGAACTCTTGAAATTTTGCCTCCCACAGCTGTTGGGGGAAGAATCTGTCTAAGAAAGTCGTGACAAATTCCTCCCACTCTACAGGACCTGTATCCTCTAACCTCTCGAACTTTCATTGTTTGTACCAAGGGCAAACTATAACCTACAACTGGTATGCATCTAACTCGGCACTTTGACAAGAAGTAACTTCCACGATATTTATGACATTCTGGACTTGGTTAATGAATTCCTAAGGGTCTTTATTAGACTTAAACCCAAAGAAATATGGAGGGTTCATTCGAGTGAAGTCTTGAATCCTAGCCGCAACTGTGTTGGCCACTAGATTAGTTGGAATAAATAGTGGCCATTCATTTTGGGCAGCCACAAATTGAGAAAGTGTGGCAAATGCTTCCCTAAACTCTGCTGAGAAATATGTTCGCCCAAAGGGTCTTCGGGCTAAGGAGCTGGATGGTTTCTTCTCTTTGGAGGCATATTCTTAAATAATAGAAGAATGGATTAGACTGAGAGTTTAACTTGAGATTATGCTCACTAGCATGATATGAATATTAAAAGAAGGGAAACTATTCCTAAAACATCTTATATCCTCTTGCACAAAAATATGGCCCGCAAAAAACCCATTCACAAGACTCTACTAGATGCGGCTTACATACTTCCTAGGACTCTATTGAACCTTAATCTCTGATACAAAGTTTTTAATGCCCCAATTTTCAAAACTGGATCACTACACAATACCCATGATCCCAAAGGACCACAAGCTAACCCATAACTGATATCTGTACCTGTATACTACAATGTATGACATAATAATGTAGAAAACATGAACAATAGGCCATAAGGTTCAACTAAACAATAACATCTATATGGGGTAGAGAATATCCCAAACAGCTGAAATCTGAATCAAATTTAAACTAAATCTGAAGACTCTAAATACTACCTGAATAAGGAGTTGAAGGAACATGTCTCGAACTAACTCATGATCCCCGAATAGATGAGGACTCACAACAACTCTGCAACTAGATTGCTACTTCTACTGCTAATCTGGAGGTCGTATCTATGAACCTATGGTGTAACATTAAAGAAATCACCATAGAGCTAATACGTTAGTACAACTGGGAGTACTACATATATGAGTGAGGTAGGCTTAATTCAAAAGGGTTTACATGCCTAAATAATGCTAACTAAGTGACTGATATGAACGTAAGAGTGCCAATATAAATACATAGTAATTGAGATCATGATTTTATGATATCAGGCTCTGCACACTAACACATGATCTACTGATATCTAGCATGACAAACACTAAAATTCTAATAACATAGATTACGGTGTCTAACAGTCCTAAATCTAATGAAACTATCTGTGTTCTATTCTATACTGAATTGACTATATTTAATAGTCCTGATATACTAAAATCTGAAGAACTATCTAAGCTCTTTTACTGAGACTGGGACTAAACTTGTGGGAGGTAGTTGTTTGATCGACATTACCCAATAACACATATATCTAAGTTGAGGTCCAATCTCTATCCTAACTGGAAGGGTGTCAATACCTCGCTACTGGTAAGGACAGCTGTGAGTGACCCTTAGTTGGCAGGTACTCAAAATGAGAATTGTGGGAACCCTAAACTGAAGGATTAAGCCACCTTATTAACCCTAATCTGATTGGTTAAGATGTATCAACCTACGGTGGATATGTAGTTCTGGAACACAAGGATGATTACTAAGAATCACACCCTAAATTGGCATGTGAGTTCGCATCCTTTGGTTCACTCGGTCCTAACTTCTACTGCCATCTGAAGAGACTGAATGTGATTTAACTGATGGTACATTGAATGAGTAATTGACTTCCATTGACTGACGGATTAGTAGTACTATCTGAGAATTAACTAAGATTATGAGATTCTGAGGTTTCCTGTGTCACATAACTGACCGAGTTCTACAGATCATGTCTTGATTACGATTGTCATGATAACATTAGATGGCTCTAGGCATACAACTATAATTTTTTTTGTAAAGGTACCCCCTGGACTCGATGAAAGGAAACTAGCACACATAGTTGACTTGATCATAAGAGTAGAGTCTATAATTTACCATATCATGAGTAGGGGATTTCACACTAGGCATAGTTCTCAACATCTTATATATTGAAGGTAAATTTATACAATATGTATATACTCGCATAGCTTCAATATCATGGTCAATCCATCTCACAACAACAGCGCATATAACTCACATGGAATTTATGGTAAATCATAAAGCATTGAGTATGGACTTGTCATTTAAGCACTATTAAATCATGGGCATGAATTCTACCATCCTAGGCATATTATCAAACACTTTTCATGCATTCTTTTAACTTAAGTGATTTCATGAATTTCACCATAATAAACCACATAAGGATCATAGGTTTCAACTAACAAACACATATACTTCATGAAAACACCTTTTGATATCATCTTGAAACTGGAACAACAATCATCAACATGTACATGCTCATATCATATGAAGACAATCATAAAATATTCCCAATATGGTTCTTAATTTCTATGAATGAAAAGGATTAATAGATGAACACTATGCATATCTGACACAAGGTTTCTGATGTTTTTTGAACTTGAAGTATTTGAAATCCTTTGATTTTTTAAGAAGACAGGGTCTTACTATTAGTGATTAAATTTACGAAAAAATCCTAGATTTTGTTTGCAAAATAATAATGAGCAAAATGGTTGAATTCGAACTCATCTGGGTGTATATAGGCAAGTGTTAAGTGGCCAAAATACCCATGTTAAAATGGCTTGGAAGTAAAATGAACGTGGTGTATGATGACCTGACTGATGGTCCATCAGGAACTTAATGATCCATCATTTCAACCGTCATATGTTTACAGGATAAGAGTTGACGGCCTAGAAGACGGTCTGTCAAAAATCTGATGGTCCATCAACTCATCTATCAATCCTTATCTAGAATCTGGCCTTACTTCCTTGGTTGTAATGGTAAAAGTGGTGGTCTTTCACTTGTTTAGCGGTCCGTCAACTTGGATGTCACACCTGGGCATTTCAACCTATTCTGAGTAAAACATCCATAACTTCCTCATCTGGTGTCGGATTCGGAAAAAATTGGTATCATTAGAAATCATACTTAATTTCCCACATGATAGAAAGTAGAAATCTCAAAAAATAACATGGGTTCAAAAACAGATTTGTATTGAAAAGCAAGTACTAGCATCCTTAACAAAGCATCTACAATAACCCACATAACCAATAAAGCTACGAACCAATGTTAGAGATGTAGGTATATCCCAATCATGAATCTCCTCTATCTTGGCTGGTCTACCATAATCTCATCCTTATACACCACATGTCCAAGGAATGTAACTGACTCACGATAGAAGTCACACTTGGAGAACTTTGAAAAAATCATATAATTTTGCAAAGTCTCAAGAATAATCCTTAAAAACTTTTCATGCTCCTCTCTACTCCTTGAATATAGAATGATGTCACTGATGAACACAATCATGAAAGAATCAAAACAAGGACTGAATACTCTATTCATCATATTTATGAATATGGTTAGGGAATTAGTCAAGCTATATGATATCATAAGGAACTCATAATGACATTAATAGTTACTACAAGCTATCTTGGGAAGTCCTTAGCCTGTATTTAGTGCCCCATGTTTTGGGTCTTCAAAAATTTATTATATTTTTCACTCACTACCTTGACTACGACTAGGCATATTAGTCGTAGGGTGTCTTGACAGGTCATTGGGAATAGTCATAAAAAATTGTAAAGTTTGTGGCTCGATTTTGATCTAATTATGACTGGCTTACTAAAAGCAGTAAGGATTCATCAAAAATCATTAGGTGTAAATTATATGATATCTAGGGTATGCAACAATTTGGGTTCTGTGTTGAATATGACTGGACCTATGAGTCGTAGTGTCTCATTTAGAGTCATGTAATGGATTCCTATGGTCAATAATGTTTGATGCCTTGGTGGTTAAATCTTGTTTACAACATATGGTGATGATGCGTAAGGAGTGGTTATGAGTCAAATGCTGACCTGTAGTCAATGTAGTCACTTTTTTATCTTTTCAGTTAAGGACATTTGGACCATTTCCCCTCTTGTTCAAACTAAAACCCACGTCTTAAAACCCCTTAAGGGTGGCATTATTATGAATAAAAAAGTCTAGGTAACTTCTAAAACACTCCAAAAGGCTCTCTAAATTCACTCAAGAAAGTCAAGCTAGTATTTTATCAAGTTGGTTATCCAAGGGATCTAGAATTAAATTCTATTTGTAAAACTTGATATTTAAGTAATGAGACTATACCATATAAATTAATATTTCTAATGTATGAAAGTACATAGTTATTTATATGTTAAATATGTGGGCTTTTACAAGAATCGTCAGTTAATTGCTTTCCCAAGGTTTTGTTGTGTATTATTCATGTATTGATTATTGTTTTAAACTCATGGGTGTATGGTTATGGTGAATAAAATATGGGATTGTGATTTCCAAGAAATTTTACTTTTGAACTGGTTATGATCCTAACTCAATATTGTCAAATTGTTTTCAGTTCTGAGAAATATAGGAATTTTACTATTCTAGAACTATTGAATTATAAGATTGAATTTGAACCTTTTTTGTAAGTGTTTTCGAAATCTATTTCATAATTTAACTAAGAGGGGTTGAGAATTCCCCGTGAAATGAAATTATTTCAGCATGTTGATTTTACCTTACATGTGTTGTTAATATGATAGTACCAAAAATGTATGCCTAAATGTGTATTGTTGTTCTATAATGGGATTATCTGATAATTGATTTTAATTTCTCATTAATGATGGTTGTGTAGCCGATTCATAAAAGTGGAAGTCCGTGAGACCAAATAGTGATTGCCAATTTAGAAGTCTATATGACCGAATGGTTCATGTCCCCTATTATTATTATTATTATTATTCTATGAATGGGTCATTTGAGTCCTCTATATCTTATTTCACTATTTTGTTCTTGTGTCACCTTTATATGAGGGATTTTCAAGTCTCTCATAGTGCATATGTTTACCCTCTGGTTTATGTGGCATATGCCCTAGGCCCCTACCAGTCATGGGAGAGCTGGGCCCATATAGGTTGTTGGTGATTTGCATGTTATTATGGTTGATCTACACTATCAATACTAATATTTTAAAATACATGTAAAGTCTAATTCCATATCTCAGCATGTGATATATATATGTGTGTGTGTGTGTATATGTATGTATATGCATTGGATAATACTTATAAAATCTCAAATGATTTTAAACTATTAATAATGAAATTATGTTATCATGAATACCTAAGTTACATGATAGTACTCTAACAACTAACCATCTTTTTGTATCCCTACATAATGTAGAAATTGATCATATTTTTACTTTTTCATCTTACTTATTAGGTTTTGAGATTAACTCATAAGTTGGCATTGAAGCGGTGAGCTTGCATGCATAGGAAGAGTATATTTCATGTTTTGTCACTTATGTTTTGTACTTTTCATAGATGTTTTTTGATATAGTCGGGGTCATGTCCCCAATACTTTATTGATATACAATTTTGGTTTGTCTTTCGGAGACTATGTTGGATTACTAAGTATTATGCTAATTTGCTCATTGAAGAGATCGTAAAGTTTTGTGGTGATCCAGTTCCCATTATTTTTATAAAGGTAAATAGTTCTCATCTTAATTTAGGATGTCATTTCAGAGGTTTTTGGGTATTAAGGTGACTCTTAGAATAGTTTTCCACCTACATATGGAAGGGCTAGTGGAAAGGAAAATTTAGGTATTGGAAAATATACTTTGGGCTTGTATAATTGACTATGGTGGTAGGTGGGTTGACCACATGCCACTTATAGAGTTTTCTTTCAATAATAGTTATCATTCTAGCATTGGTATGACACTTTTTAGGGACATGTATCATAGGAGATGTAGATTTCCTATTGGATGGTTGAAGTTGCTGAGGTTGACATATTTGGAAAAGATTTGGTTCACTAAGCAATGCAAAGGTGAAGATGATTCGGGGTAGTCTTAAGACTACCCCAAATTGCCAAATGTCCTATGCAAATGTGAGGCTAAGAAAATTAGAATTTAATATGGGAGATTGGTATTTCCCTAAGGTGTCTCCTATAATGGGAGTGATGCAATTTGTGAAGAAATAGAAGCCAAATCCAAGATATGTTGGCCCATATTTGGTTGTGAAGAGGGTTGGTAATGTTTCTTACTATTTGGTGTTGGCTTCTGTTAAGACTCCATTCATGTGATATTTCTTGGGTTGATGTTAAGAAAGTGCATGGATTAACCTTTGATGATTGTCCCATTGGAAAAGGTAGGTATTTCAGATTCCTTGTCTTATAAGGAAGTTTTAGTGAAAATCTTTTATTTACAAGTCCTTTCATTGCGGACTAAGGACATGGCTTTAGTAAAGGTTCTTTGGCGGAACCAAAAGGTGAGGAAGCTACTTGGGTATCCGAGGAGGACATAAATTCCAAGTATCCTTTCTTGTCACCCGATTTGATAAATCTTCCTTAAGGTATGTGTGTTCTATAACATCCTTGGTTTTTCATTTTTTAAAGGAAATTGTGATTTCCTTGGAATCATTTTTTTGTATTTATTAATTGTAACAGTGGGAGTTCCTTGTGTTAAATCGTGCAAGCATATGCCTTGTCCTATCATTGAAGGATTAATGATCCTAAGGGGGAAGTATGTGGCTCCAAAAATTTTTTTCTTTGAAAATTCCTAAAAGTTTTCAATCACTGCCTTGACTATGAGTTCATTGAGTTGTAGGGAATCTTTATGATTCTTTTGGATAAGTCAAAGCCAAATCTATAATTTTGAGTCTAGATGATGCTCTGAGTATGTGTGGGCTAAGAGTTCTACTGATTTGTTACCAGTCATTAGGTGTAAATTATACGGTGTCAAATGTATGCCGCAATTTAGGTTCTTTGTTAACTATGAATTTACCCTACGATTCGTAAGTACCATTAAAAGTAATGTCATTAAGTTTTAAGGTTACCATTGTATGGTTTCTTGGTGGTTCTATAATGGTTACGAATCATGGTGATGTGTCATAATGAGTGTCTACATGTCAATGATTGACCAATATTCAATGGTGGCACGTTCTTAGCTTTTAAGTTAAGGATATTCTTGACATTTCCCCTCTTGACTAAATTGAAATCCAAATGTTATAACGCTTTTAGGGTTTCATTTGAACTAAGAAACTTATTGAAGTAACTTTTCAAATAATCTAAAAATCACTTTGAATTCTCTCAAGCAAGACAAGCTAGGGTTTAATCAAGTTGGTATTCCAAAGGCTCTTTAGTTACATTTTCCCTGTGAAACTTGATATTCTAGGAATATTCCTCTACCCTTAAACTTAATATCTGTATTGCTTGAAAGTACATCGTTATATATGTGATTAAAATTAAGGGTTTTAACTTCATTGAGGGTTTTGACATGAATGGTCAATTAATTACTTTCCCATTGTTTTATTGTGCATTTCTCATGTCTAAACTATGGTTTTGAAGTCATGGGTGCATGGTTATGGTGAATGAACTATGGGACTGTGATTTCCAAAAATTATGACTTTTGAAATGATTATGACACCAACCCAATATTGGGAAATTTTTTCAGTAATGAGAATATATGAATTTTACTATTCTTGAAATATTGCATTATGATATTGAATTTGAACTTTATGGGTTGGTGTTTTCAAAAGCTATTGCATAATTGAGCTAAGAGGGGTTCTGAATTCCCTAAGTAGTGAAATTATTTCTTTATGTTGATGTTAACTTGCAAGTGTAGTTGTTATGACGATACCAATAATGTTCCTTAAATGTTTAATATGGTTCAACGAATGGGATTGTCTAAAAATTGTTTTTTAATTGGCTTTAAAAAGTGTGTGTAGCTGAGTCAAGAAAGAGGAGGTCCAAGAGACCAACACTGGAAACTGCTGTTGCAAACGGGTGGTTTGAGTCCCCCTATTATTGTTGTTATTATTATTAATATTATTATTATCATATTATTATTATTATTATTATTATTATTATTATATGATTGGGTTTTTCGAGTTCCATATCTCTTTTCATGATTAGGTGCTTGTGTCGGTTTGATATGTTGGGAGGTTCGAGTCCCCCATAGTGCATATGTTTACCCTCTAGTTAGTGCAACAACACACACCGAGGCCCTACTAGTTGGGGGAAAGATAGACTGATAAAGACCATGGGTGCCTTTTATGTTATAAATATTGAGCTACACAATCCAGAAGAAGATTTTAAAATATATTTTAAGTCTCATTACCTATCCCGATATGTGATATATATATGTATTTTGATGCAGTTGATGATGTACAGGAAATACCAAATTTTTTTGAACTGTTGATCAAGATATTATGTTATACCGCACCCTGAGTTACATGCTACCTCTCCAACCGCTAACTGTCTCCGAAAGATGTTTCCCTAAGAGATGCAGGAACTGGCCATACTTCTACTTCTCCTACGCATTGATTTAGATTTGGGATCAGCTCATGTTTTGATATTGAAGTGGTGAGTTTCCATACATTGGAAGACAACATTTAATATTTGGTCTTTTATGTTTTATACTATTTAGACTTGTTTTTTTTATAGTCGGGGGCATGTTACAACACTTTATTAATAACATTTTTTATTTCTGACTAGGAGGCTTTGTTGGGTTATTGTAGTCTTGGGTGGGATTGTCCATTTATTTTGGCCGGTGGTTTGTAGTTAATTATAGAAGTATTAATTGTTCTTGAACCTGTGTTGTTATACTTTAAGAAATCATCCAATACTGACAATGTTGGCTTTACTTGGTTAGTATTAGAGCGTGGTCTCAAGTCCACGAGGTTTCCAGCCCACTGGGACTTGAGATACCCACCACGGCTAAGCCCTAGTTTGGGTCGAATATGAAGAGGTCAATCTTGCAAATAGTAGAACAGAAATTCCAAAAGTAAATTAGTAATAGGATTTGAACTAGAACTAGTAGATCCGACTGACCCAGACTAACCATCACGACTAGGATAACCATTAGGTGAACCTATTGAACTCTAACTACTAACCTAATTAGGGCGACCACTTGCTCTAGATTTTCCATCATCATTAATCTACAGTGCTTCTTGAATCAGTCTTCTAGGCTGACTCTGAGTCTGATTGGATCGAAATTGAGGATATATAATCTGTGAATTGCCATCTTTAGGTTGGGAACTATGACGACTCCTGCTGAATCTTCCTTGAAACCTAGGCCTCTTATCACGGCCCTCATGACTCTCACTGTGTATCTTCTTCATCACCCAAGAATGATATAAAACCTCAGCAAAAGACATACCATCAACAACTAAACTATGAGTATACGTACGAATAGTGCACATATAATAACTAACAAGCAAAAAACTCTCGCATAGTCGGTATCCACGATATAAGTCGCATACCTAGCCAACTCATGAAAACAAGTCTAATACTCTTCAATTATCATGGAGTGCTGCTCCAATTTATTGAACTAATCTCCCAACTGATCTCTAAGGCTTTGAGGGATATACTTCTTCAGAAACATCTCAGAGAACTGAGTCCATGACAAGGCAGAAGATCTAATTGGCCAACAATCCATATAACCTATCACCAATAATGGGCAAAAAAGTACAACTAAAATATAGTATAATCCACACCACAATTCTTAACAAGTCCGGACTACAATGCTTATACTTACAAGCAATTAAAATCTCATATGCATCCTATCCCGATACACCAGAAGACCTAGTCAAAGCTAATCTCAATAATCTACCTAGTATATTCTCCTCCTCAAAAGACTTGAAAGACAGATCAATTACTGTTTGTGCAACTACTGGCGGAGCAACCGCTGCAATAGGAGAAACCTTAACTTTGTGAGACACAGCTACAAGATGCGCCCTCGCCTCAGTACCTCTTTTATTTATAGGTGCACCATTAAATGACACATGAAAAGCTAACAAAATATAAACTAACGTATCTCTGAGAAATGATGAAGAAATAAACCTAGAGGAGCCTAGTCTAGTCCTTGGCCCACTACTAGCTGGAGTGGAATTACCTGTGGACTAAGAGCGGAAATATGACCTGGGGAAGGAGGATATCCTAGACTGTAGCTGGGGACACCTTATGAGAGTGTTCACGACCTATAATTCATCAATGAATAGGACAAGAATCCCTAGGCTCGGTCTCGTGACCCTTATCCAGTGTAGTGGTAGTATGTGTCTTTTCCATCTGAAAAATAGTAAATCTAAAGGAATACTTCAACAAACTAACTTAGATTCTTAACATGATATTAATGAAAGCATTGATGAACTCCTTAGAATGTCCCATGGCCACAAAATTATAGAAAATGGACGTAATCATTCTTATGTGTAAGACTCTACTAGACATTTGCTCTTATATCAACTATACAGGTGAAACCTAGGGTCTGCTACAAATTCTTCATGACCCAATTAATAAGTCATGATATGACCTTCCAAATTCCTCTGATAGGTAATTAAAACCAATAATTGAAGCTAACACAATGGGTTAATTTTGTAGGAAATACCAAACATAAGCCAATATTCATGAAAAACAAGTTATAAACATACCAAGTGTTATAAAAAGGTAAAATAGATAGTATAAGACACAAAACCGACAAATTGGTAGAGACAGTAAAAGGGCATCTAATATTATCAATACAATTCAAAAGTCTAGAAAGGTCTATCCATTTTTCTAAAAGAAATTCGCTAAAAATAAAGTTAGAAGGAAATAGGTGACTCTTCTCCAAGAGCACACCTTATATCAAAAAATTAGTCACCGTACGAATAAAGATCAATGATGAAATTCGTACTTATATCTAAACTAAATATATATAAAAGTATAGTATGAGTACCAAAACTAAGTGTACTCAGTAGGCATCATCTGTAGACTGAGCTAAATCATGATAGAAGTATGGTAAAATGCAAGATAACATAAACTAAGTCAAGGTACAAAAATAAACCTAAATCATCTCCAATACTGTTGTACTTAATAAGTAATTAAATTGAAATAATAATATAACAACAGACATCAACATATACCATTATCATCAAGCAAATATGACAAAGAAATTCAGACTAATAATGTATAACAAAGAATCATAACAAGCAAACATAACTACAAAAGTGGCTCCCATATGCCAATTGGTGAAGAAAAGTAAACAACTCACCATATCCTCCCATACAACCAAAGAGCACACACCATAGAATGATAACTTTCATCGTTATTTGAAAATCATTCCACAATTATAGTGAATACACCATTTACCACATTATTGCAACTCTTAAACATAAGGCGATATACTCACATTACATAATATTATAGCTATTTAATGTATTACCCCATGTCTTGAATGTTCTATGCATCATACGACATCTTCCTTAAGTCGTACATACAACATATGACTGGTATGTTATAGTCAAATACAAGATTGTATTGCATGGTGAACCAACTAGTGTAGGCACAGCATGACCCCTATAAGAAGTTATGTATGGTACAGGTAGTATGAAGCTAAAATCATAAGTTCGTTAGTATATACTCCTTATGTTTTTATCAAACATAAGAGTGATGGCTATAATTCATAATGGCTTGTTACGAATTGTAAGATATGACACATATCCTGACTAGTAAAGGATCCAATAATAAATACTCATGTTCATATAGATTAATAGGTTACTTTGACATGTATTAATTCCTCAAATATCTCCTAGCTCTTGAACAAGTTGAAACATCCTTTAGGAATTAAGTTCTAATAAAAGTAAAACTGTAACACCCCACATTTTACATTTACTAGTAATGTTCACATAAAATGACATACGACTTGATTTAATTACTACCAAAATTTTTCAAGTGTTCAAGTGTTATATTGGGGCACTATATGGAAGTCTATTTAGAGACTGTGGCCT
>JAPEIP010000114.1:0-16768 GCA_026120095.1 Capsicum chinense | reverse complement strand
AAATATGACAGTGAAAGAGTATTCTGTTAAGTTAACTTAATAATCCAGATATGCCCCTCATATAGTTTCAGACAGTAGAGGAAAGATGAGTATGTTTAGGTTGGGGGTAAGTGATAGCATGGTTAATTAGTGCAGATACACCATGATAAATAGTGACATAACTTTAGACAAACTTAGGACCTATGGTCAGTAGATAGAGAACCAAAAGATTAAGATGAAGGAAAAGCAGAATAAGAGGGCAAGGACAGGTAGTTTTAGCTTTGCTCAAAAGGTAAAAAATTGTGCCAGCAGGGAATCAGTTCAATTACCACTAATAGTAAGTGTCAGAACAGGTGTTATGCTCTTTAGAATCACCAAGATAAAAGAAATTGCCCTAACATAGGTTCGGGTACATTATAGGTTCTTCCTACTCATGATATGCATTGTTAGACCTTTTTCTCTTATTCTAATTTAAGATTTTCACCATGAGTTATTCAGTCATAGATCAGTTCGTTGATGCCCTATGCATCATCCCAGTATCTCAGTAAGGTAATCGTTCTTAGAGGGAAATAGTATCCTAAGAAGGAGATACCCCATTATTCCCCAACACTCTAATGTCTTAAGTTTAATTTCCCCTCACAAGAAGAATCTAGTATGGAGTGGAGGGTTCTAATAAATTGACCCTCAAAGTTCGAACATCAACTTTGCGCCAGATATTCACAGGTTCAGTACAATTCATGATGCTTAGTACGTATGTCAAGTATCAGTCTATTAGGTTCTTGTATTTTCACTCATGCATGGGTAGTAAAATGATCTCGGGTTCATTATCATTTTTTCTTAAGGTAATTGTTCCCCTTAAGCTTACTCAATTTCATGTTCAGTGTTCATTACAAACTTGGTATTCAGTTCATGCTCATATTCTCATTACAAACTTGGTACTAAGTTCCCTTACATATTCTGTCATGCATTCATATATCAGTTCAGTCATGTAATTATGCATCATACATGCATTATCACTGTGGGAAATTCCATTCATCAGTATCTTAAGTGAAGTATTTATGAGTCAACTTTTTGTCATGTATCAGGTATGCATGAATTCAATTTGTTAGGATAACTACTTACCTTTGATTAAGTTTGCGTATAATAATAGTTATCATACCAGTATTTAGATGGGTCCATTTGATGAACTATATGGAAAGAGATAAAGATGTCCTATTGGATCATTTGAGGCAGGTGAAGCTACATTAATGGAGACAAATTTAGCGTTTAAAGATATAAAGAATGTTTAGTTTGTACGAGAGAGGGTCAAGACAACCCAAGGCTGTCAGAAATCTTATGCAGATATAAAAAGAAGGGATCTTGAGTTTGTGGTTGGTGTTTTTGTCTATTTAAATATTTCACCTATGAATGGAGTAAAGAGATGTTGCAAGAAGGGGAAACTCTATCTAGGCTATGTTGGCCCATATAGAATCTTAAGTCATTTTCAAAAAGTAGCTTATAAGCTAGAGTTGCTTTTAGATTTTGAATTAATAGATTTGGTATTTTATGTTTATTTTTTAAAGAAATGTATCGATGAATCCCCTATAGTTGTTCCTTTAGAAGATATGGACGGTAAGGATATCCTTTACTATGATGAAGTCCTAGTTAAGGTCTATAATGCCCTATACTTTTCCTAGTTTGAAAAGTTTCTCCAAGAATGTTGGAAGCATTTCCCTATGAATATTAGAATCTTTCCTTGAAAGATGAATGTACATTTGTACACATGGTATATTATCATGTGAGGAATCGAATAAGCTTTCCATCGATATGAAATTCACCCAAATCCGACACCCGGGTGAAGAGTTAGAGCCTTTTTAGTGAGATAGTGTATCGCCTGAGCCTTCAGCGGGTCGCGGAGATAGGTCAAATAGAAATTGTCAATTTCTAGTCTTATTATTCAATAGTGGCACATCGCGCCAAATATCCAGAACATAGATAAGGTGGCAATGCGATAGATCCATGTCAGGCCACCGTGCAATTTCCCATTTGTCACTTTCCAGTGATTTGGCATGATAGTGGCGCGTCGATCCCAGGTTGAAAATTAGGAAATTTTCTCAGAAATTAAATACGTGTCCTAGGGTTAAAAGTGTTAATTTGCCACCCTCCATAAGCCTTATAACATGATATTTCTCCATAATTCAGCAACTTATACTCAATTACTCTAAACAACAATCAAGAACAAGCCCTAGAGTTTTCATAACAAGTTCTATTCCAAGGAAATTCAACGTCAAATTTCGAGAATCTCTCTGTCAATCTTCGTAGAATCACAAGCTAAAGTATGCATAGTGTTCATTCATGGACTCCTTTCATCCATGAAGTCTAAGATTCTCTTTTCTAAATTCAAGTTATGGATTTTCTTTAATAATTTCATGATTAGATTGCTATTGTTCATGTTGATAATGACTAAATGCATTGTAATCCATGTTTTGTGCTAAATTGCATATGTAATCGATTAGTAATTATGTAGATTCGTGTAAACCTAGGAATAAAACCATTGAATGATGAAATTAGAGATGAATCCTGATGTTTGATTATTGTATAATGTTGTTTACACATTCTATGCCTATGATGTGATTGATTAAATATCCAGATGGAGGAAACATGCCAAACTAGTATGATATCATGAACTCCCCAATCATGTACAAGTTTATGCATATCAAATGTTTCACAAAATCCTTTAATACATGAATTATGAATTGTGTTGTTGGTCATGTAATCACATAAGTCATGTTATGTCAGTTTTTTCTCTTTGAGTCCTGGGGTACTTTTAACTGGAATATTAGTTGTGTGCCTTGAGCTATGTCATGTTATCATGACACTCTTAGTCAAGCCATGATCCATAGAACTCAGTCAGTTATGTGACTCAGGAAAACCCAGAAATCTCAGTAATATTAGTGATCTTTGTACTCTGTAATCTCTGTAACCTTAATATTCCCAGTCAATGTTAGTTACTTCATTATTCTCGGTCAGTCCTCAGAACATAGTATATTTCGTCAGCCAACGAATCTCAATATTTTCAGTTTAGCTACCTTAAACAATACCATTATTATAATTTTAGTTCGACTAATCAGTTCAGTTTAGTTAATCAGTTCAGCTTAATTAATCAGTTCAGTGTCTTTCAGATGGGAATACGATTTAGCATTGAGCTAGCCTACGTATAGGGACTCACCCACTAGATATGACTAAGATCTGTAAAAGAAATCCCTAAGTTTCATAACTTCATAGCTAGTGTAGGTACGAGATGTCACCCATTAAATCGGATTGACTTACTCAAGGATTACCTGTTAGATTATTTTAATGCATAGTACTGATACCAGAGGTCACCCACTAGATTAGGAATGACTCCACAACTTTTTTCTTTACAAGTGGCTTCGTACTGACACTATTCCAGCTGGGATTATAGGTTGGACCCTAATTAGTTTAGTATGGGGTATGTCGGTTAGATGACTACATCTCATAGTTTCAGTTACAGAAATCAAGATTGTCAGATGCAATCAATTAAGCTCCGTAATACAGACTTAGAACTATAAGATACAGTCAATCTTAGTCATTATAAATATACTATGAGATAACCCATTAGATAAGAATGATCTTAACTATGGTCAATAAGTAGTAGCATAATCAGATTGAGAGATTACCCGCTAAAGAAGAATGATCTTACACTAAGTCAAATAGTATTTATTTTCAGTATACTCAGAGATCCCCCACTAGATAGGACTGATATAAGATTTAGTAAGTCAAATACAGTATGAAAATCAGCTAGTTATATCTGATTCATGACTGTTAGACACAGTCACTTATGTTATTAGTTATCAGAACATATGTAATCAGTCTTCAGCTTGAGGATCAGATACAGTCAACCAAAATAGTTCATCATAATATGAACTGTTACTTTAAGTTATTGATATATCAATAGCATAGCATCAGTCCCTCATTATTCAGTAATACAGTGTTCAGTCCCAACACGATCTCAGTTATAGTTATGTAGTCATGCATGTATTCTCACATTCATGTTCGTCAGTAAGTTATATTTGTTCATGAATATGAACCCTATGCATTTATCCTACCTAACTTACATACCAATACATTCAAAGTACTAATGTATTCGCGCTATGGTGTCTTATACCATAGGTTTAGAGGCACGAGCTCTAAATCAGCAGTATATTCCAGTCTCAGCAGTCACAGTTAGAAGTGAGTCCTCATCTTTTGAGGAAATGATGATTATATTCCTATTTTAATTTCCATTTTATTTTAGTAGATGGAGTTATTTTGGGACATGTCCCATGAACTCCTTATTTAGACACTTTAGAGACTTTCAGACTAAAACATGTTAGGCACTTATTTTAGATTTCTCTAGGCATTGTTACACCATTTTCAGACTTTGTGTTATCAGATATTTTTTTAGTATTGAACTTTATGGCCTTCCAAGTCCTGTTTCCATATTATAATGTTATATTATGTAGTGTACAGGTGCAGATATAAGTCATGGGTTAGCTTATGTTCCTTCGGGGTTATGAGCACTGTGTAGTGTGTTCTAGTTCAGGAAATTAGGGCGTTACAAACTTGGTTTTAGAGCCTAAGGTTTAATAGAGTCCTAGGAAGTCAGAAATCCATATCTAGTAGAGTCTTGTACATGCATATGTTGTGCTCTACTTTTATGTGTAGGAGGCTACGAGATGTCTTAGATATACTTTCCCCTTTTTTAGTATTTATATCGTGCAAGTGAGCGTAATCTCATGTCAATCTTTCAGTCTAATCTATTTCTCCCATTCTTCTACAGAATATACCCCATAAAAGAAGAAACGAGAATTAGCCAGACCCTCAGGCTAAAGAACCTATGGGCGATCATGTTTTTCATACAGGATTGAGGATTGTATTCCCTACTCTTTCTAGTAAGTTGCTACTTATAATGAAAGACCAGCGGTCATTCTAACCAACCTAGTGGCCAATTTCACTGCAGCCAGAATTTGGGACTTTCCCTTAATGAATCCTTTATCCTTTCTTGGGTCTAAGACAGAGGAGGACCCTCAGGAATAACTAGATCAGGTTTAGAAGGTGACTGATATCATGGGAGTTACTATAATTTAGAGTGCTGAGATAGTTGCATATCAGTATCAGGATTTGGCTCATACTTGGTTCAAGAAGTGGATGTCAGGAAGGGCAGATGATGTAGGGCCTATAGAATGGGATGAATTTTTCTCTACATTCTTAGTGAGCTTCTTTCCCCTAGTGCTTACAGATGCTAAGGTGCTAGAGTTCGTCAACCTCAGACAGTGCAATATGACAATAAAAGTGTATTCTCCTAATTTTGCTCAATTAGTAAGATATGTCCGTTATTTAGTTGCTGAAAGTAGAGCCAAGATGAGTAAATTTATGTAAGGGGTGAGTGATAGCATGGTTAATTAATGAAGATCCACCCTTCTGAATAGTGAGATGAAAAATAGAATAAGAGGGCAAGGATAGGTAGTTTCATCTTTGCTCAGGCTAAGTAAGTGGGTGGTATCCATTCTCAGTATAGTCGTAGGTTTTCATTCCCAGCCCTATCTTCATCTAGTGCACCAGTATCCAAGTTTGGAAATGACCATTGAGATAGGTCGTAAAGATCTAAGGCCTAGGGTAGTGAGACCAGGGGTCTTACCTATCCTTCTTGTAAATACTATGGTAAAAATTTCCTATGTGTATGTAGAGCAGGCAGTGAGGTATGTTATGGATATGGTAAGCTGGGCCACAGGCTTCAAGAATGTACAGTAAGGGATGAGAAGGTAAAAGAATTAGACCAAAAGGGTGTCACTTCTAGAACTACTAGTGGTCAATGTTTCAATAGGGTTTACGCTCTTCAAACTCACCAGGATCAAGGAAATTCCCCTAGCACAGGTTTGGGTATGTTATAGGTTCTTCCTCCTTATGATATGTATTGTTAGACCTCTTGCTCTCATTCTAGCTTAAGATTTTTAGCATGAGTTATTCAGTCATGGAACAGTTCATTGATGCCCCGTGCATTGCCCCAGTATCTCAATAAGGTAATCATTCTTAGAGGGATATATTATCCTAAGGAAGAGATACCCCTTTATTCCCCAGCACTCTCATGTCTTAAGTTCAGTTTCCCTTCGCATGAAGAATCCACTATAGAGTGGATGGCACACATAAGTCGACCCTCAAATTCCAAACCTTTGTTGTAGGCTAGAAATTCAGAGGTTCAGTTCAATTCATGATATTTAGTTCATATGTCACGTATCAGTTAGTTAGGTTCTTGTGTTTTCACTCATGCGTGGTTAGTGAAATGATCTTGGGTTCATTATCATTTTTTCTTAAGGTAATAGTTCCCCTTATACTTACTTAGTTTCATGTTCAGTGTTCATTACAAACTTGGTATTTAGTAAATGCTCAGATCCCCATTAGGAACTTGGTACTAAGTACCCTTGCATATTCACTCATACATTCATATATCAGTTCAGTCATGTAATTATGCATCAAACATGCATTCTCACTATGGGAAGTTTAGGTCATCAACATATTCAGTCATGTATTTATGAGTCAATTATAAGTCATGCATCAGGTATGCATGAATTCATCTTATTAGTTATGCATCAGATATTTATATTCAGTATGTTATATTCAAATCTTCAGTCATATCAGCCATGAGATCACGTTTCAGTTATTCATGTTCTATATGTACGCTAGTTTCTGTTCCTCCCTCACTCTCAGTCTCATTTGAGAATGAATGTTCTCAATGGAGAGATATTTTAACGCCCCATACATTTCCTAGGTTAAAAAATTTCCCCAACAATGTTAGAAGCCTCCCTAAGTATTAGAGCATTTCTAGTGAGACAATGTATCACCTGAGCCTTCAATGCATCGTGGAGATAGGTCAACTGGAAATTGTCAATTTCCAGAGTTGGTCCACGATAGTGACACATTGCACCAAACTTCTAGGTCATAGACAAAGTGGCAAC
This sequence comes from Capsicum chinense, assembly GCA_026120095.1. Classification (NCBI taxonomy): domain Eukaryota; kingdom Viridiplantae; phylum Streptophyta; class Magnoliopsida; order Solanales; family Solanaceae; genus Capsicum; species Capsicum chinense. Next base: position 9,797 of record JAPEIP010000114.1, on the reverse strand, counting down.
ACAATACCTCCATATTGCGCCACCGTGTTATTTCCCATTTGTCACTTTCCAGTGACTTAGCTCAAAAGTGGCGCGTTGCGCCAAGGATGAAAATACAAAAATTTTATCAGAAAATAACTACGTGTCCTAGGGTTAAAAAAGTCAATTTTCCAGCCTATATAAGCCTTATAACAGGAGATTTGGGCATAATTCAGCAACTTATACTCAATTACTCTGAAACCCTCTCAAGAACAAGCCCTAGGGTTTTCATAGGAAGTTAAATTCCAAGGGAATTCACCATCTAATTTCAAGAATCTCTCTTTTAATCTACATAGAATCACAAGCTAAGGTATGCGTAGTGTTCATTCAAGGACTCCTTTCATCCATGAAGTCCAAGATACTCTTTTCTAAATTCAAGTTATGGATTTTCTTTATGAATTTCATTATTGGATTGCTCTTGTTCATGTTGATAATGAATAATTCTATTCTAATCCATATTTGGTGATAAATTGTATATGTAATCGATTACTAATGATGTAGATTCATTAAAACCAGGATTAAAATCCTTGGATGATGAAATTAGTGATGAATGATGATGTTTGATTGTTGTATAATGTTGTTTACACATTCTATTCTTATTATGTGATTGGTTAATTTCCAAGATGAAGGAAACATGCCCAACTAGTATGATATCATGATATCCCCAATCATGTACAAGTTTATGCATATCACATATTTGACAAAATGTTTCAATATAAGAATTATAAATTATGTTGTTGGTCATGTATTCATGTAAGTCATTTTATATCAGTTTCTTCTCATCGAGTCCTGGGGGTACTTGTACCCAAAACATTAGCTGTGTACCTATAGCCATGTCATGTTTTCACGATACTCTTAGTCAAGCAATGATCTATAGAAATAAGTCAGTTGTGTGACTCAGGAAAACCTAAAAATATCAGTAATCTCAGTACTATAAGTAATCAAAAACATCAGTAACCTTAGTATCCCCACTCAATCTCAATAACTTCAATATTCTAAATCAGTCCTCAGAACTCAATACGTTCCATTAGTCAACGAAACTCAATAAATTTAGTTTAATTTGTTAAACAATATTATTAGTATTAGTTCAGTTCAGTTAATTAGTTTAGCTTAATTAATCAGTTCAGTGTCTTTTAGATGGGAGTAGGATTCAACACCGAGCGATCCTAAGGATAGGGACTCACCCGCTAGATAGGACTGAGATCCCTAGAAGCAATCCCTAATTTCCAGAACTTTGTTGCCAGTGTAGGTCAAAGATGACACCCATTATATAGGACTGAGATACTCAGGGATTACCCATTAGGATATTCAAATAAATAGGACTGATCCCAGGGGTCACCTGCTTAATTAGGACTGACTCCACAGTAGTTGTCTTTACCATTGGCGCGGTACTGACACCCTTACTGCTGTGGTTACAGGTTGGACCCTAGTTAGTTTAGCATGAGGCATGTGGGTTAGACGAATAAATCCCATATTTCAGTTATAAAAATCAAGACTATCAGATGTAGTTGTCTTAAGTTTACTAAATTAGCCATATATGCCCCTCATGTGGTTGAAGACAATAGGGCCAAGATGAGTAAGTTTGTGTCAGGGGTGAGTGATAGCATGGTTAATTAGTGCAGATACACCATGATGAATAGTCACATGACTTTATCAAGACCTATAACCCATGCTCTAGATATAGGACCAAAAGATTAAGATGGAGGAAAAGCAGAATAAAAGGGTAAGGACAGGTAGTTTTATCTTTGCTCAGCCTAAGTTAGGGGATGGTATCCGTTCTCTATATAGTCATAGTTTTTAGATCCTAGACCAATCATCAACTATTTCACAAGTACCTAATTTTGAGAATGTTCAGCGTGGTGTGTCGCCAGGATCTAAGGCCCAGGGTAGTGAGACCAGGAGTTTTACCTATCCGCCTTGCAAAGTTTATGGTAAGAATCACATATATATATGGAGAGAAGGTAGTGAGATATGTTATGGATGTGGTAAGATGAGCCACAGCCTGTGGGAATGTAGTGTAAGGGCTCAGAAGGGAAAAGTATTATGCCAGCAGGGCGTCACTTCAAGGATCAAAGAAATTTCCCAAGAATAGGTTCGGGTATGTTATAGGTTCTTCCTACTCATGATATGCATTGATAGACATATTTCTCTTATCATAGATTAAGTGTTTTACCATGAGTTATTCAGTCATAGATCAGTTCATTGATGCCCTATGCATCACCCCGGTATCTCAGTAGGGTAATCGTTCTTAAAGGTACATAATAACCTAAGGGGGAGAAACCACATTATTCCCCAACGCTGTCATGTCTTAAGTTGAGTTTCCCTGCATATGAAGAATCCTGTATAGAGTTGAGGGTACTCATAAGTTTAACCTGAAAGTCCCTACCTTAGCTGTGTGCTAGATATTCAGAGGTTTGGTTTAATTCATAATGTTTAATTTGTATGTCACGTATCAGTTAGTTAGGTTCTTATGTTTCCACTCATACATGTTTAGTAAAATGATCTCAGTTTGATTAGCATTTTCACTTAACGTAACAGTTCCTCTTAAGCTTAATCCGTTTTATGTTCGATGTTTATTACAAAGTTGGTATTCAGTTCTTGCTCAGATCCCCATTGCAAACTTGGTACTAAGTACCCTTGCATATTCAGTCTTGATTTCTTATATCAGTTCAGTCATGTAATTATGAATTATACATGCATTCACACTACAGGAAATTCAGTTCATCAGCATATTCGGTCATGTATTTATGAGTCAATTATAAGTCATGCCCCAGGTATGTATGAATTCATCTTATTAGTCATGCATCAGATATATATGTTTAGTATGTTATATTCAGATCTTCAGTCATGTTAGTCATGAGATCATGTTTTAGTTATTCATGTTCAGCATGTACATCAGTTTATGTTTTTCCCCTTACTCTCAGTCTCATTTGAGGATAAATGTTCTCAAGGGGGAGATATTATAAAACCCCATAATTTTCCTAGCTTAAAAATTTTCCCAAAGAATGTTAGAACCTTTCTTTGAAAGATGAATCTACTTTTCTTCATGTGGTATTTTAGACAGCTGGGAGAGGTTGTTGAATCAAATAACCTTTCCATCGATATTAAATTCACCCAAATCTGACACCCGGGTGAAATTGTAGAGCCTTTTTAGTGAGACAATGCATCACTTAAGACTTTAAGGCATCGTAAAGATAGCTCAAATGACAATTGTCCATTTCCAGTATTTCTCCGCTATAGTGTCATGTCACACCAAGGTGGCCATGCAATAGCACCGCATTGCGCCACCATGAAATTTCCCATTTGTCACTTTCTAGTGACACAGCGTAATAGCTGCGCGTCGCGCCAACAATAAAAATTGGAAAATTTTCTAATAAATTAAATACATTTCGTACGAGTAAAAGTGTCATTTTGTCACCCTATATAAGCCTTATAACATGAGATTTGACCATAATTTAGCAACTTATACTCAATTATTCTCAAACACTCTCAAGAACAATACTTAGGGTTTTAATAGAAAGTTTTATTCAAAGGAAATTCACCATCAAATTTGAATTCAAGAATTTCTTTAAGAATTTCATGAGCGGATTGATCTTGTTCATGTTGATAATGACTAATAGAATTCTACTCCTTGTTTGGTGCTAAATTGTATATCTAATCAATTAGTAATGATGTAGAATCATGTAAACCTAGGATTAAAACCCTTGGATGATGAAATTATATATGAATCATGATGTTTAATTTTTGTATAATGTTGTTTAGACATTCAATGCCTATTATGTGATTGATTAGGTTCCTAGATAAAGGAAATATGCCTAACTAGTATGATATCATGAAATCCCCAATCATGTACAAATTTATGTATATCACACATTTAACAAAATGCTTTAATATATGAATTATGTATTGTGTTGTTGGTCATGTGTTCGTGTAAGTCATGTTATGTCAGTTTCTTCTCATTGAGTCCTGGGGGTACTTATACCCGAAACATTAGTTGTGTTGCTAGAGCTATGTCATATTTTCATGATACTCCAGTCAAGCAATGATCAATAGAAATTAGTCAGTCGTGTGACTCATGAAAACCCCAAAATCTTTGTAATCTCAGTGATTTAAATACTCAATAATATCAGTAACCTTAGTATTCCTAGACAATCTCAATTACTTCAATATTCTCAATCAGTCCATAGAACTCAGTGCATTCCATCAGTCAATGAAACTCAATAAATTTAGTTTAACTTTGTTATTCGGACTTCACCTGAATGAATCCTCTATCCTTTCTCGAGTGTAAGACAGATGAGTACCCTAAGGAATTCTTAGATCAGGTTCAAAAGGTGACTGACATCATGGGTGTAACTAATATTAAGAGTGATGAGCTAGCAATATATCAGTTATAGGATGTGGCTTATACTTAGTTCAGAAAGTGGAATTCAAAAACGATAGATGATCCAGGGCCTGTAGAATGAGATGAATTTGTCGCTGCATTCTTAGAGAGGTTCTTTCCCCTAGATCTTAGAGAAGTTAAGGTGCTAGAGTTCATCAATCTTAGATAGGGCAATATGACAGTGAAAGAGTATTCTCTTAAGTTTGCTCAATTAGCCAGATATGCCCTTCATATAGTTTCAGACAGTAGGGCAAAGATGAGTAAGTTTATGTTAGGGGTGAGTGATAGCATGGTTAATTAGTGCATATCCACCATGCTGAATATTGACATGACTTTAGACAACCTTATGAACCATGCTCAGCAGATCGAGGACCAAAAGATTAAGATAAAGAAAAAGTAGAATAAGAGAGCAAGGACAGGTAGTTCCAGCTTTGCTAAGCCTAGGTCTGAGGGTGGTAGTCATTCTCATTATAGTCATAGGTTTTCAATCCCAGCCCCATCTTCAGCTTGTACACAGTACCCATGTTTGGGAATGACCGTCATGATGGGTCGCCAATATTTAAGGCCTTGGGTAGTGAGACCAGGAGTCTTATCTATCAGACTTGTGGAGACTGTGGTAGGAAACAGCTAGACGTATGTATAGCAAGCAGTGAGATATGTTATGGATGTGGTGAGCTAGGCCACATGATATAGGAATGTAGAGTAAGGGCTTAGAATGGGAAAGAATTGCGCCAGTAGGGCATCACTTCCACTACCGTGAGTGGTCAGTGACAGAATAGGTTTTATACTTTTCAAACTTTCCAAGATAAATGAAATTACCGTAGCATAGGTTCGGGTATGTTATAGGTTCTACCTACTTTTGATATGCATTATTAGACCTCTTGCTCCCATTCTAGCATAAGATTTTCAGCATGAGTTATTCAGTCATGGATCAGTTCGTTAATGCCCTATGCATCGCCCAGTATCTCAGTAAGGTAATCGTTCTTATAGGGATATAGTATCCTAAGGGGGAGATACCCATTATACCCCAACACTATCATGTCTTAAGTTTAGTTTCCCCTCGCATGATGAATCTAGTATAAAGTGGAGGGTACTCATAAGTTGACCCTCAAAGTCCCAACTTTAGCTTTGCACCAGATATGCAGAGGTTTAGTACAATTAATGATGTTTAGTTTGTATGTCACATATTTGTTAGTTAGGTTCTTGTATTTCCACTCATGCATGTTTAGTAAAACGACCTCAGGTTCATTTGAAGTTTTGTTTATGGTAACAGTTCACCTTAAGATTACTCAATTTCACGTTCAGCGTTGATTACAAACTTGGTATTCAGTTAATTCTCAAATAGACATTACAAACTTAGTACTAAGTACCCTTGCATATGAAGCTATGCATTCATATATCAGTTAAGTCATGTAATTATGCATCGGACATACATTCTTACTGTGGGAAATTTAGTTTATCACCATATTCAGTCATGTATTTATGTGTCAATTATCAGTTATGCATCGGGTATGCATGAATTCATCTTGTAAGGATAACCACTTACCTTTGATTGAGTTTGCCTACAATAATAGTTATCACACCAGTATTCAAATGGCTCTATTTGAAGAACTATATGGAAAGAGATGAAGATGTCCTATTAGATCATTTGAGGCAGGTGAAGCTACATTAATATAAATAAATTTAGTGTTTGAATAGATGGAGAATGTTTAGTTTGTACGAGAGAGGGTGAAGACAGCCCAAGGATGTCAAAAATCTTATGTAGATATAAAAAGAAGCGATCTGGAGTTTATCTGTTTAGTTATTTCACATATGACTGGAGTGAAGATATTTTGCAAGAAGGGGAAACTCAGTCTACTCTATTTTTGTCCATTTAGTATCTTGAGTCTCTTTCAAAAAGTAGCTTATGAGCTAGAGTTGCTTATAGATTTTAAATTAATACATTTAGTGTTTCATGTTTACTTGTAAAACAAATGTATTGGTGATTAACATATAGTTGATCCTTTAGAAGATATGGAAGGTAAGGATATCTTTTCCGATGATAAAGTCCTAGTTGAGATCTGTAATACCTCATACATTTCCTAGCTTGAAAAGTTTCCCCAAGAATGTTAGAAGTTTCTTTGAAAGATGAATCTATGTTTTTACATATTCTAGTATCAATATATCTGTTTTTTATCATGTGGGGATTCGAATAAGCTTTCCATCGATACCAAATTCACCCAAATTCGACACCCGGCTGAAGAGTTAGAGCCTTTTTACTGAGATAGTGTATCATTGATCCTTCAACGCATCGCGGAGATATGTCAAATGAATTTTCAATTTCCAGTGTTGCTAAAGATAGTGGCACATTGTGCCAAACTTCCAGGATAAAGAAAAGGTGGTAAAGCGATAGCTCTGCGTCACGCCACCGTGTAATTTCCCATTTGTCACTTTCTAATGACTTGGTGCTATACTGGCACGTCGAGCCAAGGATGAAAATCAAAAAATTTTCTCAGAAATTCAAGGTTGAAATTGTCAATTTACCATCCTCTATAAGCCTTATAACATGAGATTTGGACATAATTCATCAACTTATACTAAATTACTATAAAAAAACTATCAAGAACAAGCCCTAGGTTTTTCATAGAAAGTTCAATTCCAAGGGAATTCACCATCAAATATCAAGAATATCTCTATCAATCTTCATAGAACCACAAGCTAAGGTATGCATAGTATTCATTCATGGACTCGTTTCATCTATGAAGTCCAAGATTCCCTTTTCTAAATTCATGTTATGGATTTTCGTTACGAATTTAATGATTGGATTTCTCTTGTTCATGTTGATTATGAATAATTGCATTCTAATCTATGTTTGGTGATAAATTGCATATGCAATCGATTAGTAATGATGTAGATTCATGGACACCTAGGATTAAAACCCTTGAATGATGAAATTCGAGATGAATCATGATGTTTGATTGTTGTATAATGTGGTTTACACATTCTAAGGCTATTATGTGATTAATTAAATTCCTAGATGGAGGAAACATGCCCAACTAGTATGATATCATGATATCCTCAATCATGTACAAGTTTATGCATTTCACATAATTGACAAAATGATTCAATATATGAATTATGAATTATGTTGTTGGTCATGTGTTCACATAAGTCATGTTATGTCAGTTTTTTTTCATCGAGTACTTGGGATACTTGTACTAGAAATATTAGCTATGTGCCTAGAACCATTTCATATTTTCATGTTACTCTCAGTCAACCCATGCTCCACAGAAATTTGTCAGTCTTGTGACTCAGGAAAACCTTGAAATCTCTGTAATCTTAGTGATCTTAGTACCAGTAATATCAGTAGCCTCAATATTCCCAGTCAATCTCAGTTAGTTTAGTATTCTTAATCTATCCACAAAACTCAGTATATTTCGTCAGTCAATGAAACTCAATAAATTCAATTTAGCTCCATTAAATTATACCACTAGTATCAGTTCAGTTCGACTAATCAATTCAGTTTAGTTAATTATTTCAGGCCCATTAATTAGTTTAGTGTCTTTTAGATTGGAATAGGATTCAACACCGAGCGATCCTACGAATTGGAACTCACCCGTTAGATAGGACTGAAATTTGTACAAGCCATTCCTAAGTTCAAGAACTACATAGCTAGTGTAGGTATGAGATGTAACCCTTTAGATAGGATTGACATACTCAGGGATCACCCGTTAGTATATTTAAATATATAGGACTAATCCTAGGGGTCACCCGCTAGATTAGGACTTACTCCAGAATAGTTGTCTTTACTAGTGGCGTGGTACTGACACCCATCCAGTTGGGGTTATAGGTTGGACCCTAATTATTTTAGCATGGGGCTTGTCAGTTAGATTAATACATCCCACAGTTTCAGTTATAGAAATCAAGACTATCAGATACAGTCAATTTAGCTCAATAATACAAATTTAAAACTGCCAGATATAGCCAATCCTTATCATTATAAATATACTGCAAGATAAGACATTAGATTGGACTAATCTTAACTATGGTCAATCAGTAGCAGCAAAATAAGATTTAGAGATCACCTGCTAAGTAGGACAGATCTCAGACTGTAATACCTTGGGAAATTTTTCATTTAAATTTTTTGCATAAACGTGTTGGGTTATATCTTCTAGAATGAATTATAAATTTGCTGTGCAGAATTTCTTAGATTATGACCCACCATTGCGTAGAGTATCAAATATGTTTTCCAATGATATGTGGATTATCCAAAATAGACACCCGAGCGACGAGTTATGAACATTTCGATCGAACTATGAATAGTAGTGAACAGTAAAACATGCAGGAAAAAGTACTGAGGCCTGGCGTATTTTTTCTCCAACCTTAAATGATCAGATCTCCTTGTACATAATGATCTGGGTGATCTACTATAGATCAACGAAAAACTCTGCGAGTCATCTTTCCAATGAAATTGGTTTCATCCAATTTGTCTGCCAGAGCAAAGTTTATGGTCGATCTACTTTAGCCTATCAAAAGCGAATTTTTGGGTCAACTTCAAACAATCATAACTCCTCATACACAATGATGTGGGTGAGATTCTATATATCAATAGAAAGATATAAGAGTCCTCCTTCTAATGAAATTGGTTTCATCCAATTTAGATATCGGAGTAAAATGTTATGGTTGATCTACTTCAGACCAATAGTCAGGCTGAGCGGACCAATAGTCAGGCTGAGCGGACCATCCAGACCTTAGAGGATATGTTGAGAGCTTCTGCACTTGACATTAAGGGAAGTTGGGATGATCACTTACCGTTGATAAAGTTCTCTTAGAATAACAGTTTCAACTCTAGTATAGGTATGGCTTCGTTTGAAGCCTTATATGGGAGGAAGTGTAGATCACCCATAGGTTGGTTTGAGGTGGGTGAAGCGGCTGTGAGTGGTCCTGATTCGGTATTTGAGGATATGGAAAAAGTTAAGTTGATTATGGAAAGGTTGAAAGCTGCAGAGAGTCGTCAGAAGTCATATAAGGATGTTAGAAGGAGAGACCTTAAGTTTGAAGTTGGTGACCTAGTGTATCTGAAAATTTCACCCATGAGGGGGCTGAAGTGATTCGAAAAGAATGGGAAGATTAGCTCCCGTTATGTTGGTCCTTACAAAATCTTAGCCATGTTGGTAAGGTAGCTTATGAAGTCGAGTTGCCTTCCGATTTGTCTTCTGTTCATCCAATATTCCATGTCTCCATGCTTAGAAAGCATATTAGTGATGTTGTAGTAGTGGATTCCTCTGTTAGTGCTGACATTCAAGAAAATCTTTCTTTTAATGAGATTCCTGTTGAGATTCTTGATTTCAGTGTCCGAAGACTAAGGAACAAAGAAGTTCCCTTGGTCAAGGTGTTGTGGTGAAACCAATCTGTTGAG
>JAPEIP010000112.1:312474-324659 GCA_026120095.1 Capsicum chinense | reverse complement strand
GTTCTTGTTGTTCTCGGATTGTGCCTAAAAACCGAAGACCATCTCTTGTGTTGTAATCTAAAAACCAAGACTTAAAACTTGTTGTTGTTGTGTTGTTGAGTTGGAATCCGAAACTCTAGTTGTTGTGGTTTGATCTTGCATCAAACCACGAGCCCTTTCATTACACAAGTGGACTCTAACCCAAGCCATTGCGTCCATTACCGATCGACATTGGAACTCTCACCCGTTGTCCATACATTCATATCACACCTTTCATATTTGAGGACTTTAACCCACTTAAACATTTTAAACCATTAAGGCCAAAATTTAATATCATACATGACCACAAGGTCCTCATGAACCATATATTAATCAATAATTTTAATAAGCCAATGCATTAGTATCAAATATCATTCAAGCCAAATTGTGGTCATTAAAACCCTTATCAAATCATTCATTAGCACCAAGCTTTAGTTCAAATACAATTAAATTTCATACTAGGGACTCTAACCCCTTTTCTTTGAACAATCAAATAACCAACGGCATCATTTAACTCATTACATGGCCAACAAGGCATTTACAAGATCATTTTCCAATCATTCTTACTCATTAAGCCATTGCTTTAGTACAAAACTTTATTATCATGTAACTAGTCATTTCTCTTACTCGTTTTCACAACCACCTTGAAGACATATCTTAACTATAATAAAAATTCAAGTGAAAACCTTCAATATTAGCGTTAAACAAGCCCATTTTTTAAACCAAAATCAAAAAGCACCCACATGTTCAGACCATCACTAATACATATAAAATCACAAGTTTAAAAAAGAGTAAATATTACCCATTACTTTACATTAAAACCCTTATCATTTGCTTCTAAATCCACTATTAAAGATTCATAAACAATGTTTAAATAACATGGTATTTGAGAAATAATGATACGGGAAGAGTCATGTGCCTTAAACACGATGATTCACCAAAAAAACTTGACTCTTCTTTTGCCTCTAAATGAACACCCCTTGGAACCCTAGCCTCCAATCTTAGAAAGTGTGTTTGAGATAGCATTTCGGAGGTTTTGATCTTGAAAAATTAGTGTTTAGGAGGCCACAGAACATTAGATAGTGTGAGGACTTAAGGGTTTTATGGTGCGAAATGTCCATAGAGCCCTTGACTTAAAAGAATAAAAGTGACTTCCCAAGTGGGTACGACTACATATATCAACTATACCCTAGGGTACAAGTGGTACCCTAACTCATAACCTAGGCCTCACCAAGGACCCATACGCTAGTCAAGTTCAACACTCCATATGACTAGGTAGTGTACAATTCGTACCCTAATATATGACCATGGGGAGGCTAAGTCATATCTTGGATAGTGTGTAACCCCTACTACATCGCCTAGCATGCGAGAGGGGTTACTAAGTCGTATGTAAGGGTACGACTAGTACTCTGGAGTCGTACCTAGTCCAGAAGCTTCAACGAAGGAAATTTTCTAAGGATCCAAAGCCCAGGTATTTCAATTCTCCCTCAATTGGATCATTCTTCCTCTAATGACGGGTAAGGCAAGCACAAACATTAGTTAACTCATTATTGTACATCAACTAACCTTTAATAAAATTAGAACACAAAGATACACAACATGGATGAAACACATGCCATAATTATTATCAATCAATAATTCATTCAATTGCCCTTGGGACTCTAACCTATTGGTTATCAAAATACTTGCTCAATTAATAATTTAGGGACTTGAACATATAGCCTATCAAATACATAAATCATTTTAATAAGATTATCACATACCTCAATCACGAGTTTCCAAAATGGGAAACAAATACGGATACTTGGACTTCATGTCCTCTTTCACTTTCCATGTAGCTTCCTCAAAATTATGGTTTCTCCATAGAACCTTCTTCGAAGCCACCTCTTTTGTTCGCAACCAGCGAACTTGACGAGCTAACATCCTTTCCATGACCTCATCATAGGACAAAGCGTCTGAAATCCTAACATCCTTAAAGGGAAAAACTAACGAAGGATCACCCATACACTTTGTAAAATGGAAACATGAAATACCAGATGGATAGAGCTCAAACTAGAGGGAAACTCCAACTCATAGGCGACATTACCAACCCTCTTCAAAATCAAGTAGGACCAATATACCACAGAATCAACTTTTCCTTCTTACCAAACCGCGTTACACCCTTCAAGGGAAAGACCTTCACGAGTACCAATATTAAACTCCAAATCCCTACACGTCACATCCATACAGAACTTTTGGGAACAAAGTGGCTTTCAACCAATCTCGAATCACCTTCACCTTTTCCAAGGATAGGTGAATCAAATTGGGGCCAAATATCTTACCCTTTCAAACCTTATAATATCCTATAGGAGATAGACATCTTCTACCATACAATGACTTAAAAAGAGTCATACCAATGCTAGAGTTAAAACTATTAATATGAACTCAACCAAGGGAAAAAGGTTATACCAACTTCCACCATAACCAATCACAAAAGCATGAAATATATCTTTAAATATTTTTATAGTTCTTTCCTCTTGTCCATTTGTTTATGGGTGGAAAGCGGTAAAAGGCACACCTTATTGCCCAAACCTTTCTGAAATAACTTCCAAAAATGTGATGAGAACAGAATACCATGATCCAAAATGATAGAAACCAAAGCACCATGCTACTTTACAATCTCCGTAAGATACAACTTAGCATAATACTACGCCAAATGACTATTGCTTACTGATAAGAAATAAGCAGACTTGGTTAATCTATTAATAATAACCTAAAAAGAATAACGGTGATTCTGAGATCAGGGAGGACTGATGATGAAATCTATATTAATCACTTCCAACCTCTATTTTGGCAACTATATCTCTTGATACAAACTATTGGGCCTCAAGTGCTCAACTTTCACTTGTTGACACACCATACACTTTGCCACATAGCTAGCCACATCTCACTTCATATTATCCAACCAATAAAACTCGTTAAGATCATGATACACATTCATAAAATCATGATGAAGAGCATACCGAGACCCATGAGCCTCGACCATAATCCTTTCCCTCAATCCATTAATTTCGAGAAAATATAGCCTACCGTAGCATCTCAAAGACCATCACCACCAATCATAAAGTCAACAACCTTTTGTTGACCCATATTATTATTAATATTCATCAAATCAGGATCTAATATTTGATTTTCCTTAACCTTAACCATAAGAGACAACTGTTATACCGGATGCACGGATACACCACCATCTCCGAGTATGAGAAACAAACTCCAAGACTAGCAATCGGTGAGTGTCTTTTACCAACTACAGCTTATCCTCATCGAAAGGAGCCAAAATCCCCATAGATAACCTATTAGGGTATCAACAACAACATTAGCTTTACCTGGATGGTAATGGAGACTCATATCATATTCCTTCAATAACTCAAGCAATCTTATTTTCCTGAGATTCAACTTCTTCTGAATAAAAACATACAAAAGGCTCTTATGATCGAAAAAGATGTAAATCATCAAAGAAAAAACCATGGCGAATAACTCTAAATCATGAGCAGGGTAGTTCATCTTATGAACTTCCAATTGTCTAGAAGCATAGTCCACCAATCTACCATATTGCATAAATACACAACCAAGCCCAATACCAGAATCCTCATAATATAGTATAAATCCATCATTACCCTGATGCAAAGTCAAAAATTGAGCCAACTAGACCTAAGAAGCTCTAAATATCAATAGGAGTAGCAGGTCTAGGCCACTTCATAACTATAGCAACCTTTTGTGGATCCACTATTATCCCTTGACTAGAAATGACATGACCAAGAAAAGTCACAGATTTCAACTAAAACTCACACTTATAGAACTTGGAATACAAATAATAAGCTGTCAAAGTTTGCAACATGGCCCAAAGGTGATTGACATAACCACCTCACTCTTAGAATAGACCAAGATATCATCTATGAATATAATGATGAAAAAATCTAAAAATAGATAAAAGACCCTATTCATCAAAACCATGAATATTTTTGGGGCATTGGTCAACCCAAAAGACAAAACTAGGAACTCGTAGTAACCATACCCGGTCCTGAAGGTAGACTTAGGGATATCTACTTCTCTAATATTAAGTTGATGATAAACCAACCTAAGATCAATCTTAGAGAAACACTTTGCACCTTGAAATTGATCTAACAAATAATCAATCCTTGGAAGAGGATACTTATTCTTTATGGTAGCCTTGTTCAACAGACGATAATCAATGCACATTCAAAGAGAATCATTCTTCTTATACACAAACAACATAGAAGCACCCTAAGGAGATACAATAGGATGGATAAAACCTTTATCTAATAGATCCTTCAATTGCTCCTTAAGCTCCCTCAACTCAACTGGAGACATTCTATAAGGATGAATAAAAATAAGATAAGTGTTTGAAATAAAATCAATCCCAAAATTAATTTCTCTATCAGGAGGAATACCAAGAAAATCACTGGGAAAGACCTTGGGAAACTCGCAAACGATGAGAACCCATTTTAAAGAAGGACCTTTTGGGTTAGAGTCTTTAACTCGGACTACATGATACAAATACCCCTTAAAATTAAATTTTAGGCTCAAAGATATGAGATAAACCTCTCTTTAAGTACTAAACAACCCCCTTTCTTTACAATGATCAGCTCATTAGGGAATTTAAATGTGACAATACAGTTTCTGGCAATCTATAAAAGCATAGAATGAATGAAACCAATCCATCCCCAGGATAATATCAAAATTGACCATATCTAATTCTATCAAGTCTACAAAGGTTTATTTACTACCAATAACTGCCACACACACCCTATAGACTTTTTCAACAATCATTGAGTCTTCTACTGGGGTAGAAATAGAAAAAGGACCCAACAAACACTCAGGACCAAAGTCAAAATAAACAACCATCAATGGGGTCACATAAGAAAGAGCGGACCTTGGGTCAATCAAACAATACACATCATGGGAGAAAAGTCACAAAATACCCCTAAGAAAAGCTGGAGATGCCTTAAAATCCTTACGAGTAGCAAGTTCAGACAACTAAATCCGACTAGTTTCGGTACTAAAAGCAAAAGCAAAAGTAACACCATTTGGTACAAGAGTGTACAAAGTAGCAATAGGGGCCCTATTGGCCCAAGAAGCCAGTAGAATAGGGCACTCTCACTACATGTGACCAATCTAACCATACATAAAACACATGTTCCTTTCCTTCTCACAATAGCCCTGATGATGCTAACCAAAAAACCTACAAAGAGGGTAGGATGGAATTGACTGAGCCCCACTAGTCTGAGATTAGGCACTCTATGCTCAAAAGCTACAACCAAACTGAGATTGATGATCACTCGATGACCTCGGGTATAGAGCACTAGCGGAGAAAAAAGAACCTAAATGCCCCCACTTATTTCTTGGCCACTTTCCACCATCTCTTCCATTTTTCTCATAAAGCCTAAATCTCTTTCCTTGCTTTTTACTAAACTCAGCCAGTTTTTTTCTCTTTTTCCACTTGTTGTATATACACAAGCAATCTAAAGATATCCATATTTTTAATTAACAAACCCCCTTTCTCTTAAGGGCTAACTTATGAGACAATATTAAGGGAAACTTTCGCATTCTACCCCTCATATCGACACCTTCTTTGGAGCATACCTAGATATTTAATAAACTTCATGCCATACTTCTTGATGAATGTTTTTCCTTGCTTAAGATTAACGAACTCCTCTACTTTTGCTTCCCTTAACTATAGAGGAAATAAGCAGTCCAGAAAAGCATTAGTTAAGTATTCCACAAAGATGACTCATCAATATCACCCCTAATTCGCCCCTACTCTTTGTACCATTTGTACTCCACATACTTTGACTGATAGGATGCCAACTCCACCCCCTTTACATTAGTGGCATGCAGACTCTAAAAATATTTTCCATCTTATCCAAAAAACCCTAAGGATCTTACTATTCCTTAACACCGGTAAAGGTCAAAGGACTCAACCTGATAAATAGGCCAACCCTTGTGGCCTCAAAAGATAGAGTAGAAGATTCACCATGATCAGCCTAAGAAGATACCAATTGAGCAATCATATAAAGAAACTGACGAAATTCATCATTCAACACGTCAGCCTACAGAATAAGAAGAGGACTAGACCATCAGGTATCAGACCCTTAGACTAAGTATGGACTCTATAAGTAGAGCGAGTACCATCAATATTCTCCATAGTTAGGATAGAAGGATTTACAGGAATTTTAAATCCTCTTTGAGGCATGATTTGAAAGAGAAGCAAATAGAAATAAGGAGGACCCAAGACCTTAAACTCTATAGCTTGAGACCAGACAACAAGAAAGTAAAACATTCCTAAATTCCTTGTAGCTTCTATCTTCTAAGTATGGTGTGCCCACACCCATAAAAGATACTCTACTAGACAAAGCTTTGAGGACACCCACCTGACTATCACCCCATTAACCTCATCACATCAATCCACCAGCATCAGATAACTCAAAATATATAAGAAGATAGATAAAATAAAACTAGCATGTATAACCTAAAAAAGTCTACCCATTCCATCCATATCAATATTCAAAATCTAATCTGTCCAAGTGCACAATCAACCACAAAACTTCTACAAATCTAATGTCTATATCATATCAGGACAAGCCCCCAATAATAGCCAAATACAAAGTCTAAAACAAGCTTGTAACATAAGATATGAAATGGATGCCTTTCAAAGGATGAAAGATCAGCACTTCAATAGTAGAATGTGAACCGATCGAACACTTATCACTATGCAAGAAGAGGAGAAAAAGCTATAGCCCCTATGTCGCATGGGGACATAGAAATTGGAGGTAATTAGCCGTTCGAGCGCTAGCATGTAACTTAAGGGTACAGATAAAATAATTTTATTACTCAATACCAAGTTAAAACATTGGAAGTAACCATATTTATACACATAGTCATGTAAATACACATGGATACATCAAGGTTCAAAACGTAATGAGGCCTTTGCATGCATTTTAAAACACTCAGAGATGAACCATGAAGTGGGGAACTTTAGCCTTCAACCGCTAAGGTTATATCGAGAAATAGTACTATAACCTCAATTTATCTCATCAATCAAGTGAACCCTAAACACAAGCTATTTTATTAGACAAATGGACTCTAACCATAAGCCATTTTATTACTTTTGTGGAATTTAACCACGGGCCCTTTTATTATGCAAGTGGACTCTAACCACAAGCCATCACATCCATTATTTATCGACATTGGGACTCTATATCATTGTCTATGTATTCACATCACACCATTCACATTTAGGGAATTTAACCCACTTAACTATTTTAAGCCATCAAGGCAACAATTCAATATCATACATGAACATACGGTCATCATGAACCATATATCAATAAATCAATTTAAAAAGACAATGGATTATTTTAAAATATCATACATGACAAAGTATGGTCATCAAAACCTTTATCAAATCATTCATCAACACTCTTGCGCCAAACTTTAGTTCAAACATAATTCAGTTTAATACTAGGGAATCTAACCCCTTTAGTTTAAACAATCAAACCCCTAAGGGAATCATTTAACTCATTACACAGCCAAGAAGGCCTTTACAAGATCATTTTCCAAGAATTCATACTCATTAAGCCATTGCTTTTGTTCAAAACTCTGTTAGCATGTAACTAGTAATTACTCTTAGATATTTTCACAAACACCTTGAAGAAACATCTTAACCAAGACAAAAAATCAAGTGAAAACATTTAATATTAGGGTTAATCAAGACCCATTTGTTCAACCCCAATAAATAAGCACCCACATGTCCAAACCATCACCAAAGCATATAAAATCACAAGTTTAAACAAGAGTAAACATTACCCATCACTTTACATTAAAACCCTCATCATTTGCTTCAAAATCCACCATTAAATATTAATAAAAAATGTTTAAATAACATGGTATTTGAGAAATAATGATAGGCGAAGAGTCACTTTCCATATATAAGATGATTCCCTAACGTCACTTGACTCTTCTTTTGCCACTAGATGATCACCACTCAGAACCCTAGCCTTCATCTTCAAAAATATATTTGAGAGAGAATTTGGGAGGTTTTGATCTTGAAAAATGAGTGTTTAGTAGGCCAAAATACATTATATAGTGAGGGTACTTAAGGGTTTTAGGTGGGAAATTTCCATAAAGCCCTCAACTTAAAAGTTGAAAAGTGACTTCCCAAATGGGTACGACTCACTTAGCTTAACCATACCCTAGGGTACGAGTGGTGACCTAAATTGTACCTTAGGCCTCACAAAGGGCTCCTACATTGACCAAGATATGAACACACACTCATGAATTATACCCAAGGGTATGAATGGTACCTAAATTGTATCCCAAATCATACCCACGATAGTTTCATCTAGGTCAAGTTCAACGATTCATATGACTAGGTAGTGAATGACCCATATCCTAATATATGACCATTGGTAGGATAAGTCATATCTAGGCCAGTGTGTAACCACCACCATTCTGCCTAGCATATGAGAGAGGGTCACTAAGTCTTATTCAAGTTTACGACTAGTACCTTAGAGTCGTACCTAGTCCAGAAGGTTAAACTAAGGAAATTTTCTAGGGTTCTAAAGTCTAGGTGTTTTAGTTTACTTGTATTAGCAGGTAGAATATGATTTTCATAGCACGACATCATTTTTTTATTTTTTGATAAAGATGAGTAGTTTATAATGACTTAAGACTGTAATTCTACAATAAAGTAGCCTTTAATCAACTCTTCTATATGATTTTATTTTGTGTAGGTTTTATACCAAGTAGGGATTATAAGATAGGTTTATACCTATAAATATCATGACTTTACCTATTCAGTGGATTTAGTGTAAAAGTGTGACCTGAACCTTAGACTAGAATACCCATTATGGTTGTAGGATCCTATTATGCTTGATTATAGAGTTGTTTAGCTTTATACTTACATGAGGAATCCTTGTGTATAATACTAACCTTATTAATAATTTAATTGGATGATATTTACAATTTAGATCCTCCGAGTAACTTTCTACCATTATTAGCTTTGTATCCTAAGTTATGGTGCTGATATCTAGTTAAGCTTTCTATTTGGTGATGACATGCATGTACTTAGTTGTATTTATCCTCATTTAGAGGTATGTTTTTTTAAAATCCTTTTTTTTACTATTGTTTCTGAAAAAGGATTTATTCTCGCTTTTCTTTACTTTTAAATTGTTATTGAAAATAGAAGTTACACTACCCTTATTACTGAATTATGACATTTTGAACTAAACATAAAACTTGGGTAATCAATCCGAGATTGATTTTGGTGAATTATTGATCCACTTTTTTACCACTACTAACTCACTTCAATCGAGAAAGATTTCGACCCTTTCTACGCTATTATACCATTTTAGTCCCAAATTTGATCTTGCGAAATAGATTTATATGATAGTACTTATTTAGACTTAATTTGATTTTGAGAGGTTATTATGATTTTATTTTTCTCTAGTAATGGATGGAGTGGATTTTTTATGATAGTTTTAAAATGTCCTTGTTTGGGACTAGGCGGTATATGGATATCTCAAGTCCACTATAGATTCCTAGGACCACATACCAAAAGATGTGGTATTCATAAGTCCTGCCTTGAGTCCGATAAGCTAAAGGAGTTGTATATAATTTGTATTGCTTAGCACTCAATCATTATGGTATTATTGGTTTATGTTTCATATTAGCCGTATGCATTGCTTATAAGCAGTATAATTATTTATCACCTATATCAGATAGTTTTATGAGAGATTAGATAGGTATAGGTTTTGGTTGTTGTTTGATGAGTATTTTCTTGTGCCTTCTGGGCTTATGAGGGCCTAATTATGTTAGTGGTTTTCCAGACAATCCAATTATTTACTGTTTGCTTATTATCACATAGCTCATGGTAGGTTAGTTATGGAACAGTACCCAAGGTTCTAGGTACACTTCTGAGTTTCTTTAATCATTTCAATGGTAAGATTTATTACTATTTGATTTTCTTATGCTTATCACAGTTTTATTAGAGGCCCTGATTATGCTAGAGTTAGCTCCCTCATTATTTATGATCTTAATAATGTTAGGCTAATCACTCAGGGTATACCTTCATGTTGGTTTATCTATATAGTGTAGTTGTATATCTATTTTTCTCCTACCATTATTTGTATATTATTTCCTTCTTTCCCACTGTTATTGTACATTGTATATACCCTTTTCATTATACTATGTATATGGACTAGCTACTCGTGGAGATACACTTCATCCCCGGTTACTAGTAGTATCCGATTATGTACTTTTACTTTTCCGTTATCAGTATTATGTTTCATTTTCTAAATAGTTGCCAATATCTATATTACTACTTTATATATTATTTATACTTACATTATCTATGGAGCTCATTATTGAGCCCAAACACAAATGTAATTGTACGTGGCCTCACCAAGTAATATAGTGGCCTTTTACAAGCCAAATATCGATCCCTTAGAGACTAGTGTTGACAACTATCCAATTCTAGTCCACTAATATGATTAACCAAGTGTTATCTTAATCAAAAGAGTTTGAAAGTTAAAATTATGAGTAGATTAAAAAGTGTGATAAAATAAAGGTTTGAACAATTATGGGGAGAAGCCCAAGGTTAAGGCTCTGCGAACAATCACACTATGCTATAGAACTTCATTGGTTAGCTTCTAAAGCCTAGGGTTAAGGTTCTATGAAAAATCATACTATGTTATAGAACTTCATTGGTTAGGTTAAGTATCTTGGTTGTTGATTCACAAGGTTGATTTTATGATCATGGTCTTTCGAGCCTCTAATCAACTATCTAACTTAGCCCCACAGCTACATCGTTGAGCGGGGATGTGAGAAATAAGTTAAATGCATTAATATTTCATCCCGTAAGTGAACGAAATAGGGACCTTAGGATTATTCCTATCCAAAATGAAAATTATAACTTCATTCAATTCGAAGATTACAACCTAATTATATCTATCCCATATTTTATTATCTTGTTCCTCCTCTTGGGTTCATAATATTATTATACTTGTATTATAATGTTATATAATAAATAATCAAATATGATAAGTAACAAAAACCAAGTCAATTCCTAACAAGTGTAATCATGTTCCTGGCCTTAATCCTGGAAAATGGTGTTTAGCCAATCATGGAAGTAATTGAAATCACAACAAATGTATACATGTTAAAATCCATAAAAAACCAAAATTATGCAATAAAAAACCAAATTGAATTCTTGATTTAAATGAAATTAAATTTTAATCAAGTATTATCTCAAAAATTAATTCAAATTTGCAAAGTCTTGATTTAAATATAATCTATTCTCAAAAGTAGTTTATTTGAAAAATTATATTTCTGATTTTATCAAGCCAAGAAACTCGGGACTAAATTCGATATTAATTTGTATTGAATTGATATTTAATTTACTCAATTTATTAGACTTGGCCATGATTGAAATCAAAACGACTATAAGTGCATTGTATTTGTGGATTAATTTCAAACTATGACTAAGATTTAAATAAAATTAACTAAATGAATTTCTATGGGCTATTTAGTAAATATCCATTCCTAATTAAAATGTAACCTCTTCTCCTTAAATTAGACACCAACCCAATTTCTTCAAGACCAGGCCCAATAACCCCTTTACCCGGCCCAACACCCCTATAATTCCCTTCCCAATCTGAATACAACCGACAACAACATTAAAATCAAAGAAATAACAACAATAATAGAGAAACAATAACAATGTTATCAACAACAACAATAATGTGACAACAACAACAACAACCAATAGGAGTGGCAAAACCAACATCAACACCAGCAAAATCAGTAAACCCTAGTCAACCTAGTTGTCCCTCTTTAGTTACCCTTTTACCCTCATTATACAATTATTTTTGGCAATGATTTCACTTTTTTCATCATCATACCACACCCATCTCATTTACGAAAGAAACGTGTCAAATCTCACCACAATCAAGTTTGCATTTGATGCAAGATCCAACAACACAACTAGAGTTTCGGATTCCAACTCAACAACACAACAACAACAAGTTTTAAGTCTTGGTTTTTAGATTACAACACAAGAGATGGTCTTCGGTTTTTAGGCACAATCCGAGAACAACAAGAACACAATA
>JAPEIP010000112.1:242726-264479 GCA_026120095.1 Capsicum chinense | reverse complement strand
CTTGTTGTTCTCGGATTGTGCCTAAAAACCGAAGACCATCTCTTGTGTTGTAATCTAAAAACCAAGACTTAAAACTTGTTGTTGTTGTGTTGTTGAGTTGGAATCCGAAACTCTAGTTGTTGTGGTTTGATCTTGCATCAGGGGAAAACAATATTAAGGGACATGATCAAGTAACCAAGATATGATGAAAAAAAAGTACAACATTATCAAATGTGAAACATTAGAAACATAAACAACAATGAAGAAAATATATGTCCCAACATATTTGTGGCTCCCATTACAGTGGAGTTCATAACTGAATAACTACCTAAACATGATATATTCAAAAGCAATGATCTTTTTAGGAAATCACTGCCAGCACAAGAAGTACAACTAGTAGGGTAGTCATAGTTTTACCGATCCTATTAACACAACAATAACAACATACTAAATATAGTCATACAAAGTGGGGTCGGGAAGGGTAGGCTGTATCCAAACCTTACCTCTACCTCAGAGGTAGAGAGTCCATTTTTGATAGATCCTCATCACAAGAAAAATAGTCTAAAGCAATCTAGGAAATGAAATAATGAAAGTAGAAAAAAAATATAGTAATTAAAACAGGAGATCGTAACAAAATAGTATAATAAATCAAAGATACATTGCATATTCTTTTGAGTATATAGAACAATAACATGTGGAATCTTACCGTTACTTCATAAAATTATTATACCCGTTGATCAAAGAAAGACTCCAATAATCTGTACATTGTAGAAGTATTCAACTTATTAATAATGTGCAAGGCTTGAGATAAAATAAATGCATTGTCATTATACCTACATATTACAATATGTATTTTCAAATGTCTTCATGAGGCACACGTATATCAAGTAGAAGAGTATAGATGGTCAAGATGAAAGTTTGAAGGTTCAACTATGACTTAAAACTAAATTAAAGAATTATATTATTATTCATATTGAGTTTAACCTCCTTATCAAAAATTGGCTCAACAAAGATAGGGAAAGCATCACCATCCTTGTTATGTGGGAACCTAATGTGGAAAACTTTTTCATGGTTAACATAAATGATGGTGTTGTCCAATCACCACCGAGACTGGAAGGACTTGGAGGAGTGATGAGTAATTAGTAAGGGGATTGGAATACAGGATTCATAGCCAAATTATTGAAACTAGAGAAGATAGATCAAGATGTTGATGCCTTTGCGACAATAGGAGTCTTTGTTGATGACACTGGCTATTGTGGTACATATTTCTATACTACACCAGAAATAGAGAAAAGGTGTCCAAAGATTAATGAGAAGGTCAGAATTTTTTTACAGTCAGTAAGGTTTGATTGATCTTAACAAAAAGATCTCCTTGGATACTAGTTTGCTTCTGACTCAATAGTCCTCAGCTTGATATATACATCTTATGTGTTGTTTTCTTTGAGTTGTGGCATCCTTTTGACACTGTAATAGAGCGACATATTATTCTATTTGATTTAAAACAAAAGGAGAGGTGTTCGGTTGAACACCTTTAACATAATAATGCAGAAACATGAACTGAAAGGCCATAAGGTTCAATACTAAAAAAACATCTAATAACACAATGTCTAAAAATGGTATAAAATTACTAAAATAAATCTAAAATAACTGCCTGACATGCTGTAGTCTGAAAGCCTGTAAATTGTCTGAATAAAGAGTTGATAGGACATGTCCCCAACTAACTCCATCCACTAAAGTAAACTGGAATTGAAATAGTAATGTAATCATTATTTCCTCGAAAGATGATGACTCACTTCTAACTCTGACAGTTGAGACAGGAATCTACTGCTGATATAGAGCTTGTACCTCTAAACCTATGGTATAAGACACCATAGAATGAATGCGTCAGTACTTTGAATATACTGGTATGAAAGTGAGGTAGGCTAAATGCATAGGGTTTATATGCATGGAAAAATATAAATGACTTACTAACATGAATGTGAGAATAAATGCATGACTATGTAACTGTAACTGAGATCGTGTTAGGACTGAATATTATATTACTGAATACTGAGGGACTGATACTATGTTATTAATACATGGATAATTGTGTCTAACAGTTCTAATTATGAAGAACTAATCTGGTTGACTATATCTGATAGTCCTAATGCTGAAGACTGAGTATATATATTCTTATAATTGATAACATGAGTGATGGTGTCTGACACTCCTGAATCTAATGGAACTAGTTGAGTTCTGTACTGTGTCTGAGTAACTGACTCTGAGATCAGTCCTATGTTGTGGGGGATCTCTGAGTATAATGATAATAAAGAAAATTTGACTTAGTCTGAGATCAGTCCTACCTAGTGGGTGATCTCTAAATCTGATTATACTGCTATTTATTGACCATAGTTGAGATCATTCCTATCTAATGGGTGATCTTATAGTCTATTTATAATGACAATTATTGGTTGTATCTAATAGTTATAAATCTGTATTACTAAGCTGAATTGAATGATATGATAGTCTTGGTTTCTGTAACTTAAATTATAGGATGTATTCATCTAACAAACATGCCCCATACTAAACTAACTGGGGTCCAACCTATAACCCTGCTGGAAGGGTGTCAGTACCGCGCGACTGGTAAAGAAAACTGTTGTGGAGTCAGTCCTAATCTAGCGGGTGACCCCTAGGATCAGTCCTATATATTTAAATGTGCTAACATGTGATCCCTGAGTATGTCAGTCCTATCTATCAGGTGACATCTCGTACCTATGCTGGCTACATAGTTATGGAACTTAGGTATTTCTTCTAGGGATCTCAGTCCTATCTAGCAGGTAAGTCCCCATCCCTAGGCTCATTTGGTGTTGAATCCTACTCCCATCTAAAAGACACTAAACTGAACTGATACTTATGGTATTGTCTAGCAGATCTAAACTGAATTTATTAAGTTTCGTTGACTAACAGAATGTACTGAGTTCTGAGGACTGACTGAGGATACTAAATTTACTAAGTTTTGACTTGGAATACTGATGTTACTAAGATTACTGAGTACTGAGATCACTAAGATACTGAACTACTGAGATTGCTGAGATTTTTAGGCTTTCCTGAGTCACATGACTGACTGAGTTCTATCGATCATGGCTTGACTAAGAGTATCATGAAAACATCACATGGCTTTAGGCACACAACTAATGTTTCGGGTACAAGTACCCCCTAGACTCAATGAGAAGAAACTGACATAAAATGACTTATGTGAATACAAGATCAACAACACAATTCATAATTCATATATTGAAGCATTTTTTCAAACATGTGATATGCATAAACTTGTACATTATTGGGGATTTTATGATATCATACTAGTTGGGCATATTTTCTTCATCTAGGCATTTAATCAATCACATAATAGGCATAAAATGTGTAAACAACATTATACAGCAATCAAACATCATGATTCATGTCTAATTTCATCATCCAAGGGCTTTAATCCTAGGTTTACATGAATCTACATCATTACTAATCGATTACATATGCAATTTATCACCAAACATGGATTAGAATTCTATTAGTCATTATCAACATGAACAAGAACTATCCAATCATGAAATTCATAAATAAAATCCATAACTTGAATTTAGAAAAGAGATTCTTGTACTTCATGGATGAAAGGAGTCCATGAATAAATACTATGCATACCTTAGCTTGTGATTCTATGAAGGTTGACAGAGAGATTCTTGAAATTTGATGATGAATTCCCTTGGAATTGAACTTTCTATGAAAACCCTAAGGCTTGTTCTTCAGAGTTTTTGAGAATAATTGAGTATAAGTTGCTGAATTATAGCCAAATCTCATGTTATAAGGCTTATATAGGGTGGGAAATTAGCCCTTTTAACCCTAGGTCACGTCTTTAATTTTATGAGAAAATTTCCTGGTTTTCATCATTGTCGTGACACGCCACTATCGCACCAAGTAATTGGAAAGTGACAAATGGGAAATGGGAAATGGAACGGTGGCACGACGTGGAGCTATCATATTAACACCTTGTCTACGACCTGGAAGTTTGGTGCGATACGCCACTATTGGGGAGCAACAATGGATATTGACAATTTCCATTTGAGCTATCTCCGTGATGTGCTGAAGGCTCGGGTGATTCACTGTCTAACTAAAAAGGCTTTGCCTCTTCGCCCGAGTGTCGGATTTGGGTGAATTTGGTATCGATGGGAAACTTATTAAATATCTCACATTACAAAAAGTGAAAATCTTAAAAATACCACCTTTATAAGAGTGGATTCATCTTTCAAAGAAATCTTCTAACATTCTTGGAAAAAATTTTCAAGCTAGGAAAAGTATGGGTATTATAAATATAAGGTTCAATAACTCTTGAATTAGAGACCAAATTCACCGTTGTAATAGTAGAAACCAGTTGACACATCCAAAAACTAGAGAGACTTAAAAGAAAAGGCAAAAGCCAAGGGTGAATTATTTTTCGGTGACTGTCACTAATAGTTAAAGAACTTATAATCACCGGACAACTGTTGGACGTTGTTCGGTCCCATTGCAATGAAGTAAAACAAAAAATATAAGGGATAATCATACTCTTAAGAATGAAAGGAAAGCAAATGAACTAAATACTTGAAATTCTCAAGTAGAGGTAAGCAACTGAAGGCAAATAATACTTAAAAATTAGTTAGAGACTAGATTGTGAATGCATGTTCATTTAATAACTTAATGCTTGCGTATCGGAATAAGATTACATAGTGTTTTAGCTATCAAGAAAAAGAATAAAATGACACACAACTTTATCAAAAATGAATATTCCCAATGGGGCCCTTGTGCTACAGGCTGATTGGGCCAAGTAACTTAAAGTGGTTACGATTTCTCTTAGTGTAATAAGCCAGTCACTTCTGCGTATAGGTAACCCAGAAAAGACACTCAATAAGTCTATGTGAGAGTTACAGAACCAATAAGACAAAGTGAGATATTTTTGTACATCACTATCCTAAGAAATTCATCTGGTGGCACAGATGCAACCAATAAAAATAAAGAAAAAAGGACGAGAAGAATAAGAAGAAGAAATGAAGATTGACCTTGATTGTTACTATCTATAAACGATTGATTTATTTGTTGAATAGTAGCCTCTTCTCCCTATGAATGAACATTACATCTTAGCATATTAGGATCAAGTGTTAATCCTGTATTTAAATGTTGGAATTATGTAATGATGTTCATTATAACATCTAATTCAATGACGTCTCTTTAAGCATTGAATTTTTCCTGCATTCTTTGTTGCATTAGCTCTTCCTATTCATCATATCTCTTCTCTACTAGTTCATCAGAAATATTTGAAGATGGTCCAGAATCACTTATTTTTTTTTCAAAAGAGACTTGGTAACCCCGGAATGAATAATTTTACTCGACCAGGATTATCAGCCCCCATAATAGTTGTGAATACATTAGTTGATTGACTTTCATCTTCAATTTCTTGTCTTTCTACTCTCTTCATTTCAACCTATAAGTCAGATTCAAGAGCAAGTAAATTTAGTTGATTAAATATTTAAGAGAGAACAAATGATCTTGATCAATGTTGAATTAGAAAATTTCATACAATTTTATTTGGAATATCTTCAGATGAGTGCTTATATACTCGGTCAGGTTTTCTTATTCTAGTAGCCACAATGAATTCCTTATTTGCTAAAGCTCCAGAATTTTACTTCTTTTTTCCTAGTTACATGCAAGTCAACATTAAAATATTTACAGGTAAAGTCAATAAGTTCATCATAATAATATGACAAAATCGCCGGAATTATCCTTTTTTTCCCTAGTTACATACAAGTCAACATTAAAATATTTCCAGGTAAAGTCAACAAGTTCATAATAACAATATGACAAAACATCAAACCTCATGGATTAGAGCAAAACTTGTTTTGCCAACAATCTGTGGATACTTAAGCTTTCTCCGATTCTCTTTGTTAGTGATGCACGTATCCTAAAAGACAATATTTACAAATAAGTTCTTAATAAAATGATTGAGACAGTGAAACATTAAACACAAAGAATTTAATATCTTATATCAAAAGAAAGAACAACGTAAAAAAGAAGTTAAAGCGTGATGAATTCAATGATAAATGACTGCTAACAATAATATAACAATTATCCATATTGACATCATACCTCAGCTTCTTCAGAATTCCAATACTTAAGGATATCCTCAAATACAGGTTCTGAAATAGTGTTAGGCCTATTTTCCCATCAAAGTTCATCATTAGCATTGGCAAAAAAATGTTGTTTCTTATACCTTGACTTATACCCTCTAAACACAGTATAAATTGATCTCATAGACCAATCTTTTACATTATTGAGAATGTCATATTTCTCCTCTAATTTGGTTCAATTGAGTTAGTACAAAAATTGTGAAAAACTTTCAAGTAAAAATCAAAATTTTGAGAACTTAGAAACTGGATATAGCTCCACATATCCCCGTATGTATTCATCTTTTTCTAAGTAAGATTATGAGGACAATATGTCCCATTCCTTACCAGTGTGCCAAGAAAGTTGCCAAACTCAGTGACCGCTATTTTAGTTGGACCAATATACTAGTTCAACTCATTTAGAAATATTAATTGACGATCATTCCATCTATGTACTGCTTGCATTTGTGTAGAACCTATTTTTCTTTTTTTTTAATTTAAGGGCATACAATAATATGAACAATAAAATTACTGAAGTGTAGATAATTTTTAGAATAGTATGAAATAAAATATATATATTCTTGCCTTCGCAAGATTGTTCGTTCGCTTCAAAATTAGGAAGTTGTGACTGATCTTCCTGCACTTATTCAACTACTAGTTGTGATGAACGAGTGGTGAATTTTGCCAATTCTCATTGCAGTTGATCTCTACTAGTTCTACTAGCACTGCAGGAATGATAGAATCATGAAACATATGTTGCACTTGTTCTGCTACTTGAGATATAGTTGGAACGTTGTTTGACTTCTACTTTTGATTTTGATTTTTTTTCTTTGCATTTATGTAGCTTGCAATCTTTTTCTTTTTGCGTTCTAGTATCTATTTTTTACGTAAACCTGCTACAGATCCAGCTGAAACAAATTTCTTAACTCTTTGGTGATTTCTTGAACAACGTTCTTTATTCATAATGGTTCAAGTCATTGTAAGTTCAAAAAATAAAATATCAAATAGGTTAACCGTAAGTCCAAATAACAAGTCTTCACTGCAGAACAACAGACAGAAAAAATGATATTTACAGAAGAGAATTTCTACATGTAATGACATCCTAAAGTTTAACACCAAAAGGGGAAATGCAACATTAAAGGACATGATCAAGGAACACAGTTTTGACGGAACAAAGGTACTAGCAGAAAAAAGTACAAAATTAGCAAAAGTACAACATTAGCAACCTAAACAACAATGAAGATAATATATGTCCCTGCATATTACAGTAGAGTTCATCACTGAATAATTACCTAGACATGATATATTCAAAAGTCGTGATCTTTTCATGAAACCACTGCCAGAACAAGAAGTACTACTAGTAGGGAAGACATAGTTTTACTGATACTATTAACACAACAATAACATACTAAATATTATCCTATAAAGTGTGGTCAGGGAGAGTAGGTTGTATCTATACCTTACCTCCACCTCAGAGGTAGAGTATCCATTTTTGATAGACCCTTGGCTTAAGAATAACAGTCTAAAGCAATCCAGAAAATGAAATTATGAATTTAGAAAAAAAATATATAGTAGTTAAAACAAGAAATTGTAACAAAATAGTACAACGAATAAAAGATACATTGCATATTCTTTTGAGTAAATAGAACAATAACATGTGGAACTTTACTATTTTTGTAGAAGATTACTATACCTGTTGATCAAAGAAAGACTCCAATAATCTGTATGTTGCATAAATATTCAACTTTTTGATAGTGTGCAACACTTGCGATAAAATAAATGCATTGTCATAATACATACATATTACAATAGGTATTTTCAAATGTGTTCACATGGCACAACTATATCAAGTTAAAGATTACAGATGGTCAAGATAAAAGTTAGAATGTTCAACTACGACTGGAAATCAAATTAAAATATTATATTATTATTCTTATTAAGTTTAACATCCTTATGAAAAATAGGCTGGACAAAGATAGGGACATCATCACCATCCATGTTAAGTGGAACCCAATGAGCAAAACTATTACATGGCTAACATGGATTAATGGTGCTATACAATTAGCACCGGGACCGGAAGAGCCTGGAGAGGTGCTCAAAAATTTATAAGGGGATTGGATTACAGGATTCACAGCCAAGTTCTTTAAACTGGAGCAGCTAGATCAAGATGTGGATGCTTCTGAGACAATAAGAGTCTTTGTTAAGGGCACTGGCCAAGTTGGTACATATTTCTATACTACACCAGAAATAGAGAAAAGGTGACCAATTATTAATGAGAAGGTAAGAATTTTTTTACTGTTAGCATGTTTTTCTTGATCTTAACAAAAAAAATATCCTTGGATACTAGTTTGCTTCTGACTCAATAGTCCTCTGCCTGATATGTACAGCTTAGGAGTTGTTTTCTTTGAGTTGTGGCATCCTTTTAATACTACAATGGAGCGACATATCATTTTATTTGATTTAAAACAAAAAGGAGAGGTGTCTAGTTGAACACCTTTAACCAAATTCCAAGCTTCTCCATTGATAGACGGGGGAATTTTTACTAGATAGAAGACACAAGTATAAGTAGTTGCATGAGACACTGAACTAGCTAGTTTCTTTTTATGTTTTAGGAAACTATCTGATCACTGATTATTAGTGATACCTTTTTTCTAAAGGGACTTATTTAGTTCTTCTTCGGAGAAAAATGATCTAGAGCCTAATCAAAATGAACTTCGATCCTCATTTGGCAAATATTAGATGCAGAATAATGGAAAATTGTAAATATCTTCAAATTTTTTCAATACCAAAACCAAAGAGAGCCGAGACTAGAATGAATAGATGGTGCTTAGATCCAGCGTTAGTAAACAAAATAAGTATACAAACGTCAACTTCATAAAAATGGACATAAGAATTGTGAAAATGGCATTAGTTGATTGAAATGGCATTCATTCAATACAAACAAAAATCCACTAATATCTGGAAAGAAGTCATTAGGGAAATATAATTTTTTTGACATTCGCATTACATTCATGTCAACAGAAGTTATAAAACCAAGAGTTAATGGTGAAAATTTTTACCGATGAGGCCATGATTCTCTTATATAATTCACTAGGTTTCTTTGAATCAGTCTTTGAAATTCTACAAAATTATAGTATATTAGAATAAAATTCTAATTGAAAATGGTTAAACGATATAAACAAGCATGGATATAAAATATGTATGAAAAAAAATTTATCACTCCCAAAAAAATAAAACTAATGATGAACATATATTTAAAAGAACTTTCTTGTCTCATCATCTGCCTCCACCCAATCCCAATTAGTATCATCAAATTATCCTTCTCATCCGATATAATTACAACTATATCTTCTGAATGTTCTTCAGTAGATAAAATATCAACATCAACTACTCCAGATTCTCTTTACCATCTAAAGTCATCCTAATCTAATCTAATAAAGGTACAAATTTAATCATTAGGCTCTCTCCAAAATGCTTCTCCAATACTAAGGAAATTCTCTTCCTCTAGATCATACAAATCAATGACTTTATTCCTTGCATAATAAACATCTTTCTCAATTGGATCTGCAACATGAAAAACTTGATAAACTTGCAATGCCAACACAAAAGGATCATCTTTACTACATAACTTGTTAAAGTATACCCGAGTTAACCCATACCATATTAGGCCCTCTAGCTAGCCATTTTAAAAGATGGGATACTTCAACTGTTTTAACATTCTCTTAAAACCAATTGCTAAATTCACGACTATGACTCCTTGCTCTTACCCATGCATTCAATGTAGTATGATTACTCATTGAATTTTTATGTTCACTACGATAAATTATATTACAAATATAATTACTAGGCCTTTATAAATAGATGTTTATGTACCTTATCATAAGAAAATGAATGAAGTTTAATATGTAAATATCTTACGTGAAGAACTTTTACACTTCTTCATCTCCTATGTTAAAAAGAGCATATCAATGTGCTTCATAACGTAACTTTGGATCGATAAAAAAAGTGTAAACTTTTTTTCTCACTTCCAATTGAATTACTATTCTTAAGGAATATAGGTGACACATTTTGAATGGATTCCTTATCTTTAGTTTAGTACCTACTAAATCATGTCTTCATACCATCATGTAGGCATCTTGAACAAAACGTCAAACACTCTACAACTAAATAACCTTCTCTTATTGATACTTATAGACAAGATCGATTACAAATGAGCCTCTTAAGGTTACATAGGTACCTCTCAATAGAATACATCCAATGAAGATTCATGGAAATCCCCAGCTTAATTTTATTCACTAAATAAACAGGAAAATATTGGATTATTTCAAAAAATACTGGATGAAAAGTCATTTCGAGGTTAGATATAATTTCACAAATTTTATATCGTAGTTTTTCAAGATCTCTCGGCCTAATTAGATTACTATATATGGTTCTATAGAAATTACCCAACCTAATCAATGTCAATGAAACATTCTTAGGTACCACATTTCTAATAGTAACTTGTTGCAAATAATGTTAAATAAAATGAGCATCATGACTCTTGTACCCTAATATCTTCATCTCTTTCATATGCACATGACCTGATATATTTAAAGCACACCCTTTAGGTAATTTGACATTGTTCAAGACACTGCAAAATAATCTTTTCTGTTCTGGTTCCACGAAGAAAGAAGATTGAGCCAAAATTACATTTTTGTTATTATCTTGTACTGGTTGTTGCTCCTCCCGTATTCTAATATCTTGTAAGTCATACTAAGAATTTACATGATCCTTTGACTTTCCATCTATCTATAATAAAGTCCCAAGCAAACCATCAGATATATTCTTTTCTATATACATTGGATAAATATTAAGACTTAATATATTATGCGGCTAATATGGCAATTGAAATAAGATAGATCTTTTCTTCTAAGGACCTTTATTATCTTAAGACCTTTTCTTTTTGCTCTTTCAAAAAATATTATTGAATTCATGCAGCTCTTCAAGCACTTCTATACCTGACAAAGGAGTGGGTGTGGGTATATGTTCCCCCTTACCATTAAATGACTTCTTATCTTTTTACAGTGGATGATCAAGATGCAAAAATGTTCGATGGCCCAAATAACATATCTTACGACTATGTTTGAGATATTAAGAGCATGTGTTATAATTACAAGTAGGGCATGCCAATTTTCCATCAGTGCCCCACCTTGAAAGCATTGCTAATTATGGAAAATCTCTAACAGTCCATATTAAGGTTGTACATATTTGGAATATTTGTTTGGTTTTAGCATAATATGTTTCTATCCTAGGTTCCTATAGTTCATTCAATTCATTAATTAGACGTTGAAAATGCACATCTATATCATTTCCAGGAGAAGATGGGCTCATGCAAATCTATGGTGATAAATTATAGTTCATCAACATAACAAGCCATGTTCTATGAGAAATACTTGTGGTTCAAAATGGATTGAAACCATAACTTGAGAGACCTAACCTTACATAAAGGATCTCAAGAAAAGTCTGAATACAAATGATCAAAATCCTTCCATATTTTCCCATTAGCAGGATTCCTTAGATTTACGTCATTCGGTCATTTAGATTTACGTCATTCGGTCATTCATTAACATGTCATTTCATTTGCAACAACTTTTTCAAGACACATGAACATCTTCTGAAGCCTAGGCTTTAAGAGAAAGTATCTTAAAACCTTTGTAGGACTTTTAGAGCTTGCATTTATTGAGGCACCGCTATGACTCTTCCATCTAGAAGTCCCACATATAGAGTAGTTCTTAGCTTTCTCATTGTCCTTCCAGAATAACATGCAATCACTGGGGCATGCATGTATTTTTTCATAATCAAGACCCATATTTCTTATCATATTTCTGGCCTTATTAAAACACTGGTGTTTGATCTAAGGGAAATGCCTCTTTTATCAACACTAAGAGATCTAAAAATGCTACATTACTTAACCCATGCAATGATTTAAACAGGGACAATGTAATGTTGAAACTCAACTTAATAAAATTTTCACACTCCGGATATAATTGTTGCATTCCTTTCTCTAATAATTTAAAAAAATTATTTGCATTTTCAGGTAATCCCTCTCCAACTCCTTTTATATGCCCCGATTCAGTATCTATATTTTTAAATATATCGTGAAGTAGTCAATCAATATCATCACACATATTAGAGAATTCATCATCATTAATTGGATGATGTAATTTTCTCGAGGAAAAGCTTTTTCCACAAAAATTGCATTTGGTGTAACCATCACGAAACCCTCTAGAAATCAAGTGATCCTCCACCACATCTCTATAACACCAATAGTGATTCTTGTAATATCTACAAGAACATAATATCTTATTTCCTTGAGAGGATAGTTCAAATGCCTTTTCAAGAAAATGGTTCACTCCATTATTGAACTCTTTCGACCATATTAGAGAATTCATCCAACCTCTATCTTCATTATTTATTACAATCCTACATAACACAAAAAAATCACCAAAACTATGATTCATGCTAAGCTAAATGTATATGACAGTATGTGCATGTGTTTTTTTCCCATTGCTGATACATTCATTACATTGCCCACAACATAATAGTGATATATAGGAACCCTTAACATAACTCATTACAATAATTTCTTTTATTCCCGTAGGCTTGCTAGTGAATTTTAATACATCTAAATATTATGCAATTTGTAGATTGTCATGTAATAATAGTATTCTAAAAATTAGAGAATGGTAATGTTCTTAATTACTACTATCTACAACAACAATAACATACTCAGTATATTCCCACCAAGTGGGGTCTGGAGAGAGTAAGTGTACATAGTCCATACCACTACCTCAAATGTGAGATAGAGAGGTTATTTTCGATAGACCCCCGACTCAGGTTCATGTATAAAGAACAAAGGAAAACTATAAGATAAAAATGAATAGAAGGAGAAAAAGTAAGTGATAAGAATTATAAGGTACCACCAGTTGCAGCAGGCCCATATGAAGTATGAAAAAACTACGAGAAGCAATGTTGAATGGTGGCCTAGAAGGAAGAAATAGTAGGGAGTTGTAGCTATACTCACAGTTTGTTGTAAAAGCAGAGTGAGATTTAAGAGGGAGAGGAACTATAAGTTCTAAATCCTTGAGAGATGAATATGTCATGAAGTTGTAGGTAAAAGGTGCCATGGTGTAAGACTTCTAATCTATTATAGGTCTACATCTATTTGAAATGCAATCACAACGCATCTTTTTGTGTTCTTTAGTCCTATCACATACAAAACTATCTCTACTTCTACTTGATGAATATAAACACGAGAAAAACATGAAGACACTTTTAAAACAAAAACATATTTTGGGCCACGGAACCAAAAGTACAAGTTTAATACACTGACATGACTTGTACTAATTCTGTAAAGTCAAAGGAATGACAACCAGATACATAGTTCACTTGCGCAACAACTAAAGGAGAAATCATGGGTCTGCAACTATTCCTACATACTGCTAAATGACTAAAAATATCCTAGACCTCAAAAGCTTATAACCTTATCCTACAAATTAATACCATAAAATCTTTTAATTTTTTTCCTTGAAGAAAGATGCATCGTAATGATAGTTTAGTAAGAAAATGCTTAATCCCTTTCCTGTTACACAAATTCGAATAACTTCAAACATGGAATAATTAAGGACGAGAACAAACAAATTGAGACGTTAAGTATTCAATGTCAATAAATAGAGTATTTCTTAGTAACCAGTCAACTACCCACACTTTTATTTTCTATCATAGCTAGTAAACAAGTCAATTAACTAATTAGCTATGTTACTTGAACTCTTCAAAAATGATAGTGGGTGCATGTTGGATTCTCCAAAACTAGTGTATTTTTATAGGATCTGACACGAACGGGGCATCAAAAGTGAAAATTTAGTGCAACTAAGCTAATTAGGTAGAAAAAATGTTGTGTTTTCACCTACTACCAACATCTCATAAAGATATGGAGAAAATAAAGATTCTATGTAGTTCAAACATCAAACAATTCCTTCTAGTAATGCTTT
Organism: Capsicum chinense; assembly: GCA_026120095.1. Lineage (NCBI taxonomy): Eukaryota > Viridiplantae > Streptophyta > Magnoliopsida > Solanales > Solanaceae > Capsicum > Capsicum chinense. Next base: position 250,300 of record JAPEIP010000112.1, on the reverse strand, counting down.
AGAACTTGTAAAGATTATAAATTGGGCAGTTTGTTAGAGGACTAAGGATTAATTAATTATACATTATGTTATGCATTATTCTAATACCAACTATGCATGATATTCTTGAAAAATTTGACTAATCCAAAAAATATTCTGGGGTCAATAAGTTTTCTTTTTTACCCACCTAATATTGGTAATTAGTGTCACTCACTGTGCATACAAAAGATGCAATTTGCTAGATGATTATTGTGCTATTGAGAGATTAAGTTGACTTAATCTAGTCCTTAATTTTTATCTTACTTAGCTTTACTAACCTCAAACCTTAAACCTCAAACCTTATTTACCTCATACATCTAATATTTTATCGAGAAAGGGTAACAACATAGATACAACAGAAGTCACACAAAAATAGAAAACATAAAATCTGTAAACACATTTTGTAAACATCATGCAAACATAAATTCTATAAACAGAAAATAGTAATCTCAGTATCTCATACATAAACAACAACATACCAGAAGTAACACACGTATACAAAAATAGAAAATCTATACATATAAACCGTCACATATATACACAGAAATGGAAAATTCAAAATTTATTAAAACTAAACAGAACCCAGCAGTTACACATATATACTAAACACTTGGAAGGAAATCTTGTTTTTGTGCTTTTTCTATTTATGTTACTTCTGTGTAATATTTTCTCTTTTGTTAGTACATTTGAACAAAAAAAAACAATTTGGTTTGGTTTTTGGTACATAAAATATCATAACCAAAAACCAAAAAACCAAAAATTAGAAAATTAAATCCAAACAAAAATACCAAATGCCCACCCCTTTTTTCAACTGATAATTTCTATTATACACTGCTCTCAATTTTGCTAGCTCAACTGGTAATTTTGCTACGTTAATTAATGTCAAGACTGAGAGCTCTAAATAGATTTCTATACCTAATGAAAAAATTCAAATCAATCACAAATAAATATATACTATTGTTTTAAAGAGCTGACAAAATTGAGTTGGTAGCAATATAAATTAAACAAAATAGAATCGGCAGTAGCATACCTGTGAACAACGAAGTATAATTTTAGCTAGACAAAACTAACAATCGATAAAATCCACTAGCAAAAATAAATGATGAAAATAAAATATTAACAAAAATGAATAAAATAAATCAAACAAAAAAATTAATGGAAACAACAAAATGTAGCTCCAAAAAGCATCCAAAAAGCAAACCCAATAACTACTGACAAAAAATATAATATTACTAGATAATTTAATAACATTAAAACTTAACGTGTGGTGGTGAGAGGCAGCAATAATAGGTAGCAGTAAGAGACAGCAGTAAGAGGTGGCAGAGAAGAAGTTTATTGATAATCAATTATCGGAGAACAAGCTAAAGAATTTTTCTTGAATCGATTGTCAGATCTATTGAGAATCAGTCGATTAGCTTTTTAGGCTAAATGTAACGCCCCAAATCTGGTACCCAAGTTACACGGTGCTCATGACCGCAAAGGACCACAAGCTAACCCATGGCTGATATTTGTAACTGAGTACTAAAAATATATTGTAAATATGAGGAATATAATTTGTAAGGCCATAAGGCTCAAAACTAAACTAATACTGAATATAGATGGGACATGACCCCAACTAACTCCAACTACTGAAATAAGAAATTGATAGGACATGACCCCAACTAATTCCAACTACTGAAATAAACTAAAAACTAAAATAGTAATGTGATCATCATGTCCTCGAAGGATGAGGACTCACTACTAACTCTGATCGCTGAACTGGGATTCTACTGGTTTTCTGGAGCTCGTGCTTCTAAACCTCTGGTATAAGACATCATAGCACAAATACGTTAGTACTTTGAATGTACTGGCATGCAAGTGAGGTAGGATGAATGCAATAGGTTCATATGCATGAACAATACTAACTGACTGACTAACATGAACGTGAGATTATATGCATGCATACGTGACTGTAACTGAGATCATGATAGGATTGGACACTGAGTTCTAACTACTAAGTCTACTAATATTGACATCTGAGTCACTGATGAATAAGAAATTGATACTGTATTAAAGAATACTGAGAGACTGATACTATGTTACTGATACATGGATAATTGTGTCTGACAATTCTGATTATGAAGAACTGGTCTGGTGACAGTATCTGACAGTCCTAAAGCTGCATGCTAATAACATAAGTTCTAATAACTAATAAATAACTGATAACATGAGTGCTTGTATCTGATAGTCCTGAACCTAATTGAACTAACTGAGTTCCATACCACATCTGAGTTGACTGTATCTGACAGTCCTAAAATCTAAAGAACTACCTAAGTTCTTTTACTAAGGCTGATACTGAGACTAAAACTATAACTATGGGAATAGTCATCTAACCAACATGCCCCATATATACCATTATAGCTAAATTGGGTTCTAATTTCTACCATGACTGGAAGGTTGTCAATAGCTCACCACTGGTTAAGACAACTGTGAGTGACCCTTATATAACAGGTTACTCTAATGAGAATGGTGGGAACCCTCACATAGCAGGCTAAGCCGCCTTATCTACCCTCATATATCAGGCTTATGATGTCTCAACCTATGTTTTCTACATAGTTTTGGAATGCAAGGATTGCTTCTAATAATAACACCCTCAAAATAACAGGTGAGTTCCCATTCTTGGTCTCAGTCGGTGCTAACTTCTACTCCCATCTGAAAGATACTAAAATAATTAACTGAGCTAAACTGATACTAGTGGTATTATTTAGCGAAGCTAAACTAAAATAAATTTACTAAGTTCCAATGATTGACAGAATGTACTGAGTTCTGAGGACTGACTTATAATACTGAAGTTACTCAGATTGACTGTAAACACTGAGATTATTGAGATTATTGAGTATTGAGGTCACTGACATTACTGAACTACTAAAATTACTGAGGTTTCTGAGATTTCTTAGTTTTCCTGAGTCACATGACTAACTAAGTTTTATAGATTATAGCTTCACTGAGCGTATCGTGAAAACATGACATGGCTCTAGGCACACAGCTAAATTGTTGGGTAAAAGTACCCCCAGGACTCGATGGAAAGAAATTGATATAGCATGACTTACGTCAACACATGACCAATAACATAATTCATAATTCATCTATTGAAGCACTTCATCAGACACATGCTAAGGATAAACTTGTACAAATATGGGGATTTCATAATATTATGCAAGTTGGGCACTTTTCCTTCATATCTGTATTTAATCAAACACGTGATAGGCATAATATATGTAGACACCATTATACAATAATTACACATCATGATTCAATATCTAATTTCATCATCCTAGGGTTTAATCATAGGTTCACATGAATATACATCTATACATATCAATTCCACATAACATTAATCACCCAATATGGATTTGAATTTAATTGATCATTCTCAACATAAATAAAATAAACCCAACATAAAGTTCATAAAGAAAATCTAAAATCTTGACTTTAGAAAAGAGATTCTTGGGCTTCATGGAGGAAAAGAGTCCATGAATGAACACTATGCATACCTGGGATGTGATTTCTGGAGGATTGACGGTGAAATCATCTTGAATTCGAATAACCAATAGAAACCCTAGCTTGTTCTTGATAGAAACTTATCAGAAACTAGTATATTTTGGGTGAAGAATGGCTAAATCATATGTCATTGGATTTATATAGGGTTGAGAAATTGACCCTTTTAACCCTTAGATACGTATTTTATTTCTGAGAAAATTTCTCAATTTGGTAGGTTGGCTCAACGCGGTGCTATCGTGCCTTAACATTGGAAATTACCAACTGGGAACTGGGCTAATGGCGCGACACGGTGAAATTACATTGCAATACTGGATGAGGCCTAAAAGTTCACCGTGATGCGGTGGTATAGTGTTGAGACACTGGAAAAAGGATGATTCTATATTTGAGCCCTAGCACAATGCGCCATAGTCGTAAGGCTCAGTGGATTTTGATGATTGCCATTTTGACCTGCTCCACGATGCACTGATGGCTCAGGTCACTGTCTCACTAAAAATGCTCTAACTCTTCGCCCAAGTGTTGGATTTGGGCTAATTTGGTAATGATGGAAAGCTTATTGAATTTCCCATATGACAAAAAGTGAAAATATTGAAAATACCATGTGTTTGAAAGTGGATTCTACTTCAAATAAATCTTCTAACATTCTTGAGAAATTTTTCAAGCTAGGAAACATACGGGGTATTACAATATCTCTCCCTTGAGAACATTCATCCTCGAATGAGACTGAGTGAGAGGGAAAGAATTCAAACTAACGTACATATTGAACATGACTGGCTGGAACATAATTTCATGACTGACATGACTTATGGCTGAATATAACATACTGAACATGCATATCTGATGCATGACTAAAAAGCAGAATTTATGCATATTTGATGCATGACTGATAATTGACTTTTGAGTACATGACTGAATATTCAAATGAACTAAATTTCTCATAGTAATAATGCATGTCTAATATATAATTACATGCCTGAACTGATATACGAATGCATGGCTGAATATGCAAAGGTACTTAGTACCAAATTTGTAATGGAAATTTGAGAATGAACTAAATACCAAGTTTGTAATGGAAATCTAAGAATAAACTGAATACCAAGTTTTTAAAGGTAATTTGAACATGGAACTGAGTAAGTGCAAGAAAAACTAATTACTTAAGCCATAAATATGGAGAACCTATCATTATGCTAGGAGTATGCATGAACGGGAACATGAGGATATAACTGACACTGAAACGTGGAGCATGAACTAAATTTTCGTGAACTAAACTGAGTCTTGAATATATGGAGAACTACTAAAGTTGAAATTTGAGGGTCAACTTATGAGTACCCCTTACTCCAAACTGGATTCATTTTATGAAAAGACATTGGCATGCTTATTTTATGAAAGCTTGGGGAATTTATACCATATCTCCCCCTTAGGATGCTATGCCCTTCGAAGAATACTGACTTGGCTGAGTCACAGAGAAAACTAAAGCGATGCATAAGGCATCTACAAGATGAGTCTTAACTAAATATCGGGGATCTGAAACTGAAGCATGATACATGAACTGGGATGAGCTTGCATCTATCTAGTCGGTTTATCTTAGAATGGTTACATTCATGAGGCTTAATATAGTACATATGGATGGAAGGGACGGAAACCCAAACCATACGAACTTATTTGTCTGACTGATAAACTGACTTTCTGGTTTTATAGACTAACTAATGCTGAAAACTTATGCTCAATTGGAGCATTTCTATGACACTCTTTTCTGGAGTTCTAATGGCTATAGGGAGAAAGGAGATCTTGGCCTTGTCTAAACAAGACAGCTAAATAAGAAAATCATCACTTGGCTAAAGTTTTGTGATATGAGTTGGGGCCTACGAACACTATTTAAGATGAAATGACCAAGTATCTTGCACTTCAACTTAGTCTACTAAAAAGAATCACATGGGTGTTGAACATGAGTGCATAAATATACTAACTTATCTGATTAACTGGATAGCTGATAGCTGAATACAGGGTGTGTAAGACTGAACTGTACTTAGTCTTGAATAACTGGATTGCAACTGCAGAGCGTCATTCATTGGAGATAAGGAATGACTAGTTGACATGAGATACTGAGCATGAACTGAGGGTAATTGTATTATTTGAGAATACAACACCAGGAGTACTACATATTTCTAGAACAGTCTTGTAAACTAAGGTAATGGAAGGATAACAACTGAGTAGCTGATAACTAAATGCTATGGTTGAGTAAACCCGAAACTGAACTGATTTACCGACTTGATTACTCAACTACGACAGGGACTTAGATTATAGATAAGATGGTAATTAAGACAGTAATCATAACTAAGACTATAAGTGGGACTGAATACTGATTACTGAGTAATCAACACTAAAATTGTAACTGAGATAGCAACTGAATTCTGATAGTTACATAACATGGGTTGACATAAGTGAGGAATCCAAATTTCCCAACTTCTAAATATAACCTCTTGCTAGCCATTTAATTGCACACTAACATGACATTCAATCCTATCTTCATCACTACACCCTCTTGTAAAATAAGCATGCAGTAATCTTGTCTTAATATGAAATATCCGCTCTCTCCCTTATAAGCAACTACTCTCCACTACATAATTTTCACAACGAGAGCTCACTGAAGGGTTAAATCAGGAGGACATGAAGCATGAATACACACTAACTGAATTTGACACTTGACTAAAGCCTGAGAAATAGAATATAAATATCATGGATTCACCAAGAGGTCTAAACTGAGGATATATGTAACATAGTTTGAATTTAACTGATCAGTAGAAGCATAGAATGAGCCATGGAAGCTGAGTATACTGTAAAACATGATATGTGTATATAAGTCATGAGCTGTATGACCTGAGTTTTGAGTTTTCTGCATTCGTGGGACACAATTTGTATTACTGAGGGGAATAGAACTGAACTTCTTATACTGGGAACTGGAATTGTACATGATTCTTTAGGAAGTGTTTGAATATAAGTTGTGTTCATGTAACTAAGATATGAAGCATGTGTAGGCATCATGCTGACTTAAGTACCAAACTTTAAATTGAGATAAGGATGGGTCAGGAATCATCTTTCGTTACGGCTTTTCTATATGTACTGGTATTACTACCAGGATCTGAAAGGCTACTCGGTCACTTGATCTATCATCCTTACCTGAGCTTTAAGCCATCATCATAAGTCTGTGAGTACTTTACTAAACTATGAACTAAACTGAAATCATTGTCACCTATTAATACTTGTTCGACACATGGTTACCTTACTAAAAACGTTATCTGCTTCTATTTCATCATAGACTACTAATACCACATTACCTCAATCACATCCACACCTTCATACTTACTATCAAGTTAATAACTTAAGTGCTAGCTTGTACTGTTCAAGACTAATGATTTACTCTGTACATATATCCCCATGAATACATAATCTTTTCAACCTGGATAGTTTTATCCTAACTCTACTACTGCTAAACTCCTGAGTTCATGCTTCTAACTAGAGGTCATATGCTATCATAGGATTCTGAAAAGAGATCTGATGACAAAAGAGTTCTCATGATCTTCAATAAGAGTTGTATAGCTTTGGAGCATAACTAAAATGATGGGATACTTTTAAGCTTGTGGGAAATCCCAAACTAACTGTCTGTAGGGACTTTCTGAGAAAGCACTATCTCTAGGACTTTAAGCTTCACAATTTCTGTTACCTTGAAAGTAAGGTGAAGTTGACATAAGTGAAGCATGAGGAGAATCTACATAAGTTTCTTAGAGAACCTTTCTTTAGCACGACCTGAGACATGAAAGGAGGGAAACCATTCCTAAAATATCTCATAGTCTCTTGGACATAAGTGTGGTGCACAACACACGCATGTACAAAACTCTACTAGATGTTGCTTTTCAGACTTACTAGGACACTGTTGAACCTTAGTCTCTTATACCAAGTTTGAAACACCCCAAATCTAGTACCTCGAATGTTACACGGTGCTCATGACCCCAAAGGACTAC
>JAPEIP010000112.1:206532-242626 GCA_026120095.1 Capsicum chinense | reverse complement strand
TTAGGTCCTTGGTTGGTTCGATCAACAAATCACACACGGCCAATTGCATGAACAAAGCTTGGAGTGTTTGTAATTCCCGAGCTTGGCTTCGTGTGAAAGGCCGTGTACACGTAGGGGTAGTCATAACCGTATCATTAAATCAGGAGGACATGAAGCATGAATACACACTAACTGAATTTGACACTTGACTAAAGCCTGAGGAATAGAATATAAATATCATGGATTCACCAAGAGGTCTAAACTGAGGATATATGTAACATAGTTTGAATTTAACTGATCAGTAGAAGCATAGAATGAGCCATGGAAGCTGAGTATACTGTAAAACATGATATGTGTATATAAGTCATGAGCTGTATGACCTGAGTTTTGAGTTTTCTGCATTCGTGGGACACAATTTGTATTACTGAGGGGAATAGAACTGAACTTCTTATACTGGGAACTGGAATTGTACATGATTCTTTAGGAAGTGTTTGAATATAAGTTGTGTTCATGTAACTAAGATATGAAGCATGTGTAGGCATCATGCTGACTTAAGTACCAAACTTTAAATTGAGATAAGGATGGGTCAGGAATCATCTTTCGTTACGGCTTTTCTATATGTACTGGTATTACTACCAGGATCTGAAAGGCTACTCGGTCACTTGATCTATCATCCTTACCTGAGCTTTAAGCCATCATCATAAGTCTGTGAGTACTTTACTAAACTATGAACTAAACTGAAATCATTGTCACCTATTAATACTTGTTCGACACATGGTTACCTTACTAAAAACGTTATCTGCTTCTATTTCATCATAGACTACTAATACCACATTACCTCAATCACATCCACACCTTCATACTTACTATCAAGTTAATAACTTAAGTGCTAGCTTGTACTGTTCAAGACTAATGATTTACTCTGTACATATATCCCCATGAATACATAATCTTTTCAACCTGGATAGTTTTATCCTAACTCTACTACTGCTAAACTCCTGAGTTCATGCTTCTAACTAGAGGTCATATGCTATCATAGGATTCTGAAAAGAGATCTGATGACAAAAGAGTTCTCATGATCTTCAATAAGAGTTGTATAGCTTTGGAGCATAACTAAAATGATGGGATACTTTTAAGCTTGTGGGAAATCCCAAACTAACTGTCTGTAGGGACTTTCTGAGAAAGCACTATCTCTAGGACTTTAAGCTTCACAATTTCTGTTACCTTGAAAGTAAGGTGAAGTTGACATAAGTGAAGCATGAGGAGAATCTACATAAGTTTCTTAGAGAACCTTTCTTTAGCACGACCTGAGACATGAAAGGAGGGAAACCATTCCTAAAATATCTCATAGTCTCTTGGACATAAGTGTGGTGCACAACACACGCATGTACAAAACTCTACTAGATGTTGCTTTTCAGACTTACTAGGACACTGTTGAACCTTAGTCTCTTATACCAAGTTTGAAACACCCCAAATCTAGTACCTCGAATGTTACACGGTGCTCATGACCCCAAAGGACTACAAGCCAACCCATGATTGATATCTGTAACTGAGCACTAAAAAATATACTATAAATATGCGGAATATAAGCTATAAGGACATAAGGTTAAAAACTAAACTAATACTAAACGTAGAACAATGTCTGAATGGGTATAAAAATACACAAAAACTGAAATAAACTATCTGAACACATGCAGTAGTCTAAAAGCCTTTAAACTGTCTGAATAAGGAGTTGATGGGACATGTCCCCATCTAACTCCAACTACTGAAATAAATTGAAAATAGAATTAGTAATGTGATCATCATGTCCTCGAAGGATGAGGACTCACTACTAACTCTGATCATTGAACTAGGATGCTACTAGATCTCTGTAGCTCGTGCTTCTAAACCTAGGGTATAAGACAACATAGCATAAATATATCAGTACTTTGAATACACTGTTATGCAAGTTAGGTAGACTGAATGCAACAGGTTCATATGCATGAACAATACTAACTAACTAACATGAACATAAGAATACATGCATGCATACATGACTGTAACTGAGATCATGATAGGACTGGATACTGAGTCCTAACTGTTGAGTCTACTAACATTGACATCTGAGTCACTGATGAGTGAAAAATTGCTACTGTATTATTTAATACTGAGGGAGTGATACTATGTTACTGATACATAAATAACTGTGTCTGACGGTCTTAAAGCTGAATGCTCATAACCAATGTTCTGATAACTGCTATAACAGATAACATGAGTGATTGTATCTAACAATCCTGAACCTGATGAAACTAGCAGAGTTTTGTACCATATCTGAGTTGACTGTATCTGACAGTCCTAAAATCTAAAGAACTAATTGAGTTCTTTTATAGAGGCTGAGACTAAGACTGAAACTGTAACTGTGGGATGTATTCATCTAATTGACATGCCCCATATATACCATTATAGCTAAGCTTAAGTCATTCTCTGCCCTAACTAGAAGTGTGCCAATACCATGACACTGGTAAAGACAACTGTGAGTGACCCTCATATAACAAATTATTCTAATAAGAATGGTGGGAACGCTTATATTACAGGCTAAGCCTCATCATCTAACCTGATATAGCAGGCTATGATATCTCAACCTACATTGGCTACATAGTTCTAGAATGCAAGGATTGCTTCTAAGAATCACACCCTAAAAATAATAGGTGAGTTCCCATCCTTTAGCTTACTCGGTGCTAACTCCTGCTCTCATCCGAAAGACACTAAATTGTTTAACTGAGGTGAACTGATACTAGTGGTATTATTTAGAGGAGCTAAACTAAACTTAATTTACTAAATTCCATTGACTAGTGGAATGTACTGAGTTTTGAAGACTGACTGATAATACTGAAGTTACTGAGATTGACTAGGAATACTGAGGTTATTGAAATTACTGAATACTGAGATCACTGAGATTATGGAACTACTGAGATTTTTAAAATTTCTAGGTTTTCCTGAGTCACATGACTGATTGAGTTCTATGGATTATAGCTTGACTGAGAGTATCATGAAAGCATTACATGGCTCTAGGCACACAACTAAATTGTCGGGTACAAGTACCCCCAGGACTCGATGGAAAGAAACTGACGTAGCATGACTTACGTGAACACATGACGAAGAACAAAATTCATAATTTATATATTGAAGAACTTCATTAAATATGTAATATGCATAAACTTGTACAAACATGGGGATTTCATAATATCATTCTAGTTGGGCATTTTTCCTTCATATCGGCTTTTAATCAAACACATGATAGGCATAATATATGTAGGCACCATTATACAATAATTGCACATCATGATTCAACGTCTAATTTCATCATCCTAGGGTTTAATTATAGGTTCACATGAATATACATCTATACAAATCAATTCCACATAACATTAATCATCCAACACGGATTTGAATTCAATTGATCATTCGTAACAAAACAAAATAAACCCAACATGAAGTTAATAAAGAAAATCTAAAATCTTGACTTTAGAAAAGAGATTATTGGGCTTCATGGATTAAAGGAGTACATGAATGAACACTTTGCATACCTGGGATGTGATTTCTTGAGGATTGATGGTGAAATCTTCTTGAATTCGAATCTCCAATAGAAACCCTAGCTTCTTCTTAAGAGAAACTTGTGAGAAACTAGTATATTTTGAGTGAAGAATTGATAAATCAAGTGTTATTGGGTTTATATATGGTTGAGAAATTGGCCCTTTTAACCCTTAGATGTGTATTTCATTACTAAGAAAATTTCTCGATTTGGAAGGCTGGCACGACGCGACTCTATCATGCCGTATCATTGGAAATTGCCAATTAGAACTGGGATGATGGCCCAACGCGGTGAAATCACATTGCAATACTTGATGGGACCTGGAAGTTCACCTCAATATGGTGGTATTACACCGAGACACTAGAAAAAGGACGATTCTAAATTTGACCCTTGGCACGATGCGCCATAATCGCGGAGGTTCATTGGATTTTGAAAATTGCCATTTTGAACTTCTCCGCGATGCACTGATGGCTCTGGTGATACATTGTCTCACTAAAAAGGCTCTACCTCTTCGCCCGAGTGTCGGATTTAGGAGAATTTTTAACGGTGGAAAGCTTATTGAATTTTCCACATGACAAAAAGTGAAAAATAGTAAAAATACCACATTTAAAAAATTGGATTCATCTTTCAAAGTAAGCCTCTAACATTCTTGGAAAACTTTTCAAGCTAGGAAAAGTATGGGGTTTTACAATATCTCCCCCTTAAGAACATTCATCCTTGAATAAGATTGAATGAGAGGGAAGGAATACAAATTGATGAACATATTGAACATGACTGGTCAGAACATGATTTCATGGCTGACATGACTGATGGTTGAATATGACATACTAAATATGCATATCTGATGTATCACTAATAAGTTGAATTCATGCATATCTGATGCATGACTGATAATTGACTTATGAGTACATGACTTAATATTCTGATGAACTTAATTCTCATAGTGAGAATGTATGTATAATGCATAATTACATGCTTGAACTGATATATAAATGCTCGGATGAATATGCAAGGGTACTTAGTACTAAGTTTGTAATAGAAATCTGAGAATGAACTGAATACCAAGTTTGTAATGGAAATTTGAGAATAAACTGAATACCAAGTTTGTAATGGTAATTTGAACATAGAACTGAGTAAGTGCAAGAAAAACCAATTACTTAAGCCATAAATATGGTGAACACATGATTATGCTAGGAGCATGCATGAATGGGAGCATGAGGGCATAACTGAAACTGAAACGTGGAGCATGAACTGAATTTTTGTGAATTAAACTGAGTCTTGAATACATGGAGTACCACAAAAGTTGGACCTTAAGGGTCAAATTATGAGTAACCCTTACTCCAAACTAGATTCATTACGTGAAAAGAGATTGGCATGCTTATGCTATGAAATATTGGGGGATTTATAGTGTATCTCCCCCTTGGGATGCTATGCCCCTCGAAGAATACTGACTTGGCTAAGTCATTGAGGAAACTAAAGCGATGCACAAGGCATCTTCGAGCTGAGTACTAACTAAATATTTGGGATCTTAAACTGAAGCATGATACATGAACTGGGATGATTTTGCTACTATCTAATAGGTTTATCTTAGAATGGTTACATTCATGAGGCTTAACATAGTACATCTTGATGGAAGGGACAGAAATCCAAATACTGCGAACATGTCTATCTGACTGATAGACTGACATTCTGGTTTTTTGGATAAACTCAAGCAGAGAACTTACGCTCAATTGGAGCATTTCTATGACACTCTTTCTATAGAGTTCTAATGACTATAGGGTGCAAGGAGATCTTGGCCTTGTCTACACAAGACAACTGAATAAGAAAATTATCACATGGCTAAAGTTTGGTAATATGAGTTGGGGCCTACGAACATTGTTTAAGATGAAATGACCAAGTCTCTTACACTACAACTGAGGCTACTAAAAAGATTCACATGGATGCTGAACATGATTGCATAAATATGCTAATTTATCTGATTAACTTGATAGCTGATAGATGAATACTGGGCGTGTAAGACTGAACTGTACTTAGTCTTGAATAACTGGAGAACAACTGCAGAGCGTTATGTAAAAGAGATAAGGACTGACTGGTTGACATGAGATACTGAGCATGAACTAAGGTACTGGAAGGTTGACAACTGAGTAGCTGATAACTGTACGCTATGGTCGAGTAAACCTAAAACTGAATAGATTTACCGGTATGATTACTAAACTATGATAGGGATTAAGATTATAGATAAGATGGTAATGGAGACTGTAATCATAACTAAGACTGTAACTGGGACTGAATATTGATTACTGAGTATTGAACACTGAAACAGTAACTGAGATAGCAACTGGATTCTGATTCTTACATAACGGGGGTTTACATAAGTCAGGGATCCAAATTTCCCAACTTCTAAATACAACCTCTTGCTAGCCATTTACTTACACACTAATATGACATTCAAGACTATATTCACAACTGCACCCTCGTGTAAAATAAGCATGCCTCAATCTTGTCTTAATACGAAATATCCACTCTCTTCCTTCTAAGAAACTACTCTCCACTACACTATTTTCATAATGAGAGCTCACTCAAGAGTTAAATCAGGAGAACATGAAGCATGAAATGACACTAGCTAAACTTGACACTTGACTGAAGCCTGAGAAATAGAATATAAATATCATGGATTCACCAAGAGGTCTAAACTGAGGATATGCGTAACATAGTCTAAATTTAACTAATCAGTAGAGGAGTAGAATAAGCCATAGAAGCTGAGTATAATATAAAACATGATATGTGTATATGAGTCATGAGCTGTATGACCTGAGTTTGGAGTTTTCTGCATTCTTGGGACACGATTTGTATTACTCAGGGGAATAGAACTGAGCTCCTTATGCTCGAAACTGGAATTGCACTTGATTCTTTAGGAAGTTTATGAATATAAGATTGAACTGAGATATGAAGCATGTGTAAGCATCATGCTGACTAAAGTACCAATCTTTAAATTGAGGTAAGGATGGGTCGAGAATCATTTTCCCTTACTACTTTTCTATATGTACTGGCATTTCTACTAGGATTTGAGTGCCTACTCAATCACTTGATCTATCATCTCCACCTTAGCTTTAAGCCATCATTATAAGTGTATGAGCACTTTTCTAAAATCGAAACTAAACTGGCAATAATTTCACCTACAAATACTCTGCTAGACATATGCTTACGTTACTAAACACAATATCTGCTTCTGTTTCTTCATAGACTACTGATACCACATCATCTCAATCACATCCACATCTTCATACTTACTATCAAATTAATAACTTAAGTGCTAGCCTGCACTGTTCAAGCCTAATTATTTACTCTGGTACATCTATCCCTATTAATACATAATCTGTTCAACCTGGATAATGTTATCCCAACTCTAGTACAGCTAAACTCCTAAATTCATGCTTCTAATTTGAGGTCATATGCTATCATAGGATTCCGAGAAGGGATCTGATGACATAAGAGTTCTCATGATCATGAATAAGAACTATACAACTTTGGAGCATAACTGAACTGATGGGATACTTTTGAGCTTGTAGAACATACCATACTTACTGTCTGCAGGGACTTTCTGAGAAAGCCCTATCTCTAGAACTTTGAGCTTCACCGTTGTTGTTACCTTGAAAGTAAGGTGAAGTTCACATAAGTAAAGTATGAGGAGAATCTACATGAGTTTCTTAAAGAACCTTTCTATAGCATGACTTGAGACATGAAAGGAGGGAAATTGTTCCTAAAATATCTTGTAGCCTCTTGCACATAAGTGTGGTGCACAACACACGCATGTACAAGAGTCTACTAGATACGACTTTTCAGACTTTCTAGGACACTATTGAACCTTAGGCTCTGATACCATGTTTATAACGTCCCAACTCTGGTACCTAAAATATTACACGATGCATATAACCCCAAAGGAACAAAAGCTAACCTATGACTGATATCTGTAACTGAGCACTAAGAAATATACTATAAATATGTAGAATATAAGCTGTAAGGCCATAAGTTTCAAAACTGAACTAATACTGAATGTAGAACAATGTCTGAAATAGAGTATAAAAATACCCAAAAACTAAAATAAACTGTCTAAAAATATGCGGTGTTTGAAAGCCTCTAAACTGTCTGAATATGAAGTTGATGGGATATGTCCCCAACTAACTCCAACTACTGAAATAAATTAAAAAATGAAATTATAGTATGATCATCATTTGCTGAAAGGATAGGACTCACTGCTAAGTTCTGATAATTGATATAACTGATAACATGAGTGACTGTATTTGACAGTCTTGAACCTGATGGTACTAGATGGGTTCTATACCATATCTGAGTTGACTTCATCTGACAGTCCTAAAATCTAAAGAACTATCTGAGTTTTTTTACTTATGGTGAGACTGAGACTGAAATTGTAACTGTGGAAAGTAGTCATCTAACTGACATGCACCATATATGCCATTATAGCTAAGCTGGGGTCCAAGATTGGAAGGGTGCCAATACCACGCCACTGGTAAAGATAACTGTGAGTGACCCTCATATAATAGGTT
This sequence comes from Capsicum chinense, assembly GCA_026120095.1. Lineage (NCBI taxonomy): Eukaryota > Viridiplantae > Streptophyta > Magnoliopsida > Solanales > Solanaceae > Capsicum > Capsicum chinense. The sequence goes on along the minus strand of JAPEIP010000112.1, from coordinate 234,511 downwards.
ACTCTAATAATAATGGTGGGAACCCTCCTATAGCAGGCTAAGCCACCTTATCTACCCTTATATAGCAGGCTATGATGTCTCAACCTATGCTGGCTACATAGTTCTGGAATGCAAGAATTGCTTCTAAGAAACACACCCTCAAAATAACAGGTGAGTTTGCATCCTTAGGCTTACTTGGTGCTAACTCCTACTCTCATATGAAAGAGACTAAACTGATTAACTGAGCTGAATTGATACTAGTGGTATTGTTTAGCAGAGCTAAACTAAACTTAATTTACTGAGTTCCATTGACTGATGGAATGTACTGAGTTCTGAGGACTGACTGATAATACTGAAGTTACTGAGATTGACTGGGAATACTGAGGTTATTGAGATTACTGAGTACTGAGATCATTGAGATTACTGAAGTACTGAGATTTTTGGTTTTCCTGAGTTACATGACTGACTGAGTTCTATGGATTACTATGCATACATGGGATTTTTGGGTACATGTACCTCCATGACTCAATGGAAAGAAATTGACATAGCATAAATTATGTGAATACATAACCAATAACACAATTCATAATTCATATGTTGAAGCACTTTATGAAACATGTGATATGCATAAACTTGTACAAACATGGGGATTTCATAATATCATGCTAGTTGGGCACTTTTCCTTCATATCAGCATTTAATGAAATACATGATAGGCATAATATATGTAGACACCATTATACAATAATTACACATCATGATTCAACATCTAATTTCATCATCCTAGGGTTTAATCATAGGTTCACATGAATATACATCTATACAAATCAATTCCGCATAACATTAATCACCCAAATGGATTTTAATTCAATTGATCATTCTCAATATAAATAAAATAAACCCAACATGAACTTCATAAAGAAAATCTAAAATCTTGACTTTAGAAAAGAGATTCTTAGGCTTCATGGATGAAAGGAGTCCATGAATGAATACTATGCATAAGTGGGATATGATTTCTTAAGGATTAATAGTGAAATATTCTTGAATTCGAATCCCCAATAGGAACCCTAGCTTGTTCTTGAGAGAAACAAGTATATTTTGGTTGAAGAATGGCTAAATCACATGTTATTAGGTTTATATAGGGTTGAGAAATTGACCCTTTTAACCCTTGGATGCATATTTTATTTCTAAGAAAATTTCCTGATTTGGCAAGCTAGAGCGACGCGGCACTATCGCGCCGTGTCACTAGAAATTGCCAGCTGGGGATTGGGCTGATGGCGCAACATGGTGAAATAGCATTGGAATACTGGATGGGACCTGGAAGTTCACCGTGATGTGGTGGTATCGTACTATGACATTGGAAAAAGGACAATTCTAAATTTGAGACCTGGCGCGATGCGCCGTAATCGTGGAGGCTCACTGGATTTTTATGACTGCCATTTTGACCTGCTAGGCGATGCGCTGATGGCTCAGGTGATACACTGTCTCACTAAAAAGGCTCTAACTCTTCGCTCGGGTGTCAGATTTTGGCATATTTGGTATCGATGGAAAGCTTATTAAATTTCCCACATGAAAAAAAAGTGAAAATATTGAAAATACCACGTGTACAAAAGTGGATTCATCTTTCAAAGAAAGCTTCTAACATTCTTGGGAAACTTTTCAAGCTAGGAAAAGTACGGGGTATTACACTAAAGGTTTTATTTTGAGAAAGAAAATAATGTTTTAATAAGATGAAAATTATTTTTGAATATTTTTATGAAACTTTAGGGAGGGAAATTAAAATTTAATATATATAACTATTGCAACGGTTTTTTTAATAAGTGTTGTGATAGATGTTTTGTTGGCAAAGAATTTCAATAGCATTGCTATACATATACCTATTGTAATATTTAATGTCCAATAGAAATGGTCATAGCACAAAATCTTAATAATAGAATAATTATTTTTGCAACGGTTAAAAGCATTTTCATAGAAAGTCTATAGCGATGCATTAGCAACCGTTGCTAAAAGTTTGTTGCCATAGACCCACTTTTTTGTTGTGTATAGATCCCCTGAGTGGTACGTGTCCCTTTAACATTGTCCCCAATTGGGATAGAGAAGTTTCTGTGAACTTCAGATCATCGAGACATGATCTAAAAAAATAAAAAAATCAGTATTAGAGAATATCCCAGGACTTAAATTCCAAGCATGAAAATTGAATACCAAGAAAGTGAAACATTCCTAAATACCTTGTAGCCTCTCCCTTATGAGTGTGGTACGCTACACACCCTTAAAAGAAATTCTACTCAACACAGCCTTGTGGACTCCTAATTGACTATGAACCTAAAGCTCTAATACCAACTTGACACGACCCAAACTAGGGCCTTGTCGTAATTGGCATCCAAAGTCCAACTAGGATCGGGGACCATGCCGTTACCAAACTCAATCTCCAAATATGAATAGCTTAAGTTTGATGAATTCCAAACGTATAACAAGATAGAATTTATTACGATCCCAGACTCTAGGATAGTTCAATAATCGTGACCAACCTAAATAGGTCAATCTATCCCATGCTAACCAACAACCATAACCAGACCAATATTAAAACCAAGTTCATGTCCATAACATTAAATATAAAATGGAACAATCATCAATTCAGTCCAACAGTTTCAGACCTAATACCAATGCCAAGACTAATGTTGGTACCACAATAGACACCGCCCATTCCAACCTATAGTAGTCACACAAAACCTCTAACCAAAAGAAAAATAACATCTGGTTAGGATATTCCTCCACTATAGTAAAAACGAATATCAAAAAAATAACCAAAGTATGTAAAGACATCCATGATATGAAATGGTGAATTTCAGAATGTGGAAGCTCACCACTTCAATGCAATAGCTAATCCCAAATATGATCACTAAGTAGGAGGAGTAGAATAGCCGATTCCTGCATCGCGTGTGGATATGCCGCCCGAAGATGGGTTAGCGGGTGAACTCTAGCATGGACTTAAGAATAGGATAAAAAAATTCCATCAATTAAACCATGTAAACCAACCATAAACATACAAACCATACATACATATATATAACCATTCTGGGAAAGGAAACCGGGTTTAGCATGCATTTAAAACCATCAACTTGGGTATAAGTAGCTTAGCTATCCTAGAACTATCCACGGGTTATATGGGTCTAGCGTAACCTTGTGAAAGGGCCTCGATGCATGTATCTACACAAATCAAATATACCATAAAATTAGAGGAATCCCAAGTACCATTCACTCTCCATGATACATATGTACAGTGTACTTAGAGGATTCCCAAGTACCTTATAGTATCTTATATGGTCCCTATAACCAATCCAAATATTGGCAAACATGAGTTTCAAGTGTCCATCTATTAGACTCACACCTTCACGATCAATTATCATACCCCACCATTATTGCCAAATTAAAACCATTACCATATGATGTTCCAGCATTTGACGGAACTTTTTACATCTTTTTTCAGAGATAATTGTATGTTTTCAAGAAACTACTGTTGTATTTAATACTAGATTTTAGTATGGTAAGGTTAAGGAGTTAGCTAGAAGAAAAAACATTAAAAAATAGTAGAAAAAGGCCTTCGATGAGAGAATTGGTGGATCGTCAAACAAGCGATGGATTGCTAGGGTGGCCATCAGACCAAAATAGAAAGAAGAAAATAATTAGCCTCTGCGATGGTCCAAGTGGTGGATCATCACATCTCCAACGGACCGCTAACTTGGCCATCAGCCTGAAATAGAACCTGAAGATTTCAAGGATCAAGTGATAACCTATGAAACTTATAACACCACAAAATCTAGTTCTCAGGATGCCACATGGTGCTCTAAACTACAAGTAGTCCTAAGCTAACCCTGGTTTCCTTCTAGTACATCTGAATCTCAACATAAGGGAAATATAAGTATAAAATCATGATAAAATACGAAAAACTATCTGAATAATCTGAATATATCTAAAAGTACTAATCTCATCAATCTGATTAAAAAAATACTAAAAAGTCTAAATACAACAACTAAGATCTAAGAATGAACTTGGTAGTTCGATAAGCCTCTACTAACTAAATTTAGAGAGTCACTAGGACAAGCCCCAACTGACTCAAACAAAACTGAAATATCTATTAATAAATTGAGAACACAAATAGCTAAGTCCCCAAACTAAAGGACTCACCAACTGCAGGGATGTAGATGAGATGCTTGGGAATCACTGTCACTGCTGAGATTGAGCATCTGAACCTATATTAGGAGACAATGTAGCACATAAACATATATGTGAATCAATTTTTTGAGGATGTACTGAGTAAAGCATGTAGTATGAATCTTGTAAGTCATTACACTTAGTTATAAAATCTGTATTTTGTTCTTGTTCTCAAATCATATAGTTTAAAAGAAGTCTAAAACTTATTCTGCATAGTGAACACTTTATCTCAAGACTTTAAATAATTAAAACTATTTTAAGAGTTTGGGACATCTATTTGGGATATTTTTCTAACCAACATGTACACTATGTGAGCATCCATGATATCCCACGACTAGCCCCCGAAGGTTAGGGTTGTTCTACCCTTGCCATCTGAATAGAACAATCTCATCGCAGTGATCACAATTTCAGTCATCCACGTAGAAGTGTGAATAATCTAAATCCTATGTTGGCATGTAGTTCTGGGGTCTAAAATTGTAGTAACCTACCCATCTAGGTGATAAATACTACTCTCATTCTTATGCTCAAAATCTTAAGAAATCCACTATAAAAATAGCACAAGGGTTTACAAGAAAACTAATTATGCTCTTTCTTTCTTTAAATCTCAATTCATATGAACAAAGTGGATTCTTTATCTATCCTGAGACCAAAAGGCCAAATCTTTCTCAATAATCTAAAAATATTCTAATCATGGGGTGTTTATAGCACAACAATTCTTTGAATAACAATCTTTAAATAAGGTTTAATGACCCATGTATTAATCTCATGATAAAACATCTCAAAATTCATGCTTGATAACATAAACATTCATAAATCATCTTAAAATCTGAAAATTTTAGTAATGTGCATAAAAACATAAAGATACTCATGTAATTCAATTTCTAAATCATTGAAAATCTCATAATCTTGCAAAGAATAATAATGGGTATAATCCCTAGCTTGAATTTCATGGGAAATTATATAAATTACAGTAAATTTGTAATTAAAATAAAGTTTTGAGCATAAGGATGAATAAATTATCCTTGTTCAAACCCCACATACCTTGTATGATAAACTTAGATGAACAACTTGCTTTTGAGACTGTATTCGTGTTCTTGAATGAAGACTATTGAAGTTCTTGATCTAGGAATCTTGAATCTTGAATCAATTTAGAATAGTAATGGTGAAATCTTAGGAATTCTTGAACATGTATGTTGAAGCCTAGGGTTTTGGATGAGAGAAATTTTGATGAATAATAGCATATATTGTTTCTAAGTGGCTTAAATCTTGTGTTTGGATGGATTGGGGGTTGGGAAATTTATCAAAATACCCTTTTTAAAATATTAGATAAAATTGGAAAAATGACCAAAAATCTTGATTTGCTAGGCCACCGCGACATGCCGCTATCGCGGTGGCTTAATCGAAAAGGATGAGTGGGAGTTGGGCTCACTTCGTGATGCACCACCATCGTGATGCCTTAAAGTTTTGTTAATTTGGACATTGACGTGACACGCCAACATCGCGCTGGGCCACTGGAAATTGACGAATGGGAAATTGTCCATCTTCGTGATATGGTGTTATCACGTAGAGCCACTGGAAAATGACAATTGGGATTTTACACTACTCTGCGATGCGGTAAGTGTCCAATGATGTTGTTTTACAATTTGAACTTAAAATAGCCATAACTTCTTACTCGATTATCGAATTTAAGCGAATCTTATTTCTTTGGAAAGATTATTCAATTTCCTACTCCCTGGAAAGTTCAAATCTATAGAATTCAACACAAAATAAAAATTATTCATTCTAAGATCTAATCCTTTATATTTTTTCGATGAATTTAAGCTAGGAAATTCGTAGGGTATTATAATATCTCCCCCTTGGGAAAATTTGTCGTAGAATGTGGCTAGCTAAGCTGAAGTTTCTGAGTAATATAAGAGCATAAGATAGCATGCACAGCTGAAGTGAACTGAATATCTAAATCTAAATCATTTTGAGCTTTTGAGTAATTCTGTGACTGCATGAACTTAAATGAAGACGATTATATAGTTGAATCTGTGATTAGAAAGGAAATAAGTTAAGAAAGAGTATACCTTCAGCTAAATCTAAGTCTGTGGAGAAAAGGTGAGGGTACTTGGCTCGCATATCTGCTTCTGTTTCCCAAGTGGTGCCCTCAACCGACTGATTCCCCAAAGAACTTTGCCCAAGGAAACTTCTATGTTCCTTAGTCTATGAATCTGGTAATCGAAAATCTAAACTGGAATCTTATCATATGAAAGGTTGTTCTGAATATCTGAGCTTTCTAAAGGAACTACAATTGTGATGTTACCGATGTATTTCTTAAGCATAGAGACGTGGAATATGGGATGAATGGCCGATATGTCTGCGGGCAACTCAATCTCATAAGCTACTTTTCAAACACGACTCAGAATTCTATAAGGGACAACATATCAGGGACTAAGCTTCCCCTTCATACCAAATCTCTTCACCTCTTTCATGGGTGAAACCTTTAGATACATAAAATCACAAACCTCATACTCTAGGTCCTTTCCTCTTACATCTGTATATGATTTCTAGTGACTCTAGGCTATTTTCAATCTTTCTCTAATCAACTTTACTTTCTCCATAGCTTCAAACACTATATCAGGTCTAAGCAAAGCCGGCTCACCCACTTCAAACTAACCAATGGGTGAGCTATATCTCCTCTCATAGAGTGTCTCCAACAGGGCCATCTGAATACTAGAATGGTAACTGTTATTATAAACAAAGTCAATCAATGGAAAATGCTCATCCTAACTACCTTTGAAATCAAGAGCACACGACCTCAACATATCTTCTAGAGTTTGAATGGTCCTCTCTTCTTGAATATCTATTTGAGGGTGAAAAGCTGAACTAAGGTTGACTTGAATACCAAGACCCTTCTGAAAAGCTCTCCAAAATAAGGAAGTAAAGCTCTCCAAAACTGGGAAGTGAACTAAGTACCTCTATCTGAGATGATAAACAAGGGAATTCCATGCAATCTGACTAACTCACGGATATACAGCTTAGCATAGTCTTCAGTCGTATAAGATACGTGGACTGGTAGGAAATACACTAACTTAGTCAATCTGTCTACAATAACCCAAATCAAATCATGATGACGACGTGATTGGGGTAAAACAGTCAGAAAATCCATATTCACCTCTTCCCACTTCCAAGTGGGTATACCAAACTCTTGCAATGTAACACCTAGTCTTTGGTGTTATACCTTAACCTATTGACAAGTTGCATAATTTGCTAAAAACTCTACTTTATCTTTCTTCATACCACGCTTCCAATAGATTTCCTATAAATCGCGGTACATATTGGTAGCGCCGAGATGAATAGAATAACGTGCACCATAATCTTCATCCATAGTTCTCTGTCTCAAATCATCTATACAAGGCATACTTAATATACCCTAGTATCTCAACACACCATCTCCCCCTTGGGAGAAAACCTCTACCTTTTGTTCTTTTACTGATACCTTTAGTTTGACCAAACTAAGATCCATGTCTTGTTTCTCCTCATTTTAAAAACTAGGGAAGATTTGGAACTACTCTGAACCCAAATATTCCCTTCAGCTGAATCAACCAACCTAACACCCAATCTAACTAAATGATGAACTTCTCGAGCTAACTCTTTCTTACCATTCTCCACACAAGCAACACTACCTATAAACAACCTGCTAAAGGCGTTCGCCACTATATTAGCCTTACTCGGATGGTACAATACACTCATATCATAATCCTTCAACAACTCTAACCACCTTCTCTGATGGAGATTTAACTCTCACTGAGTAAATACATATTGCAAGATTTTGTGGTCTGTGAATATATCAACATGAACACCGTATAGATAGTGTCTCTAAATTTTCAGAACAAATACCACAACAGCTAATTCTAGATCATGGGTTGGGTAATTCTTTTCATGAGGCTTCAACTATTTAGAGGCATAGGCTATGACCTTACCTCTCTGAATTAACATAAAACCCAAATCAACTCTAGAGGCAACACAATACACAACAAAACCATCAGTATCATCAGGTAATGCTAACACTGGGGCTGAAGTGAGTCAAGTCTTCAACTCCTGAAAACTCTTCTCTCAGGAATCTGACCATAGAAACTTAACTTTCTTTTGGGTCAATCTAGACTTAGGAGATGCAATAGACGATAAACCTTTAACAAAATGGCTGTAATAGCAAGCTACATCCAAGAAACTCCTAACATCTGATGGAGAGATAGGTCTAGGCCAATTTCTTACAGCTTCTATCTTTTGGGGATCCACTCTAATGCCATTGGTGGAAATAATATGACTAAGAAATGCTACTTACCTTAGCCAGAATTCACACTTACTGAATTTGGATAGTAATTAATGATCTCTAAGAGTTTGTAAGAAAATTCTAAGATGGTCTGCATGGTCATCTTCACTACGAAAGTATAAGAGGATATCATCTATGAAAACTATGACAAACATATCTAGATACTGCTTGAACACTCGATTCATGAGGTCCATGAAAGCTTTTAGATAATATGCCCAAATTACACCTCTATTACGAGAGAGTAAGCGGTCGCTGTCAAATATAGAACCCAACTGGGTTAGGTATTGAATCCCACATGGAATACAGTGTTTACTAAGTATTATGATTGTTATTAGACTGTTGATCTAAGTTTCTAAAATAAAGGGGGTTTGGAAATGTTAACAATGTTTTTTTGTATTTGTGTTGCACAAAAGTCCAGCTACTGAGAGTAAATATAGATGTAATTTCAATGAGAATGAATTAACTAGAGTTATGCTCACCAAGATGTTCAAACAATTAGGGTTATGAGTTTGTGTTAGAAATATAACTTATGTATCCAATTCCAAGAATTATTGAATTGTAAGGATCACCCATGTGTTTCTCAACCTATTAAGTATTTCACCCTTTATTTCTCTCGAACTTAAAGAATTAATGCATTATTCAATAACACTCTTATGAGGGTTGATCCTATTAAGGAATCAACACATTAACCCAAAGGGTAAACCTATGGAATTCATGTAAATCACTTTTTTTCCCAACATACACTCTCTTGTCAGACATGTGGAGTTTATGGGCTCACTTCTCAAGTTTGCAACCAAGAGATGTCATTAAGATGAAGAAAGATTCATGCAATTTCGATAGATGTTTGAAATCAAACCCATTCACAACCCCAAAATATTCTCAACATCAAGGCTCCCATAACCCTCATTATGGGAAGTTAGCTACTCATCTCCATATAAGAAATCAAAGTTATATTGATATTCATAAATAACTTTAGACTAATATTTACAAATGTCACAATATTGTTCTTCTTAATCTTTGATGGAAAATATGAAAACTAATAATCAAATCTCCATCTCTAGATTCAAATACCAATGAAAAATAGTACGACATCTAACAAAGGGCATTTAGGAAAACTCGTTCATTTATCACAACTTCATTCTGCTCGGGCATTTTTTTGGAGAGTCCCTTCTTTCCAATCTATAAATATAGTATTGCCTTGCTATTCATATTATTTCTTCTTGACCGATACCAAGAACTCCATTTTCACTGAATTCTGGGTCTGGGTGCTTAGCATCCCCTACTTTCACATTTCTTCCTATGTTGGTGTACTTTCATTTAGACTGACCTGGCAATTATCTTCTTATAGATAACTCCTTGCTTATAAAAAGATTTAGTTTGAGAAACAGCTGAAGCTTATTCAGGATTGATATTTCTTATCCTACTCAATAGAGGAGAAAGTATGAAACTAAAGATAAAAGATACAAAATAAAGCCTAATACTTGGTATTTATATGATTCTAGATTGGGTTTTAAAAATTCAAACTCAGATTCTTTGCATTTTGGTCGATGGGTCAAGCGATGGTTCATCGTAGGTTTGATGGTACATTGCTTGCATCATCATTGGGTGTCCAGTGACTTAATGTTCTACTTCTGGGAGATGGGTAGTGCAATGGTCCATCACCTAGGCCATTTCAGAACTTCAAGTGATGATGCATTCTATATTATGGCGATGGTTTAGACCGACAGTCCATTGTAGGGCTGACGGTCTGTCGCATAATGTCCAAAGTTTATGCCTTCTTCTTTTGGTCAATTGTTTAAACCAAAAGATCATCGCAAGGTCGACGGTCTGTCGTCTAAGCCATCACTGTATATTTTACTTCTGTTTTGCTCAAATTGTCCAAGTTACCCTTCACACTCAGTCCTTATCCTTAAAACACTAAAATACCATGCCAAATACAATAGTGGCTGCTTGAATACACGCAATTATCCTTAAAAAAGGCCTAAAATATTCCATCAAAATCCAAAACATCAACATCCTCAACTTTAGGCAATTGATTGTCCTCAAGCAACTCAACACTAGGATACATATATAAATAACATCATGATGGACATTTCATAATAAAACCAACACAATCATACAATCATTCCACTACTTATTTGGTTATGCTATTTCAACACACATGGATCTACTACTGGCATTAACTACTAATCAACATATTCACAGCTACAGATACAACGCCCTAAAGAAATAAATAAAATAGATATAACTCAATATGTCCTCACAGCTAAAGAAGTCCACCTCATATCATAAGTTAAATCGTGTACAAAACTAAGCTCTCACTCTAAGAAAAAAATTGCCAACATAGTGTACACGTATAAACTTGCCCTTATTATCTAATGCTCTCTCATTATTGACTCACCAAGATTAAATAGGACTTTCTATAGGTTGTAATGAGGTTTTAGGCTCGGTGAAGGTTATTCATTTGGGTAAGTGAATTAAAGTACAGGAATTTACTCTTTACCCTTTTTTGTTGCTACTTTACAAGAATTAAGGACCCTCTCATTCATTCACAGTTATTCATCGGCACTTTTGTCATAACCCACTATTTTTTTCTTTTTTTTTATAAGAACACAGCACTAGCCACCCTTAACTTATACTGATGTAGAGGGTTAAGGTGCATAATATCTATTTAGATTGATAACCAGACCATGGTCGGATGATACCCCTCAAATTACTTTCAACTCAACCTCCTAAGCTGTTAACAATCAGCTGTAGCTACCCTCAACATTGGTGATTTTCCTATGTTAAAGTGCACAATGTACACGATTAGAATAGGGCTAAAGCTAAATGTTTAACACCTTCTAGAGAGTAAGTCAAACTTATTTGGACAGGAAAAAAACACTACCACAGCTCAAAAGGGTTGAAAAGGGAATACAATGTTTTTGGTGGGTCAATCATTTGGCTAAGTGGACTAACAACACAAGATGGTCTACTATCCTTTCTTATTGAGTCAAAACAGACAACATCTGATGAACTAGACAAGTTCTAGGTGTAACACTTATGTCAGAACTACATAAATACTCACCCACACAGGAACTGAGTTAATTTCTATCCTACTAATTCTCGTGATCCAAATCACATAGCTATTCTTTTCTTCATTACTAACTTCTAATGCCAGTAACAGAGTCACACATGGTTGCACAGTACAATGCCACTTGGTACAAGGAATTAATTATACAGGAAAATGAAAAACATAATTTTCTACCATCAGTTGTCATCCACATATGTACAATAAAGTGTTAATGAGAATGGAACTTTTATTTCATGGAACCATATTACCAACAGAACATGAAAATAAAAATTACAAAAATGAAAATGCAACTTAGACATACTAATAATATCTTCAACACATAGACCCCATGGTACAAGCATATCCCACCCCCCTAAAAAAATAATGCTTTGTCCTTAAATGCATAAAATTTTAAGTACAAAAGAGGGGAAAATACTTGTCATTCCTTATATTCAATCTAAGGCTCCAGTGAAGTGTGGTGAGGCTGATGTGTCCTCACCCCGTGCTATGTTGACTCTAATGGTGGTGGGAGTACTCACAATCTCTCCCTCCTGAATCGGAGGTACAACATCTCCAGTTGGATCTACAAGTTGACTCCTAGTTGGGGAAAAGCTAAAAGACACTCCACCTACTTCATCTTCTACTCTTTTTCTTCTTCTCTCCTTATCTTTCTTACCTTTCTTATATTATACTCAAGTCTTTGCTCAGGTGACATCGCTTCTAGCTTGTTTCTCTTGGCTTTCTTCTTTGCAGCCTTCTCAGTCTTTTCATCTAGTTAAGCTACTTTCTTACCCTTATCCTTAATTGGGCACCCAAATAAGTCAACCAGGCCTTCATCCTCATCACTAGCATCTAGACTGGATCAAAGATGGTTTGCTGTGGCTGCTGATTTATCTTATCTAAATCTGCCCGAAACCGTCTGACCTTTTCTATCACTTTAGCAAAATCTGGGATGGATATTGTATCCATCTTCTTGTTATTCACTCTTCTATATTGTCCATTGCAGTTGGATATTTCTAAAAAGGTGCAATGCTTCCTCTATAATCCGCTCAACAAAGGGTTTGAAATTTTTCCTCAGTAATGGCAACAAATTTCATACACCCAAATTATACCTCTCTTACGAGAGAGTAAGCGGTCGCTGTCAAATATAGAACTCAAATAGGTTGGGTGTCAAATCCCACAAGGAATACAGTGTTTAATAAGTTTTGTGAATATTCTTAGACTGTTGATCTAAGGTTCCGAAATAAAGGGGATTTTGAAATGTTAATGGTGTTCTTTTGTATTTGTGTTACACAAAAGTCCAGCTACCGAGAGTAAATTTAGATGTAATTTCAATGAGAATGAATTAACTAGAGTTTTGATTAACAAGATGTTCAACCAATTAGGTTTGTGAGTTTGTGTTCGAAATCTAACTTATGTATCCAATTGCAAGAATTACTGAATTCTAAGGATCACCCATGTGTTTCTCAACCTAATGAGTATTTCACTCTTTATTTCTCTCAAACTTAAAGAATTCATGCATTATTTAATAACACTCTCATGAGGGTAGATCCTATTAAAGCATCAACCCATTAACCCAAAGGGTAAACCTATGGAGTTCATGTGAATCACTTCTTTTCCCAACATCAACTTTCTTGTCAGACAAGTGGAGTTTATGGTCTCACTTCTCAAGTTTGCAACCAAGAGATGTCATTAAGATAAAGAAAGATTCATGCAATTTTGATAGATATTAGAAATCAAACCCATTCACAACCCCAAAATAGTTCTCTACATCAAGGCTCCCATAACCCTCGTTATGGGAGTTTAGCTGCTCATCTCCATATAAGAAATCAAAGTTATATTGATATTCATAAATAACTTCAGAAAAGTACTTAGAAATGTCATAATATTGTTCTTCTCAATCTTTTAAGGAAAATATGAAAATTAATAATCAACTCTCCATTTCTAGATTCAAATCCCAATGAAAAGTACTACAAAGCTCTCAATAGAGGAGAAAGTATGAAACTAAAGACAAAAGATACAGAATAATCCTAATACTTGGTATTTATATGATTCCAGACTCGGGTTTTAAAATTTCAAACTCAGATTCTCCATATTTTGGTTGATGGGTCAAGGAAAGGTTCATCATAGGTCCGACATTCCATAGCCTACTGGGTGTCCAGTGACTCCATGTTCTACTTTTGGGCAATGGGTAGTGGGACAGCCCATCGCAAGGTCGATGGTCCATCGCCTGGACCATCGCAGGACTTCCAATGATGATGCATTTTATATCATAGCGATGATTTAGACTAATGGCCCATCACAGGGACGATGGTCCATCACTTAGACCGTCGCATGATATCCAGAGTCTATGCCTCCTGATTTTGGTAGATGGTTTAAACCGATGGATTATCGCAAGGTAGACGGTCCGTCGCCCAAGCCATCACTGCTCATTTTACTTTTGTTTTCGCTTAGATTATCCAAGTTACCCTTCACACTCTGGCCTTATCTTGAAAACACTAAAATACCATGTTAAATACAACAGTGGCTGCTTGAAAACATGTAATTTCCTAAGAAAAAGGCCTAAAATATTCCGTTGAAAGATGGAACATCACTAGAGCATTGGTTAGCCTGATAGACATGAATAGAAACTCAAAATGACCATAGCAGGTTCTAAATGCAGTCTTCGGAATATCACATTCTCTATCTTTAAGTTAATGATAGTTGGATCTAAGGTCTATTTATGATAAATAGCTCGCACGTTGTAATTGATCAAATAGGTCATCAATTCTAGGAAGAGGATATTTTTTCTTGACTGTGACCTTATTTAGCTGATGATAATCAATGCACATGTGCAAAGAACCATCTTTCTTTTACATGAAAAGGATGGGAGATCCCTATGGAGAAATACTAGGCCTGCTGTGAAACCTTTATCTAAAAGATCTTTGAGTTGCTCCTTCAACTCATTAAGCTCTATGGGACCCTTACGATAAGGAGGAATAGATATGGGATGAATATCGGGAAAAAGGTCAATCCCAAATTCTATTTCCCTATCGGGAGGTACCCCTGGGAGATCTTCTAGAAAAACATCAGGAAACTCATTTACTACATTGATGGATTGAACAGTTGGAGTCTCAGACTTAGTGTCTTTAACTCAAACTTGATAATAAATACAACCTCTGGATATCAAATTTATAGCCTTAGGATAAGATATGAAATGACTCTTGGGAGACACTGAATTACCTGACCACTCAAAGTCTGGTTCATCTAGAAACTGAAACTTCACCACTCGGGTGCGACAATCTGTAGAAGCATAATAGGAATAGATACAATCCATACCAAGAATAAGATTAAAATAAACCATGTATAAATCTATCATGTCTGCTAACATGACTCTATGAAGAACAGTGATAGGACACTTTTTTAAGACTTGCTTAGCAATAACTTACTCACCTATTGGAGTAATAACAAGGAAAGGCTTAGGGATCTTATCAGAATTTATCTCAAAATTCACAGCAACTAATTGAGTCACATAACAGAAACTCGACCCAGGGTCTAACAACACATAAAGATCAAAATAAAAGACATAAAGCATACCAGTAAAAACATCAGGTGAATCTTCCTGCTCTTGGCGTGAAGATAAAGCATAAAATTGATTTTGGTGCTAACCGCCAGCAGTACTAGATAATGCGCCCTGAAAAAGAGTTGGTCAACCTAAAGAAGTTGGTGCACTGTTAGCCTGAGTCTGGGGATGAACATCTTTATTTACTTTTCTAGTATGCAGGCAATCTCTAATATCATGACCTTCCTGGCCATATCCATAAAAACCATTTTAGCCCCACAAATATTTACCTCCATGATCCTTACCACACTTAGCACTTGGGGAATGATTAGGCTTCGTTTCCCACTCATACTATTCTGAGATCTGGATATAGAAGACTTACCCAACTGATTTTGCCTGTTTTTGGGTGCAGAAGCACTAGATGAAAAAGGTGCATGCATAGATGAAGAATTCTGAAACTGCAAGCAATTTTCTCCTCCATACCTATTTTGACCGTGATCAAACTTCCCTATTCTATTCCTCTTATTTACTCTCTCTTTTTCCTTTATCTTTTCTACCTCGATCCACTGAGCATGTATCATTAATCTAGAAAGGTCCATATCTCTGTTGAGCATAGCAGTCCTACACTCCTAAACTACCATCCTAGACACACTGGTAACAAACATACTCATGCTTGACCTAGGGTCAGCCATCTGATTAGGGGCATACTTAGACAACTGGTTTAACTGGAGGCAATACTCCTTTTCTATCATTGAGCCCTGCCTTAGGTTCATGAATTCTTCTATCTTAGCATCCCTCATCTCAAGTGGGAAAAATTTGTCTAGGAACACATCCTGAAATATCTACTAAGTAATAGGAGTTGCATTCAACCCCTCTACTCTTTTTCCACATAACCACCCAGTCATATGCAACATCATTCAGCCTATAGAATGCTAATTCTACGCTCTCTTCTTCAAAAACATGCATAATTTAGGTGATTTTCTTTACCTCATCAAGATATAGCTGTGGGTCCTCACCACCTTTCGACCCAAAAATTCTGTCGGGTTCATTCTCATAAAGTCTCGAATTTTAGCTGCTGCTAAATTGCCATCCTGCTGATGTGGAACTTTAGTCTGACGATTTCCCTTATTGTTATTTGTCACAACTTGGGCTAGCGCCTAAAAGGCAGCCCAAAACTATGCAAGTGACACATTCTTATTCAAGGGATCTATGGCCTGGGTGGTTGGTTATCATTTCTATGTGTATTAGCTCTGCCAGGAGGCATATTCTTTAATAAAAGAGCATGAGTTAATAGAATATAGAGACAACTGTAAGCACAATGGATTTTGAAAGAAAGATGATTTTCCTAAAATGCTCGCCTCTTGCACATGGATGTGGCGCGCTTCACACCGATGATCAAGACTCTATGTAACACAGTTTTTCTAACTCCCTAGGACTCTTTAAACCTTAGGTTCTGATACCAAGTTTATAGCATCCCAAACTTTTATTCTCGGATGCCATACGTTGCTCTAAACTACAAGTAATCCTGAGCTAAACCTGGCTGTCTTCTAATATATCTTGATAAAATACAAGAAACTATCTAAATAATCTGAATATATCTGAAAGTACCAATCTCATCAATTTGATGAAACAAATACTGAAACATCTAAATACGAAAATTGAGATCTAAGACTGAATCTGGTAGTCCAATAAGCCTCTACTAACTGAATCTAGAGAGTCACTGGGACAGACCCTGCTGACTCAGACAAAACTAAAATATCTATTAATAAACTAAAATATGAATAGCTACGTCCCTGAACTATGAGGACTCACCAACTACAGAGATATAGATGAGATACTTGGGAATCACTATCACTGCTAAGATTGAGCACCTGAACCTACATTATAAGACAATGTAGCACATAGACGTATATGTGGATCAGTACTTTGAGGATTTACTGAGTATATGGGGGTGCATACAATAAGTTAACAATATCATCACAGCTTATCACATCAATAATGTTAAATGTAAATGACTCACATAGCTTGAGTAAATCTAAAATCCAAAAATCATAAATCATGAATAGTAAAATATGTAGTATGAATCTTGTGAGCCATTAAACTTAGTTCTAAAATTTGTATTCTATTCTTATTCTCAAATCATATAGGATAATGAAGTTTGAAACTTATTCTGTATAGTAAACACTTTATCTCAAGACTTTAAATTATTAAAACTATTTTAAGAGTGTGGGACATCTATTTAGGAGGTTCTTCTAACCAATATATACACCATGTATGCATCCATGGTGTCCCACGACTAGCCCCCATAAAGTTAGGGCTGTTCCACCCTTACCATCAAAATAAAATAATCTCATCTCAGTGATCACAATTTCAGTCATCCATATAGAAGTAGGAATAATATAAAAATCCGATGTTGGCACGTAGTTATAGGGTCTGAAACAGAGTAACCTACCGATCTTAGTGCTAAATACTACTCAAAATCTTAATAAATTCACTTTAAAAATAGCATAAGGGTTACAAAAAAACCAATTACGCTCTTTCTTTCTTTAAATCTCAAGTCATATGATCAAAGTGGACTCTTTATCTATTCTAAGACCAAAAGGTCAAATCATTCTCAATGATCTAAATATATTCTAATCATGGGGTGCTTATAGAACAACAATTCTTTGAATAATAATCTTTAAATAGGGTTTAATGACCCATGTATTAATCTCATGATAAAATATCTCAAAATTCATGCTTGATAACATAAACATTCATAATCATCTTAAAATCTGGAAATTTCATCAATGTTCAAAAAAAATAAACATACTCATCTAATTCAATTTCTAAATTATTGAAAATCTTATACTCTTCCAAATAATAATCATGGGTATAAATCCTAACTTGAATTTAATGGGAAATCATACAAATTGCCGTAAATTTGTAATTAAAATAAAGTTTTGGGTACAATGATGAAAGAATTATCTTTGTTCAAACCCCACATACCTTGGATGATGAACATAGATGAACAACTTTCTTTTGAGACTCCATTCGTGTTCTTCAATGTAGAGTCTTGAAGTTCTTAGTCTAGGAATCTTGAATCTTAAATCAATTTGGAAAAGTAATGGTGAAATCTTGGGATTTCTTGAAGATGAATGTTGAAGCCTAGGTTTTAGGATAAGAGAAATTTTTATGAATAATAGCATATAATGCTTCTAAGAGTCTTAAATATTGTCTTTGGATGGATTAGGGGTTGGGTAATTTCCCAAAATACCCATTTAAAACCTTAGATGAAATTGGAAAATCGATAAAAAATCTCAATTCGCTAGGCCACCACGACGCGCCACTATCGCAGTGGCTCACTGGAAAAGGACGAGTAGGAGCTGGGCTCACTCTTTAATGCACCACCATCGTGATGCCCTAAAGTTTTGTCATTTTGGACATTGGCGTGACGCGGTAACATCGCACTGGGACACTAAAAATTAACGAATGAGAAATTGGCCATCTCTGTGATGCGGTGTTATCATGTAGAGCCGCTGGAAAATGACAATCGGGATCTTACACTGCTCTGCGATGTGGTAAGGGTCCAAATGATGGTGTTTTATGATTTGAACTTAAGATAGCCATAACTTCTTACTCAATTATCAGATTTAAGCGAATCTTATATCATTGGAAAGATTATTCAATTTCCTAAGCCTTGGAAAGATCAAATCTATAGAATTACACACAAAATAAACATCAGTCATTCTAATAGCTAATCCTTGACATTTTTTAGATCAGTTTAAACTAGGAAAATTATAAGGTATTACTCGATGGGCCGCCAAAAAAGCGACAGATCACCAAGTTGACCGTCAAACCTTATCCAAAACATTACATTCCAAGTCTCTCAATGATAGTTCACTCGATGGACCATCAGTCGACCGGCGGGCCATTGACATGACCGTCAACTTAGACACACAACTTTTTCTGAGTTTAAATTTTAAATACTCTATACCTGGGAACATATAAATACCTAGTTTAGGTTTTATTTTATTATATTTATCATTTTTTCAATCTTTGAACATTATTGTAAGGAGTATTCTCTAAGGAATAGCTAGAATTGTGGATCTAAACATATTATTCATACCTTTTTTAGTGAAGATTCAGAAACAAATCTTCGATTCCTTGTAAGTATTTTTTTCAATCTATTTATGAGAAATATAATGACTCTTTCTTATTCTTCTATGGAGATGTGTGGCTAAGCTCTCATAACAAGGGTTATTGAAGCCTGATGTGAGTAGCTAATTTGGGTTGTGAATGTAATTGAGTTCTGTGGATAATTGACCTTACATAAAACCTTCTTCACTTTAATGACTTTTCTTGGTTACAAACTTGAAAGGTGAGCCCAAGAATATCACTTGTTTGAATATAAAAGTGTTTGTTGGGAAAAGAAAGAGTTTACATGGAATCTAGAGGCTTTAACCTTTGGATTAAGGGTAGATGCCTCAACAGGATTGACCTACATGAGAAAATAGTTGAATAATTAATATATTTTTTAAGTTTGAGAGAATTAAAGGATAAATTATCCATTTAGTTTGAGATAATAATAGGTAAACAATAGGATTCAACTACTTTTGCAATTGAAGTTATTAATTAAAACTCAAAAATTATTCACAACCCCAGCTATTTAAACATCTTGCTGACAATAACTCTAGTTTGTTTAATCCCATTGAATTACTATTTATAAAGGAATCACCAGTTTGAATAACTCCATTTCAATTATTTAGATATAACTAGTAAATCAAAACCCCTTTTTGCTCTGGAATCTTTGATTAACAGTTTGATAACAACTGCAATATTTAGTGAACACGGTATTCCCTGTGGGATTTGTTATACAACCTAGTTGGGTTCTATGTTTGATAGCGACCGCTTACTCTCTCGCAAGAGAGGTGTAATTTGGGCATATCAAATTTTAGTGTCGTTGCTAGGGAATATGGTTGTCAATTAAGTTTGTGTTTGTTTATTGACATTTAATCAAGTTTTCCAAATTTGACTTTTATTTGTTGTTTTCGTTCTGCGTAGGGTAATTACTTGGTATGCTAAGTACACAGAGGACAGGTGAATCGTTATTACTAATACACCCATAACCTCAGCTGATTGGCAGAATAGCAGACCAATAAGATACAGAAAGACTAGCCCCCTTGGCTAGATGTGAGCTTAATCAACAGAATGAAGGTCAACCACTGCATCATCCTAATCTTGATGATGATGATTTGGGAGATGATGACTTGTTTGATCC
Organism: Capsicum chinense; assembly: GCA_026120095.1. Taxonomy (NCBI): domain Eukaryota; kingdom Viridiplantae; phylum Streptophyta; class Magnoliopsida; order Solanales; family Solanaceae; genus Capsicum; species Capsicum chinense. The sequence continues at coordinate 214,153 of JAPEIP010000112.1, read as the reverse complement.
TGTCAACCCTAGGTGTGCAGAGCATGCGGCTGTACCAGTGAATCACAATATAAATAGGGATAAATGAGAGGCAGGATCTCTAACCTGTTCATCTTAATCTTAATGATGAAGAGGATGCAATGGATAAAGCAGGTGCAACTAGACCTATTATTCCTATACCATTAGCACCCGAAGCTATGTTCAATATTATGAGCACAATGATTCAACTCCTTGATCTAATGGGGTAATTCTGTGGTCTACCAGGAGATGATCCTAACATGAATTTGGTGAAATTTGTCATCATTAGCAAGTTTTTTGATAACCCAGGAGTGGTCCAGAATAAAATCCGCTTGCGTTTATTTCCATTGTCTCTGTCTGGGGAGGCAACATTATGGCTTAAGGGGCTAACTACTAATTTTATAACCAATTGGAGGTAGTTGAAAGAGGCTTCTTTCTATCTTCTAGGAGGGTATAGTTGAGGGATGAGAATAGCAACTTTCGAAAGCTTTCAACCAACGCTCTTCATAAGACTTGGTAGAGGTTTAAAAAGAAGCTAATGTAGTGCCTAAATCATAATATGACTGATATTCATTTGATTAAAACTCTCTATAGGGCCTTAAACTCTACTACAAAGCCAGTCATGGATAATGCTGTAGGTGGATCATTTATGGATTTCACTTTTCCAAAAGCCTCAGAAATACTTGATAGGATAACTAAACAAAGTAGATCTTGGCACACTAGGGATTCTGTGGTAACAAGCCCTACAGTGTCTGTTAGTATGACTACAGAGAAATGCAAAAAAAAGGTGAAGCGTGATTAGGATATGGCATATTTAAAGATGTAGATGGATTAGCTAACTAAGCATGTATTGTGTGGAAAAATAGAAAAGGTTAAAGTTGTTGCATCCCAAGGTAGAGCTGATTCTGATTCATAAGAAGAAGCAAACTATCTAAATAATCAGGGGGTTTCTAAGTCAATATCCAAGGATATAAAGGTCGAAATTATTACTACAAAGCTGGTTACAAGCATAGGGACCAACGGAATAGGAAGAACAAAAATGACATGAGTGGACTGTATGTACCTCCCAAAAGTTTCAATATATCTGTAACAAGCTCGAGAAAATGTCCATGGAGGACATAATGGAGAGGCCATTAAAGGGAGTTAAGGCAACCAACTCTGGGTGACTACTATGAAGAGTGATTTTTCTTCAATGAGTCAGTTGGTAAACTCACACTCAACTTTCATCAAACAGTTGGAGCAGTAGATGAGCCAACTCTCAACAACATTGAATTAAAGAAAGAGTGAAACATTGCCAAGTGATATAATTCAGAATCCTTGTAATGATGGTTCTTATATGATAGTTATCATGTGGAGTGGTAAGGTATTACTAGGCCCTTCTATAGGTAAAGCTATGATTGGAGATATAATTGAAGAGGATATTGAACATGAAGAAAGTTGTCTAGTAGAGGCTGAAAAGTTAGATGTAGTGACATTCTTTCTAACTATCAGCAGGTTGATGGGATAGAAAAAGATAAAAGAAAGGAAAAAAAAGTAGTGGTTACCACTCTCCCAAAACCACCGCCTCCTTTCCCTTATAGATTAAATAAGAAAGCAGATGATACAAGGTTTAGCAAATTTATGGCTATGCTGAAGCAACTAACGATGAATATGCCTTTAGTAGAGGAATAAGAGCAGATGCCTGGGTATGCTAAGTTCATGAAAGACCTAGTGACTAAGAAGAGAGTAGTAAGTTATGAACCAGTAGATAATCTTCATCACAGTAGTGCTATATGAAAAATGTGTTTGGTCCAAAATAAAGCATAACTAGGAGCTTTCACAATTCTTTTTACTATTGGGACTCTTGTTTTTGCTAAATATTTATGTGATCTGGGAGCAAGCATTAATTTGATGTCATTCACTATCTATAAGAAGTTGGGTTTAGGGGATCCTACACCCACAAACATGCAGCTAGTGATGGCGGATAGGTCGGTGAAGTGGCTAGTGGGGATATTATATTATGTGTTAGTAAAGATGGCCATCTTTATATTTCCTACAGAAGATTCTATGCTAGATTGTGAGGTAGATTTTGAGGGGCCCATAATATTGGGTTAACCTTTCCTCGCAACTAGGAATGTGCTTATCAATTTGTGAGCTAATGAGCTCTTATTCAGGCTTAATGATGAAGTGGTTTGGTTTGATGTTTGCTAATCTATGAATCAGCATAAAAAAATGAGTGTGTTTTCTATTATTGATGTCTACTATAAGGATAAGCAGGAAGTTTTGATTGAAGAGAAATTTGTTGTAGGGCCCTTAGCTGCAGTTTTGATGAATTTTGATAGTAAAGGCATTAAAAAGTATGAGGAGACTATTTGTGCTTTGACAATAATGGGATCATATTCTTATGCTCCTAAGAAGCTGGATCTAGATCTTGAAAGCCACCCAACACCACCAGTTAAGCCCTCAATTGAAGAGCCACTAGTGTTGGAGTTTAAAGAGCTATTAGGATATTTAAGGAATGTGTTTCTAGGCAGTGAAAACACCTTACCAATGATTATTGCAGCTGATTTGGGTGAACAGCAGGTGGAAGTACTTATTTCTGTGCTTTGGTGGTAAAAAGGGCAATAGGCTAGACTATTGCGGATATTATTGGCATACCTCTAGGTATTTGCACTCATAAGATTCATCTTGAAGAAGATTTCACACCGATCATTGAGCACCAATGCCGTCTTAACCAACCTATACAAGAGGTGGTTAAGAAAGAGATTATCAAATAGCTTGGTAAAGAAGTTATATATCCCATTTTTGATAGTAAGTCGGTAAGCCCTATTCAATGTACGCCCAAGAAGAGGGGAATGATTGTTGTAGAAAATGAGAAAAATGAGTTGATTCCACTCAAGCCGGTGATTGGGTGGAGAGTTTGCATGGACTATCACAAGCTTTACTCATAGTCTTTGAAGGAACTCTTCGCGATGCCTTTTATGGATCAGATGCTTGATCAGTTGGCAAGAAAAGGTTGGTATTATTTTCTGGACTGGTATTCTGGCTATAACCATATTTCTATTGCTTTGGAGGATTAGGAAAAGATGACATTCACTTGCCCATATGGTACTTTTCCATTTAAGCAAATGATATTTGGATTGTGTAATGCACTCGCTACATTTCAATATTGCATAATGTCTATATTTTTTGATATAGTGGAAGATATCTTAGAGGTGTTTATGGATGATTTCATAGTGGTTGGTGATTCATTTGAGCTTTGATTGGTGAATTTGAGTAGAGCCTTACAGCAGTGTGAGGAATTTAATATTGTGCTTAATTGAGAGAAATGTCACTTCATGGTGAATGAAGGAATTGTCCTTGGACACAAAATTTCAGCCAAAGGGATCGAGGTCGACCGAACTAAGGTCAAGGTTATCGAGAAGCTACCGCCTCCCATTTAAGTAAAGGAGGTACGTATAATACTTGGTCACGCAGGTTTCTATTGGAGATTTATAAAGGACTTCTCAAAAATTTCAAATCCACTTTTCAAACTTTTGAGAAGGAGGCTAAGTTCTATTTTAATGATGAGTGCATAAAGGCATTTGAATGCCTCAATGGGAAATTAGTTGATTCTCCTATTATTGTTGTACCGGATTGGTCAAAGCCATTTGAGATTATATGTTATGAAAACGGTATTGCACTTAGAGCTGTACTTGGAAAAAGGAGGGATAAGTTGTTTCATCCTATCTATTATGCAAGCAAGGCCTTAAATGGTGCTCAAGAGAACTACATTGTTACTGGACAAGAACTTCTTGTAGTTGTCTATGCCTTTGAGAAGTTCTGGGCTTACCTATCGGGCACCAAGGTGGTGGTTCACACAGACAATGCCGCCTTGAGATATTTGATGGCCAAGAAGAACGCAACACCGTGATTAATCAGATTGGTATTACTTCTCCAAGAATTTGATTTTGAAGTCAAACATAGGAAGGGATGTGAGAATCAAGTCGCAGACCACTTGTCCAGACTAGAGGGAGGTCGAGCACATGAGAATGGGCTAGAAATTCACTATACATTTCCAAATGAGAAAATCTTAGCAGCTGTGTTAGAAAGAGTGTCGTGGTATGCAGACTTTGAAAACTATATGGTGAGCAAAGTTATTCCAGAGAACCTTTCTTTCCATCAAAGAAAGAAGTTTCTTAATGATGTGACACATTTCTTTTAGGATGAGCCATACTTATTTTGGCATTGTGCAGATAATATTATAAGGAGGTGTGTCCCATAGGTAGACATGCTAAATATTTTGGAAGCTTGCCATGCCTCTCCGGTAGGAGGTCACCATACGGGTAATCAGACTACTAGGAAAGTGTTGCAAAGTGGCTATTATTGTTTAGCTTTATTCAAAGATGCCTTTGAGTTAGTGCGGAGATGCGACCATGCCAACGTCAAGGGTCAATCTCAAAGCACCATAAGATACCTTTAACCAAAAGGAAGGAAGTAGAGTTGTTTGACGTCTAGGGCATCAACTTCATGGGGCTATTCGCAAGCTCATATGGAATGAAATACATCCTGGTTGCTATTGATTATATATTAAAATGGTTTGAAGACATCATGTTGGCAAATAACGAAGGGAAGAGAGTTATTGCGTTCCTTAAAAGGAATATTATCTCTCAATTAAGGGTGCCTCGCACCATCATAAGCGACGGTGGATCTCCCTTTTTCAACCACGTATTTCGAGATACCTTAGCAAAGTATGGTGTTAAGAAACATAAGGTAGAAACTCCATACCACCCACAAACTAGTGGTTAAGTATAGATTTTGAATAGAGAGATCACATAAGCTTGATGATGCCTTATGGGCATACAAAACAACTTTCAAGACACCTATCGGCATGTCACCGTACCAATCGGTTTATTGAAAGGGATGTCATTTACCGATTGAATTGGAGCATAAGGTGTTATGGGCACTTAAGGGGTGAATTTGAATTATAGCGGGGCAGCAAAATTGAGATTGGGAAGCTGAATGAGATGGATGAGTTCTATCTCGGTGTGTATGAAAGAGCAGATCCTTATAAAGAGAAAATAAAAAAGTACCACAACTGGAGTATTGCAAAAAGAAAATTTCTAAAGGGTGATTGGGTGCTTCTATTCAACTCCATGCTCAAACTATTCCCAGGTAAGCTTAAATCAAAACGGTCAGGCCCATTCTAAGTTAATCAAGTCTACTCATCTGGAGTAGTTGAACTTGAAAATGAAGACGGAAGTGTCTTCAAAGTGAATGGGTAACAACTAAAGTTGTATATCGGTTCAATGGACTCGATAAAGTTCTTAGATACTATCCATCTTGATGAAGTCTGAGTATTCGAGTAACTGTGTCATGCCGCAACATTAAATCAGGCACTAGTAGGAGGTAACCCATCAAGTATTGTTGTAATCATAGTTAGAATTTATTTGTTTTTTTGTGTAATCTAATGTGTTTGTGAAGTGTGAAGGGTTGAAAGTTTAGAAAGAAAGGAGTTCTATAGTTGAAAAGTGGTTGACCGGAGGACCAACGAACCATCAGGACCACAACGGATAGTCACATGAACCGTCAAAGCCAGATAAAAAATTGGAAATTTTGGATAAGGCTTGATGGTCGAGTTCACGGACCATCGCTTCATCCATTGTAGTAATGGATAATTTCCTAGTCTTTGGTATGATGTAACGACCACCCCGATGGACCGTTGGACATCCGACGGACCATCTAGAGGGTCGTCAATGAAACCCTAAATGCTGATCAAGCTATTCTAAAAGGTTATTTAAACCTCAAGAACCCAACCAATTTTTTTTAAATCGATAAGACAAAACAGTTACAGACGTTGATACCTTTTACAATTCTGAAACTGTTTAACTTTCTGAATTCATAGAATTTAGAATCAGTTACTTCCATCTAGGACTCTTCCACTCCTTTTTCTCCCCTATTTAATCAAACCTATTCTTCTCTTCTCTTCATCACAACCAAAGTAGAAATCACTGATAAAAGTCTTAAGTTATTTTTACTATTTGAAGTTGCAAGTGAGTAAAGTGAAGTTACTACTAAATTAAGGTATGATCATAACTTTATTTATTTATGTTGAATTGATTATTTTCGAATAAATAAGTTGTTGGTTCTAAAAAGAAAATCTTCCTTTCTTATGCTAGTTTTAATGGTGATCTTAAAAGTGGAATCATGTTGTGAAATACGTTCTGGATGAAGTCACAGTACCCCATGTGTTTTAAATAAAAAATGTTATTCTTAAATGTAAAACTGGTGTCATTTCTATGCTAAAATCAATATTGTACACCAAATGTTCGACAAAATGTCGAAGTGGAATCTAAAACTGAAGAAGAGGTTGTGACAGCCACATTGGCGAACCATAGGACTTGCGACGGACCGCCGGGTGGACCATCACAAAATTTCAAAAAATAGTACTCACTTGTAATACCTCGGGAAATTTTTCGTTGAAATTTTGTGGGTAAACGTGTTGGGTTCTATCTTTTAGAATGAATTATAAATTTTTTGTGAGGAATATCTTAGATTATGTCCCACCATTACGTATATTATCGAATAAGCTTTCCAATGATATATGGATCATCCAAAACAGACACCCGAGTGACAATTTATGAACATTTCGATCGAACTGTGAATAGTAGTGAACAGTAAAACATTCAGAAAAAAGTATTGAGGCCTGGTGTATTTTTTCTCCAACTTTAAACGATCATAACTCCTTCTACATAATGATCTGGATGATCTACTATATATTAAAGGAAAGCTCTACGAGTCCTCTTTCCAATGAAATTTGTTTTATCCAATTTGTCTATCGGAGCAAAAAGTTATGGTCGATCTACTTTAGCCTATCAAAAGTAAATTTTTGGGTCAATTTCAAACAATCATAACTCCTCGTACACAATGATCTGGATGAGATACTATATATCAATGGAAAGATATGAGAGTCCTCTTTCTAATGAAATTGGTTTCATCTAATTTAGATATCGGAGTAAAATGTTATGGTTGATCTACTTCAGACTATCAAAATAGTCCATCAAAGGATAGATTAGAGAATCATTTGATTTTTAAGGGTGTTTTGGTCATTCCCCCTCACCCAAAATCTGTCCAAATACTATATTAAAGCCTATTAGAAGCATTATATATTATATTTCATCAAATTCCCTCAAAAAGAAAACCCTAATCTCCTATATCCAACTTTAAGAACCTCCAAAGTTCACCATTAATTCTGCAAATTTATTCAAGATTCCAAGTTTCTAGTTCAAGAACTCCAAGAACCATCATTCAAAGGAATGATTAACATCTCAAAAATGAGTATCGATATAAAGTTCATCCTTTAAGTTATGTGGGATTTTTCAATAAGAACTCTCTTTCGTTCTTGTGTCGAAAAGTAATTTTCTTTACAAAGACATGATTTTTATTTAATTTTTTTATGAATTTGAAGCATGAACCCATATCTTATGATGATTATTATGAAATATTGATATTTATGATTTTAAAAGATGAATTTACATGTTTGGAGATATAAAGCATGAATCTTGAATGATATTTATCATGATTTTGATATTTGGGTCGTGAATCCCCATTGAAAATTGTGTTTTTTTGAGAAAATGTGTGTTATAAGCATGTTGATGTTGAATAT